>CM028384.1:32158883-32291550 GCA_013146195.2 Codonopsis lanceolata | reverse complement strand
TTTTTTTTTGATGATATTTTTTTCGATTTGATTTTTTTTCTGCTTTTTTTCTTTTTTCTTTTTTTTGACAGGTCGACCCATAATTCAAATGCAAAACCGGCCTGGCCCGTGAAGTGTCCCGAAACTATATGCATTCTAACGCTGGCTTATGGGGGCCGGCCAGGTGTAGGTAACAGCCGAATATATTTACATGCGTGCACGCAAAGGTGATCTAGAAAGCAAGAAAGCCTTATTTATTTTACGTATATAAAAAATAAAACAGTTTGGCCTGCCTTGCCGTTTGTGTGATTTTTCTTTGTTTAGTTTGAGCGAGCAAGCAAGCACATCACATTAAGAAATAGAAAGAAAAGTGGGGAAACTATCTATCCCTATTAATTACAAATTTTGGTCCTATGCCCCAAAATAAAATGACATAATGAATGCCGAGATGTACAAACATACAGATTTACAAAATAAAGTGAAAAGAAAAATGTACCGAAAGAAATAAATGAAAGAGAATAGAGCCTAAGTAAAGCCCCAAATTTCTTTTTTTTTTTTTTTGTTTTTTGTGCTGCCCGAAATAAAAAGAAACATTACATATATATATCATATATATATATATAACAAAGGTTTGTAAATTTTGTCGGCTGGCACGCGGCGCTAGGTACTCCTATATATTACACTCTATTCTAATGCTTTAAGGGTATCAATGGAGCTCTTAATTAATATACTTTAATCGCCTTTATATATATACATATATATTATTATTATTTTTTGAAATTTTTTTCGAATTTTTTTTTTGATTTGATTGACTTTTTTTTTTTAATACTCGAACATGCCTGTAATGATATCTGAACGAGATCGCCGCCGATGAGGATCATATCCACAAATATAGCCACTACCGTAATGGGAACACTTTATTGAAATGCGTGAAATTTAATATAACGAAAGCATACCGCAGCCAAAAACAAAGAAAAAGTCAAAAAAGTTTTTATTTTATGAGTCTAGCCCTCCATTTTATTAAAATAAAACAACTCCCCCACAGAGTCGCCACTGCTGTTCCCTGGTGTTCAGCGCCTGGCCAGCGCCCTTGTTTGTGGGTGCGCTGCGACGTGCGGAGTGGACACCACGCTCGCTCCACCCTCCTGTTTAGGGGAAGACGAACCAAAAAGAGGAGTGTCAGTTTATATTAGCACGTTGGAATGTGCCTCCTGCTGTTCTCAGTGGATTTTGTATCCAAAATGGAAACTAAGGGTTTCCTCATGTCGTTATCCCTTATTTCGCGGATAACAAGATATGGGAATGCATTACCTTTCCATTCTCATTCTCCCTTTATCTGCTGTGGAAAATAGAGAAGTGCAAGAAAAGATTTCGACGCCCCACTTATGGATTTATTAAAATGGTTAGTCCCAATGGAGTTGGGCTGGTTTCCCGCATCGTTATCCCTTGTGGGATACCGTGATATGGGAATACATCACTCTCCATTCCCCGTGATTCCCTTTTTATGGGAGAACAGAAAGAGAATGTTGCCGGCCCCACGGATCTCAAAGTTTTAGAGTCGCCACCTTATTTTAAGGCAAAAAATAAAGGAAAACCGTAAGAGAAAACCGTAGATTTTAGAAACGGGTTCGGGGCTAAGTTACGAGTGTCGAAGGTGCTAGGCACCCAACTCATCTCGGTCTCAAAGCTTTTATCGAAATATGCTCATTGTTATATTAATCTAGCAAATAAATAAGGTCTTATTTTTGACAAGGGAAATTAAACAGATACATTCGTGGCTACATTATTTACTTTGACTCGCAGCCGCCTCCTTCCAATAATTACAAACACATTTAAGAATATTATAATGGCTTTTACATAATTTTTTCCTAATCTAATCCAGCAAAGACAACAAATTATATTGGCTACATTGTGCCGGATTTAAAATACAACTTTTGAAAATAAATAAAAGGAAAAAATATAAATGAAATAAAAATACGCCTTAAAGGTATTACCTTGAAAGAGTGGTGGTGTGTTTCGCCTGCTCCTCTTCTGTGAGAGGAGTCTTTTTGTTTTGAATTGAACTGACAATCGAATTGAACCGATTTGAACCGGATTTGATTGAGGTTTTGAGGTCGGGCTAGTCAACTCTGGGCAGTGACGCCAGCCTTTATTTGGGTAGGTTTTGGCCTTTCGCTGGGCGGAACCTAGACTTAAGTTTTGACTTTTTAGCTCTGCTACCCCAAGTGCAGAAGTAATCCGCTTATTTTGGGATTTTTGGATCCGGGTTTTAAGGTGGATACCTAACAACTAGGCTAGTGGATCACTTATAACCTATGGGTTTTTGTTTGGCGCATTTGATGGGGTTTGAGATTTTGGGGCTTCCACTCACCTATCTCGCACCTCTCGCATTTAAGGATATCGAAGAAATCGCAGCAGCTGGCCGCGATAAACTTCGCAAAAAATTGAACACGAAATGAGGCCGGGGCCTTTATTTATACTGGAGCTTGAGGACGCGCTCGAATTATTGGATTTCTCTCCGCATCGTCGCTTGCCGCTTGTACCGAGCGCTTGAAGACTTGTACTAAATTGAAATGTGAGAGAGCATGAAAGTCATGCTTGGTGCGGCCAAGCTATTGCTTGGTGCGGCACCAAGCTCTTCTTAGGTGGCACCAAGCTACTTTTTGAAGTTTGCAATTTTGACACTTTCCCCCTAGCTTCACATCAAGCTTCAAGATCCTCGCTTTCGCATTTTTTACTCGCAACTTGACATTTGTTAAGTTTTAACAGTTCTTGATATTTTATGTCAGTTACATACCAGGGGTACGAAATTGGGGTGTCTACAGTATCTCTTTATTATCTTCATAAGGACGAAATGGATCTTTTTCAATATTCAGTGATCTATTAATCATGGGGTTAGTGAGAGGGTTTGTCTTATCCATACAAAAGCGCTTCAAAACTCTTTTTGTGTAATTTGATTGGTGTACAAATTTTCCACTATAAAAGCGTTCTATTTGTAAACCAAGACATTATTTGGTCTGCCTAAGATCTTTCATTTCAAATTCTCTCTTTAAGTAATCAATCGCTTTTGATTTTCGGGAGTTCCAATGATATTCAGATCATCTACATAGACAACGATAATAGCAAATCCAACTGTCGTTTTCTTTATAAAAACACACGGACATAATTGATATTCACATATCCGTCTTTTAACAAATGCTCACTTAAGCAATTATACCACATGCGACCGAATTGCTTCAATCCATACAGTGATCGTTGTAGTTTAATTGCACATAATTCTTTGGGCTTTGAGCTCAGTGCTTCAGGCACTTTAATTCCATCAAGAATTCTCATATAAATATCGGCATCTAATGATCCGTATAAATAAGCCGTTACAACATCCATGAGATGCATATCTAGATTTTTCGAAACCGATTGGCTGATTAGATATCTGAACGTAATAGCATCCATTACAGGAGAATACGTTTCTTCATAATCAATCTTAAGCCTTTGAGAAAAACCTTGTGCAACAAGGCGAGCCTTGTATCTCACAATCTCATTTTTCTCATTTCGCTTTCGAACAAAAATCTATCTGTATCCAATGGGTTTCACAGCTTCTGGTGTGAGAACGATAGATCCAAATACTTTTTGTTTATTCAACGAATTTAATTCAGCCTTCATGGCATCTATCCATTTGATCTTATCATGCCTTTTTTGACAATCGATATGATTTTGGTTCGGGATCATCGGCCATTAATTTCTTGGGATACCGAATAAGAGAATACATCATCAATATTCTCCATTTCATCTTGGTTCCATATTTTTCTATTACATATGTAATTAATGGAAATCTCATGGTTATCATTGCCTGCAGTGCTTACTAGATTTGCATGATCGTGTGTTTCTTCTGGAACAATTTCACGATCGTGTGTTTCTTCTGGAACACTTTCATGTGATTGGGGATTTTCAATCACTTTCTTTTTGCGAGGATTTTTATCCTTTGAACCAATGGGTCGTCCACGCTTCAGCGTGTCTTAGATTCTTTTGTCATTTTATCATTTGGCGCCTTTTGGTATTTCATTCGAGGCAGAGCATTTATAAGCCTACATGTGACTTTGTCACTCTCTTTGTATCTATAAATGCATCTGGCAATTGATTCGCTACATTTTGTAAATGTATGATCTTTTGAACTTCCAGTTCACGTTGCCTTGTGACTTGTGAGAGGGTCAAGGTGCAATAACAATGATATGTACCATTTGATCTCTCTTCCCACTTGTTTCCCCTCTTCACCTAAAATGACAATCAGCAAAGCGTGCCGTAAAAACGTCATCCGTTTTTGGTTCAAGATATTTTATTATAGAAGGGGATTCATACCCAACATATACTCCCAATCTCCTTTGTGGTCCCATCTTTGTGCGTTGTGGTGGAGCAATTGGTACATATACCGCACAACCAAACACTCTTAGATGGGATAGATTCGGCTCTCGCCCGAATGCCAACCGTATTGGGAGTACTTGTGATATGCACTTGGTCCGAATCGGCTGGCCGCATGTAAAACAAAGCATGACCCCATACGTAAGTAGGGAGCTTTGTTTCATCATTAATGGTCGGCAATGAGTTGAATACGTTTGATCAACGATTCACCAAACCATTTTGTGTATGAACATGAGCTCTTGGATGTTCAACATCGGTCCCTATTGCCATACAATAATCATTGAATGCTTGAGATGTAAATTCACCAGCATTATCAAGTCTCACTTTCTTGATCATATAATCTGGGAATTGTGCTCTCAGCTTGATTATTTGTGCAAGGAATTTGGTAAATGTTGTATTACGAGTTGATAATAGACATATGTGCGACCATTTGCTAGAAGCATCAATCAATACCATAAAGTATTGGAATGGTCCACTTAGTGGATGGATAGGTCCACATATATCACCCTGAATTCGTTCCAAAAACGATGGTGATTCATATCCAACTTTAGTTGGTGATGGTCTAATTATCAACTTTCCTTGAGAACAAGTCTCACAAAGGAGTTCATTAGATTGAAAAATCTTTTGGTTTTTCAATGAATGACCACTAGAATTCTCTATAATTCTACGCATCATTATTGATCCTGGATGCCCCAATCTATCATGCCAGGCTTTAAATGTTTCAGTAAACTTCAGGTTTACTGTAGAATATGATTCAAATATTCTTATGATAGTACTATACAATCCAGATGATAGAGATGACAATTTTTCCAATATACACTTGCTTCCGGAAGTGTTTGAGGTAATGCAAAGATATTCATCATTCCCCTTATTCATAGTCTCAATATGATATCCATTCAGGCGAATGTCTTTGAAACTTAACAAGTTTCTTTGAGACTTAGGAGAGAATAATGCATTATTTATTATGAATTTCGTGCCTCCAGGCATTAGGAAAATTGTCTTGCCAAATCCTTCAATTATTTTGGCATTACCAGATATAGTGTTGACATTAGCATTGTCAATTTTTAGATAAGAAAAATATTTCTTATTTTTAAGTATGGTATGCGTAGTAGCGCTGTCTGCAAGACATAAATCTCCTCCTTGAATTTTGGATTCAGACATATTTGTGATCTATTTCAATATGAGAGAAAGTAAAATAAGATGAATAAATATGATAACACATTGAATGCAAAATACATATATAAACTTTATTGTAAGCATGCTAGTATACATAGGAAAAGCAAATAATGTTCCTACATAACAACGTGTTACTTTTTCCACAGCTTTTATCTTAAACTCGGACCATAGCTTCATTCCTATGTTCATTTATTGTTCATGACCAATATCATCACTAATGGTATTGGTCATGTCGACGTTGGCCATATCACCGAAATCAAAATGAAGATCTTCAGGATCATTTTCAAGGAAATTTGTCTCTACATTCTTTCATTTTTGTGATCTCTCATAAAGATCAACTAGATGTTTGACTGTTCGGCATGTGCGTGCCCAGTGGCCTGTCATGCCACACCTAAAACATGAATTCTCTTCATTGTTTGGACGCACATTTTGCCTACTCGAGGAGGTGTTTCTATCATCATCTCTATTCTACTTCAGGTGGCGAGAGGAATTTCCATTATACGGATGATGATGATGGCGACGAAAGTTATTTTGTCCACGGCCTCTTCCTCGGCCTTGATTTCAACCACGACCTCGGCCTTGTCCATGATTTCCTTGGCCTCGACCACGACCGGGACCACGACCACTACCACGCCCACGCTCTTGGCCTTCATCATACATAGTCTCATTCGCTTCAGGGAATGAGGGTGAACCAGTTGGTCGAGATTCATGATTTTTCATTAGAATCTCATTATTTTGTTCAGCTATAAGGAGGCAAGAGATCAATTCGGAGTACCTTTTAAAACCTTTTTCTCGATATTGCTGCTGCAGGAGCATATTCGAGGCATGAAATGTGGAGAAAGTCTTCTCCAACATATCATATTCAGTGATGTTTTTTTCCCCACATAATTTCAACTGTGAGGTTATTATGTACATCATTGAACTATACTCATTGATGATTTTAAAATCTTGTAGGCGGATATGAATCCAATCATAGTGTGTTTTTGGGAGAATGACCGTTCTCAAATGGTCATATCTTTCGTTTAAACTCTCCAAAAAAACGAGTGGATCATTAACCGTGAGGTACTCCATCTTTAGGTCTTCGTAGACGTGGTGTCGTAGGAAAATCATGGCTTGAGCCCGTTGTTGATTACTTATCCATTCACTATTACTTTGTTAGATAGTATTTTCGAGGCTTCTAGCGGCCAGGTGGGTTTCGACATCTATTTTCCAAGACATATAGTTTTTCCCAGTTATGTCGAGTCTTTCAAATTCAAGCTTAGCAATATTTGTCATTTGTGAAGAAAAACTATAAAAATGAAACATATATATATATTAATAAAATGATGACATGAAAATTTTATTCATACGATAATCAATCAGTACATGTTAAAATGTATGTTGAAAGCTATTGTAACTGCTAACAGGACATACACGATACAAAGATAGGCAATAAAAATTTGAAAATCGTTTGGAGGGAATTCAGTAACAAAAACCAATGCGGTGCACGCAATAACAAGTATGATAATAATCATCAACATTGGAGGGAACATTTTGTAGAAGAAGATATGATATTGAGAGTTTGTAAGGAGATAGTAAAAATGTGAGTAATCTATTAAGATGTTGCCGTATATATGGAGGAAAAAATGATTGTTTATGACCGTTAACTAGCCGTTTATTACCGTTGGAGGAGAGAGATAAAAATAAGCAACTAGCCGTTATACTAGTTGTTATATGATAGGGGTAAAAACGTAAAAATTTTGATTTAATAGAATTGCATTTATATTATGAATAAATATAAAACTTATTAGGAGCAATAAATAAAATAACTCCGCATTAATATTTTTCCAGCCAACTTTATACAGCTATTATATAGCATACATATATATTCACGCCACGCTACTCGGCAAGCCTTTCTGTGGGTGCTTGTAAGTCAGTAATAAATATATATGTATATAAAGTTATTCATATATATAGAATTGAAATATATGTATATATATAAATATTCAGTTTATAGATTGGGGTTATTTCCGCACAAGCATCAACGAACATATATATTATGCGTTAAATAATAAATTATTATTTCGTCATCTCACCATATATTATCGACGGTGGCTCAGCCAACCTTTTCTTAATAATGGTGATATACGATATATATTGAAGTAAAACAGAGGCATAAAATAAATAATATATCGGTAGAAAATTTTACCGATTGAGATTGTTAACAGTAGAACAATCGTGTTGATAACGTGTTATAAAGTAACCACATAGTAGAACAAAGAGTGTATGAGAGATAGAGAGAGAGAGAGATTTATTCAGATGAATCGTCTGTATAATGAACAACAGGCTGCTCGGTATTTATAACCGAGCAGCAGCACACAAACGGAGAAAGAGTATACATTGCAATGAATGTTCACCTGTCTGCCTATCCCATAGGCCCTTGACTAAGTTTCATAACATGTAATAGATTAATGTATAATAAATAATAAAAAGATGACAAAACTTAAAAACTCAACAAGAAACACATTTCAATGGCTGTAAAGTTTGTAATTTATCATGTATCTCAAAAAGTAATCGCTAAACATCCAAAAACATAAATGAAAGTTGTTTTAAGTAACCAAATACTCTGCTCCTAACACCGATAGAGTAGATTGGGGTGTAACTTCATTCTAAGGAAATATAACCCCATTAACAAATGAAAACCTTGACATTACGCTACAAAACCTCGCATACATAAATCATAACATGCAGACCAAACAAACTATTCTCGCAACGTAGATAGTAAAAAAGTAAAATACTTAAATTAATAAAAAAAATTAAACACATTCAACGCTTTCCTAGAATAAAGTTTACAACATTTCATTCTAAATAATAAAGACACCGCGTAATAACCGATGGACAATGGCTATTGTTAAGATTGGAGGCTTAGTGGGCAGCCTCCCTAATTATCTCCCTTAGCCCAAAACAGATTGGCCCATCTCCTTGAAGCTCGCTTCACCCTGAGCGCATTAGCGGAGGGGCTATTTGGTCTTTGTGATACCCCTTGTTGCTGCCCCCTTTTTTTGGTGACCTTACCTCAACCGCCTTTTATATATTTTCCCTGCTCCTTTCGTCATTTGTAGAGATTAGAAGACAAATTGAAAGAGAAATAGAGTGACGGGTATATAGAGAAAAAGAGAGCGTGCTGAGAGAGAGAGAGAGAGAGAGAGAGAGAGACATTGAGTGAGAGCCTTCATTAAACCTGACCTTACTCAATCAAGTACTGAAATCTTCGGTAGATTTCTTCCTTCTTTCGCCCATGTTCTTTGTGAGCTTCGAGTGGCGAGTGACGGTGGTATCAAGCCCTTTGTGAGCTCTGTTCCGTCTTGTGAGTTCTGTGAGGTTGAGTAGCTTGGGTTGGATTTTGGGTTTCTTCTCTGGGTTCTGATTAGTGAACCTTTCGATCATCTTCTCTAGCTGTCTCCGTTTCTTGGTTGTCGGAGTTTTTTGGGTCGAGTCTAGGCTTTGTGGCTTTGACCTTGGTAAACAGTGGATTGGTTCCCTTTGGACTCATTGGTGGATATGGCCGGTGAGAGGGTGTCTGAGCCGACAAGAGTTTGGCCGAGGTCTTTGAACGATAACGGCAAGTCGTGTTTTGGGACACGGCGACTAGTTGCTCTCGTCAGTGCCTTCAATGTTGTTGTTTCAATAGCTCATATATTCTAATATTACAACTGCTTAAGCTTACTACCTAGTTTCTGTTTATGCTCTGTTTATTGCTCAGTTTCTCTATTTTGTTATGCATTTCTGTCAATCTCCACAATGTAGTTTGCTCTCTGTTTAATCCATAATAGTTGGTAAACTACAAGGGCTGTGTATCCAGTATTTACTGTATTTTGACCCCCCCAATGATTAAATGTTACCCCACCCTGGTTTGTAATCGATAGTGGTTAATTAGTTATTATGTAATAACTAGTGTTATCCGTAATTTTAATCTTGGGTCTGTAATATTATTTACTGGTTCATGCGACTTCTGTATGGGACTGTTCCGAGCTTCTAGTGTGGTGCATTCACACAACAGCTATAGATGAAGGTATAGTCCTTTAGGTGTTGCTTTTCTTCCAAAGCTTTAGCATACACAAATAAAGGGATGTCCGTCTTTTTGAAGAGTCGACATTTGTCATGCTTAAATATATCAAATGCCCCATTATATGCCTGCAAATTTGACACTGTAAGTGAGACATTATGAGAGAAATCATGAAAGAAAACCAGGATATAAAAAAAGAAGTTCTTCTACATTTATCTTGAATTAAGTAGATTTAAAGAACTTATACCTTAATGCATGTAATGGATATTCACAACAGTCATCACAAATTTGGTAACTCAACCATTAAATTTCGCATGCTTTTTTAACACAAAGACATGTAAATAAAACTAAATCATCAAAATTAACAATTAAAAAAAAGTAAAATAAAGGTATGTGTGATTTATGCTTTTTGGAGCTTTTTAGGAACTGGAGAACTATTGGATAATTAATGACCTCGGAAGTAGACATACCAAGGGGGACCAATTGAGTTTATGTTCAATTCTATCCCAGAAAAGCCCAATTTAATTGCTTTTTGATTATCATCAATGGAAATCATGGAGGACTAATAGTAGGTCTACCACTTGTCTACTGCCATTAATGGAAGCAACTATAAACTACAAGTTAAAGATGAAAATATTGTAAGGGCAAAATAGGCATGTCTTATTTTTGGCCTTGTTTTAACTTTTCTTGGTCCTAAAGTTTTGGTAAGAAATTACCATACTTAATCTCTTCCTAAATACTCTATAAGAGTCCATATATATTTGGTAACAAAATCAAGGTAATAAATGTGGCTTATTTGATTATGAAAAGTAACCTCTTTATTTCCTAATCCTTTAGATTCTTAGATCTCTTGTTTCCTAATTCGATTGTAGGTCTTCACCAACTTATATATATGGAGCATGGCGTTCAAGAAAAAAAAACACACAATAGCAGAGAGTGCACAACAGTATACGCCTAAGAGCATATATAATACAGTTTGAGAGAAAATCCAGAAAGTTGTGTTGTTGCTGGAATTTTGATGAAGCTTGGAGTGTAGCTTCACCACGAACTACATTGGACCTGCTGTTAGTGTTTGCTTTCCTTGATTTTTAGGAAGGTTATTTTTTAATCACACGTTTTCTCTACATTTAAGATGATCTCTTGATTTGTCAAGTAATAATCTTTCTGGGGCTAGCCCAACAAGCTTGGCATCCTTGACATTATTGAGTAGCTTGAATATGTCACACAATAACTTGTCGGGAAGAATTCCAACTGCAAATCAACTCCAAACGCTTACCGATCCATCAATTTGGACAGTAACAGTCAACTCTACAGAGCTCCCACTACAGACAAATGTCCTGGCGATGAATTGTCTCAAGTTCCAACAACAAGAATCCACCAAGGGGAAGTTGAAGACCATGATTCTGAAAGAGTATTGTTCTACTTGGATGTAACAAGTGGTTACCCAACAGGATTCTGGGCTGTTGTTGGAGTTCTAGTGTTCGCGCTGGAGAACAGCTTTTTCTAGTTTGTAGATAACACCATCGATCATATAGTTGGTCAATGTTATCCATTGATAATGGCATATTATCCATTTATCCATAACACCTATTTTACCGCCTCTAATCGCAATAATAATTGCCAAGCCAAAAGGGGGTGATCGGTCCGGTAATTTTCTCAAGGTGTTTATCAATTAACGTCAATCCTTATTTTTTCTTTATTGAGGTTTTTGTTTTATTATGTTGAGATCTGTAAAATAACACTCCCTCCGACCTAATAAATATATGGTTAAACAAGATAGAAGATTAAATCAAGATTTAAATTGCTTTGTTTTCTTCTGTTCGCAAAGTTCTTGAAGTTGTTTCATATGATGGTACTGATCCATTGTAAAGAGTTGAAGTAAGAGGTTCATTTGGATATTTAGAATCATTTGATTTTGTTTTTCATTTGCAATTGATGTTGCCTATATTGTGAATGCTATGACACTACTTAAAATAACTAGAATGCGATTGTAAGCGGTGAGAGTTCATGGATGGAAATAGTGATGAGAGTTGATGGATGGAAATCTCTTCTAGGTGAGATCAATACATTTTGCAATGAAAATAAAATTGATTGTTTTGATATGAATATTGAATATGTTAATACTCACAAGCCTCGACATAAAAAACACATTTACTAACGATTTTCATTACAAAATGATTTTCTTAATGTTTTTCAAAATTAATGATTGATTCAATGAGATCAGTTATGAGTTACTTCTTTGTATTGCTAGCTTGAATCATAGTAATGATTTTCGTGATTTTAATACAACATTGATAAGAATGACTCAATTTTATCCTCATGACTTCTCAATATTTGGGAATATGACTAGATGTGCAAACAAACGACAAATTCAATCAATAGAAGGGGGCTTGGTGATCTTTCTGAATTGCTAAAGCAAACAAACAAATATTTGTCGTACCTATTGGTGTATCGACTTTTGAAATTAGCATTGCTTTTGCCTTTAGCAACAAGTGTAGATAGATGTTTATCATCAATAAATATTGTCAAGACGGATTTGTAAAATTGAATGTACGATCAATTTTTAAGTAACTCTCTTGTATGTTATATTGAAAAACAATTGTTTAATAATGTTACAAATGATGATGTGATTAAACGTTTTCATAATATAAAAACACGAAAGAAACAATTATAATTTCTAATGTACATGATAGCTAAGTATATAAATGCGATCAATAAAAAAATTTGTTTAACAAAGATTTACAAGGGGACACAGGTTAAATTTATAGTCATTAATAAACTTATGAATATTACAATCTTACCCTTTCTCATAAATAGATTATTCAATCTTTATAGTTAATCAAAAGAAAATAAATAACAATTAATTAAACATATATATATATTTATATATAGCTGAGGGTTCAGAATAGACCAAAACAGAAGAATTTGGTTCATTCTACGATTCAGCCAATAATTTCATCTGCGAAGGTATTGATTTTAGTGTTAGAGAGGTCTCGTCAAAGAGTTTTCACCCTCCCTGCTGGGACCTTCGTTTTCCACAACCGCATATAATCACACACACAAACGCAAGGGGATAGATTTAATGAAGAAAATTAAATGTGAAAACGTAGATCTTGAAAATAAGATTCCGGATCGGAAAGTTCAATAACTCCGAAGCGGCGATCTGAATTCTCTATATTTTGATATTCGAAGGCAAACTTGGTCGAAAGCGCATTCAATTTGTAATTGCACTCCCTCCATAGGTCCTTCGTTTTATAATTTCTCCATTAAAACACGAAAATTTTATAAATCGTAAATAAAAAAACTAAAAAGAAAGAAGTACGAGAAGAAGAAACATATCTACACAAGGAAAAAAATTGCTCGGTGAATACGAACCAATTTAGAGAGAGAATCATTCTGCAAAAAATATTTGCACTCATGAAGTGATTTTCCTCTGTTTTCTCTTCATCGCATTTTTCCTAGAAAATACATAAATAGTTGAATACCTAGTGACGAAGAAAGTAAGACACATAGCAGAGATAAAGAAAGTAAGAGATGTGATAGGGGCGAGATCGACGATGAGTCTACAAGAGTGGCTGAATAACCCTAAATCGCTGAATTGAAATGTTTCTTCTTATAGGATGAACATTTTACATATTAACCCCTGATCTTTGTGTATTTTCCGGTTGATCCTTTAAATTTATTCAACTGCAAATCAACTACAAATCAATTGTTAGTGTTTGCTTTCCTTGCAGATCATCTTGTGAAAAATGGTTTGAAGAGGGGATGAAAATAGATAAAACACTATTTATTCAAAGAAAAGACAAACCAGATTCTGATTGCACAAATATATGTTGATGACATTGTGCTTTGAGTCCACTTCTAAGTCCTTTGAAAATGAATGGTGAATTCATGGGGTTGAAGACTTCGATTTCAAATGAAAATCTATCTGTATTTATGTTCATGGTTTTGCGCATAAACTTCAATTAACTCTAGTTGGAGCCTCTTCAAAAGGAATTAATAGGGGTTTAAATAAGACAAAAAATTAAATCAAGTTTTAAGTTGCTTTGTTTTCTTCTGCTCGCAAAGTTCTTGAAGTTGTTTCATGTGATGATACTGATCCACTGTAAAGAGTTGTAGTGGGTTCAGTTGAATATTTATAATCATTTGATTTTGTTTTTCACGAAGTTCATAATAATTAATTGGTTAATGCTGTAAACCTTTTTTCAAATTATAAAATTTTAATAATTGTTGAAGATTTAAAATTTATCTATTGGAAGATTACATTTCTTAACTATATTAGAAAATAAAACACAAAACGTCAAAAAATAAATAAATCAATAATCAATAAAAAAATTAAAAAGATAACAAATATGAAAAAGTAAACGAATAACATAACATACAAACTCTAGATATAAAACAAAAAAAAAACCAAAAATCTTTCAGCCATTGAGGACACTAAAAATACAAAGATATGACAAAGAAAACGAACTAATTTTATTGAACTGAAAAAACTATCAATCTCAAACATCCAAGGAAGAAATAAATAAGACAGAAGATTAGACGGCCAAATTGAGAAACAAAGAATTATCATCATTTAAGATCACCTCAAAACTTTGGTTTCTTGAAGACCTGATCGCAAAGAATTTCCTCAAAGCAAAACCAAATTGAAAACGCATAAAAATGAATAAATTGAAGATCCTTTGGATTGCAAAAAGGAAACTGAGATTCAAAGAGAGAAGGGTGACTTTGAACACCTAAGAAAGAGGAGGCAAGTGGGGAGTTCGTCCTAAATTTTAGCCAAAGAACAAAATGTAGTTTCCCAACGTCCAAATACCTAACTGAAAACAGCACTGGATAGCAAGGGGAACAAAACTATATAGGCTCCACTTAACAAAGATCGCCAGAAATGTTAATTTGGCAAGCTTTATAATTAACAAAGCAAAGCCACAGCCAACCAACGTGGATATTAATAGAGTACATACACCTCAAAATTTGTTTTCCACAATTCAATTTATTATTAATATTAATAAGCTTCTAAAAAGGACAATTTCATAAACAACTTTAAAACATAAACTCTTTACCCAGTCTGTAGTGAAAGACTCAGTCCCTTAGATGTTCATAAAGATTGCGATCATTTTCGCAAATCATTACAGGTCTGTTAAAGACTCATCACCGTCTTCCTGAATTCACAATCAATAAAATCAAATAATTTTAAAATTACAGAATTAGTGACACAACAATAAAAAGAGATGATTTAGCTGCTCAAATGTGTCAATGGAATAACAAAAAAAAAACCCAAAGATATAAAATATAAAAAAGCAGCACAATTGATATTGCTTCAAGGGAACGAGTCGGTCAGAAACTAGAATTCTTGCCGACCAGATAGAGAAGCCTTGAACATACTACAAGGCAGTATATCAGATTCATTTGGACCCGAATTCTTTCGTTATTTAGAACGTCCAATTTCTTTGTTAGAATTGAACTTTTAAATGGTTGTGTTTGTGTAAAATTTAGTTTAATTAAAAATAAAATAGAAAATTTGAAGAAGATGAGTCAGAAGTAGCTGGTTGAGATATCATTCTCTTTCTATATAAAGAAAGAAATATCATTGAGAATCCGAATGATTTTTTCTCATCATCCCCATCTTCATCCTTAAATCAAGAAATCAAAATTGGAGACGTAGGAAAATCTTATTTACTTAAAAAAAAATTCAGAGCAAATGCAATTTCTTCAAATTTGGAGACACAGAATTCCGACAAGTCAGAATATCAATAAGCGTTAAGTTTAAACATCACAAAAGAAACAATATAATTCCTTTTCACACTTTGCATTATTCCTCATTCTTGTCATCAAAATCATGTTCTTCGATTTAAGCCAAAAATAAACCATAAAATAATTTTAAAATTGGAATTTGATGAGAAAATTAATAAGATTAAAAAACAAAGGTTTAAAAGTGGCAAAGTCAGACTATCATATATGCCTCGATAGTTTTGATCATGTAAATGGAAAATTCACCCATCTAATTGTTTCATCATCCTTAACCACCATTAATTGATTATATAGGAAATTTAACGAATAAATGTTTCCCACCTCAAAATGGGGCAACCAAACTGCGCTTTCGAATCTGCATCTCATTAACTGAAACACCTAAAAGGGGTTCAAAAATTGAGAAAACAGAGACGAAAATAACGGGAATTGCCTCAATCAAGTAGGAGGTAGGAGGAGATAAGGGAAAATCAAAAGGAAAACCCTTTAGAAAAACCCTAAAACAAATACAAACACATATAACCCTACATATATAGAAAAATACACATAAGCTTACATACGTGTATGCTTGTCGACTTTGATTTAGCGCAGCTATGACTCAAAACGCTTCCATTTGAAATTAAGGAAGGCGATCTTAAGGGCTGCGCATGAACATGAAGATTCTAAACACAATCGATTAAAAGAAATTTAGAACGATTACTCAAGAATTTGATGAAAAGGAGGAGAAAGGAGGGGTCGAAGATCTGCGGCTGCTCTGGAGATTGATAAACCCTAGCTACTGAGTGAGTTGAAAGAGTTGGAGAATTAGGGCCGTATATAAAGGACTCGACGGTGCCAAAATGACGGAAACAGTCGTAGGTTTTTTTTTATGACGATCAAGTCCTTACGAATTAGGGTTGCTGTCTCCATTGGGTTGAATTTAGTGTGCGGCTGCTACCCATCCAAATGGGCCTTCCGTAACTATATATTTGTAACCGTTTTATCTTGGCTGATAATTCGACAATCCCTTTTAGAGACGTTAATAAGGTCAGCTTGAAATTGTTTTTGGGTGGCAATTTTAAAGGACTATTTAAACCGACCCTATTAGATATTGAAATTGTTAGGGTTCGATCGAAATCGTTAGAGTTAACCAATTAATATCTCTCGTCCCTTTTTCAATTTTTCTAACTTCTATGGTACTTTTATTTTTTTCAACCAGGTATTTTTTGGGTGAAAGGATGAGATTACCCTTAATGCATAGATTTATAGATTCTGCACAACTTAAGTAGAGTGATGCTTAATCATGAAACATCCTACGTACTAGTGTCAATAGTGTGTAGCGTGTGCTCTGCATGGGTAGGTTTTTTTCTCTTACTAAGAGCTCGTCTTGTAGCACGTTTTGTGCAAAAACGCTCGAGCGTTTTCATAAAAATTGTAACAATGCCACGTTTGCAAACGGAGCGTTTTAGAAATTGGGGCCGTTTGCGCCGGGCCGCGGGAATAGAAAAGCGACTATCAAAAATGCTTAACGATAATTTTACGCAATACCCAAGAGTTTTTCTCTTCCCAATACTCTCTCTCAGGTACACGCACCCACAGCGGAGCAAATAGTTTACAGTGGGCACTCTCAACTCTCAAGAAAGGGCGAGGAAAGCTCTTTTGTTTCCGATCATTCGACGGAAGTAACCCGACTGAAGAGCTGATTGAAGATTTTTCTGGTAAGTCTTTGTTTCTCTTTAATAGAGTATTATACCGTACCTTCATTAAAGATGACATGGCTGACTTTGTTGGAGATGAAATATTAAACGTTGATGGATTTGGGTTTTGGTGTGTGTTGAGTGAACTGTAGAAGAAATAGAAAGAAGAAAAGAAAAAGGGAAGGGAGCGTGCTTGTGTGTGGCGCTGGAGGGAGGAAGGTGATGAATGGAGAAATAGAACAGAGAAAAGGGAAGAGGGAATAGTATGGTGGAAGGAGATAATATAAATAATAAGAGTGAAAGATAGATGTACGGTGGGTTTGATTGTAAATGTGAGGTATTGATTAATTTAAGGGCAAACTACACAATTGGTCCCTGTAGTTTTTGATTTTTTTGTTTTTCATCCTTATACAAAATTTTGTTTGCCAGTGATCCTTGTACCAATCAATTTCAACAAAGATAGTCATTACATTTAGTTTCATTATTTTTGTCCGTTAAATCAATACACATTTTTCTCACGTGCAATATGGGTAGGATAAAATAGTCATTTCTCCTTTTGAAAGTATATAGACCAATTGTGTAGGCGAAAATAATTATTGTTATTATTTTTTCGTAAGGATTGTTTTAATTTATATTAGTATTATGAAATAAATACTTCTATTGATATATATATATATATATATATATATATATATATATATATATGTATATATATATATATATATATGTATGTATATTGAAAGTATATCTATAAAATTAGAAGTAAAACATTGTTTAAGAAAGGGTAAAACTGTCATTTTGACAAATACTCATATTTAAGAAAATAGCGTTTTGAAAATGTATCTCAAACGCATTTGTAAGAAAAACGCAGCGTTTTGAAAACGTTGTAACAAACAAGCCTTAAATTTATAAATATATGGTACATTCTTATTTTATAAAATATATTATATGATATAAATGTAAACATAAAATGATATTCCAATGTCGTTTAATAATTAATTGAATTCCAAAAACATTACAAAGTTGTAAGATGAAGTTTAAAAGACGGAGAAATTAAGAAAGTAATTGATTATGTTCACTTTTTTAGAGTAATTATTACTCAAATAAAAAGTAAATGATTGTTATAATAGAATTATACGAGTTAGTAAAAATCTTTAGGTTTTATTTTAATGGCACGTATTTAATACCCTAATGAATGAAAATGATAGTCATTTTAATGTCAGATTAATAACATAATTATATCGAGCGGTAGGACAATGTAGAGCTCAGCCGCAAGCAGTGGCGGACGCAGGAATTTTTTCAACCGGGTGCACAAATTTAATAAAGTTATAAATCATAATTATCCCCTACGCGTTTTCATACTTTAAAATCGTTTAATTATATCATCATTTGTAACGTTCCTAAGAAAATATTTTTCAATAAAACATACAAGACAATCATTTATAAAATGATCACAAATTTGGTTTTCGTTAAAAAAATTTCTCCATACTCACTAAAACCAAATTCCTTTAAATCAACCACAATTTGGAAATCTACACAAATAATTTTTTTTTCTCATAAATCAACTACTTCAACCCCCAAATTAAAATGCTCTAATTTCAGATTAAATAAATATATATTTCCTACCAAGATATTGAACACACAAATTTAGGAAATAAACTAATATTATCATAATATCAATATATCATCTATCACAAATTCATAAATCACAATTCACAACAATTACATAAATTAAATATTCAATTATGGTTATTTCAAAATTATGATTATTTCAAATTATGGCTATTTTAAAATAAGGGTTATTAATTTTTTAAAAAAATTAAACCACAATTATAATTTGTTTTTTATTTAGGTGGGGGCAAATTGTATAAATTTGATTCAGGTGGGGGCAAAATGTACAATATAACATATTATTATTATTATTATTTTAAAAAATTCTTTCACAAAAAAAACTCAAGTGGGGGCAACTGCCCCCATACCCATTAACATGTGTCCGCCATTGGCCGCAAGTAAACTCGAGCAGGGAGCATAAGCGCAGGTAGGTGTTGTGTACAACTCAACCGCGAGTAAACTCGAGCGGGAGGACAATATGAATTTCAACCGCGAGTAAACTTGAGCGGGGAGCATAAGCGCATATAGGCGTTGTGTACAACTCAACTACGAGTAAACTCGAGCGGGAGGACAATATGAAGCTCAGCCGTGAGTAAACTCGAGCAGGAGCATAAGCGCAGGTAGGCGATGTGTGCAACTCAATCGCGAGTAAACTCGAGTGGGAGGACAATATGAAACTCAGTCGCAAGTAAACTCGAGCGGGGACCAAAAGCGCATGTAGGAACTGTGTGCAACTCAACCGCGAGTAAACTCGAGCGAGAGGATAATATAAAGCTCAACCCAAGTAAACTTGAGTAGAGAGCATAAGTGCATGTAGGCACTGTGTACAACTCAACCGCGAGTAAACTCGAGTGGGAGGATAATATGAAGCTCAGCCGCGAGTAAACTCGAGTGGGGAGCATAAGCGCATGTATGCGTTATGTGCAACTCAACCGTGAGTAAACTCGAGTGGGAGGACAATATGAAGCTCAACCGCGAGTAAACTCGAGTGGGAGGATAATATGAAGCTCAGCAGCGAGTAAACTCGAGTGGGGAGCATAAGCGCATGTATGCGTTATGTGCAACTCAACCGCGAGTAAACTCGAGTGGGAGGACAATATGAAGCTCAACCGCGAGTAAACTCGAGTGGGGAGCATAAGCGCAGGTAGGCACTGTGTACAACTCAACCGCGAGTAAACTCGAGTAATAGGATAATGTGAAGCTCAGCCGCGAGTAAACTCAAGCGGGGAGCATAAGCGCAGCCGCTGCGCAAGTAGGCGTTGTGTACAACTCAACCGCGAGTAAACTCGAGCGAGGAGTATAAGCGCAGGCAAGCATTGTGTATAACTCAACTGCGAGTAAACTCGAGCGGGAGGACAATATGAAGCTCAGCCGCGAGTAAACTTGAGCAGGGAGCATAAGCGCATGTAGGCGCTGTGTACAACTCAACTGCGAGTAAACTCGAGTTGGAGGACAATATGAAGCTCAACCGCGAGTAAACTCGAACGGGGAGTATAAGCGCATGTAGGTGATGTGGCAACTCAACCGCGAGTAAACTCGAGCGGGAGGACAATATGAAGCTCAGCTGCGAGTAAACTTGAGCGGGGAGCAAAAGCGCATGTAGATGTTGTGTACAACTCAACCGCAAGTAAACTCGTGTGGGAGGACAATATGAAGCTCAACCGCAAGTAAACTCGAGCAGGGAGTATAATCGTATGCAGGCAGGCCCTGTGTACAACTCAACCGTGAGTAAACTCGAGCGGGAGGACAATATGAAGCTCATCCGCGAGTAAACTTGAGCGGGGAGCATAAGCGCAGGTAGCTGATTATCTGGTCGTGAGTTTGCGAGCAGAGAGTGAATGCATGCATAAAACAAAATTTGAGAAAATTATGGCTCGGGCACAGTAATAACGTGCTCCGGCGTAAAATATAGTGTGGCACTCGGGAAGGAGCATATCATGCTTTTTTTCCTTGGTGTAGCCCCCTACTTCTCGAATACAAGGGTTCATCTTGAAGTTGAGAAGTATTGCCGGTCAATACTGTTTGGTCTTGGGCAGAAGTAGACATATTATATGCTTATTCTGATCGTTCAAATCTCTGAGTAGTTATTGATTGAAAAGGCTTATAGTGTGCTCGAGAACGGTGGAGCTGTTGAGGAAACCCTAGACTCTGTTGACATGTACTTTATACCTGAAGTCTTAGGTGCCTTATTAGCGAATCAAGTATATTCTCCCACGAAATATAATTGTAACATGTTTCATGCATTTAATTTATTCAAGTAAGAAAGTAATCACATTTCCACGCTCCACAACAAAAAAATAAGTAATATGATTATTGTTGATTCTCATTTGTATTTTAGATTTGTATTTGCTCATACATTACATTTTGTTCTATACTTAGTAGTTAAATGGGTTGCGTACCCGTTAGCGTGACAATTGTATATAGAACTTTGCCTTTAGAACAGTTAGTTAGACTTCACATCTTTTGGTAGTCTTCACCAACAGACTTCACCAGCACACCTCGTCTGCATATGTACAGTTGTATGATACATCTGAAGATTTAAAGGGAAATCAAGATGTCCAGCTCAGCACATTCAAAAAGGATTATTGATTCAGATATTTTAGAATATCTATTTGAAATATATATCTTCAATAGTTGACTTCTGGATTTAAAGAAACGCCATCCCAGTTTTTATGGATACGACAAACTTTTCCCCTTTGATGATTATTGAACAAGGGACATAACAGATACACTGACACAACACTCTCTCAGGAAAGTACATAATGTACCAACTCTTGCAGTTCTGTAACTTCTGTCATCTTCCACCTGTTCCTCACAATACCTTCTCCACGTCTCCCTTATTGATCAGTCCTCGATAAAGAGAATTCAACCTAACAGCTTTTCGCATTTAATGCCTCTAACCTAATCGAGTTGTTACTCTCTTCATCTTCCCCAACGGTCTCAAGGATGCTTTCATATATACACCGCCATTGAAGACTGAAGAATTCAATGCTCTGAAACAACTCAACAACTTACAAGTCATTACTTTCAGTGCATTCAAGAGATATAAAAGATCAACGAAATCCTCAACAACAACAAGAAGACTACTCAATCATTGTCATTTATTTTTTTTCTTGATTGTTGTTTACATTAACTGTTCTTTAGCATAATGAATATTCTATTTTCCAAATATATGCACTACCAACCTCAAACACAAGTCAATATTTTGTACACAGTCTATTAGTGTTTCTATAATAGATCTAGTGGAAAACATAGTGCACTTCCAAATCCAAAGTTGACTGCTTTGGTGGTAGATGTAGTAGTCTTTATAGTACGAACCATCTCAAAATTCTTGTGTTTATACTTCTTATTTGCTTACAATTATGCAACTATTTTATCAGCTTATCTTATCTTTGCTACTTATCTCCTAAAGCTTCAAACTTAAAGACACAGCAAGTCTACCGGTAGTTCTTACCAGCAGACTTGGTGAACTATTTCCAAGTGTTCTTACCACTGTTGTAACTGTCTCTATAGTTGACAACATACATTTTGGAACATTGTGTTAAAAGTTCTTAATTGTTAATATGCTATTCAACCCCGCCCCCTTTTATAGCATATTATTGTGTCCTTTGGAACTAACAATTATCTTGATTTATAAACAAAAAAAAAACATGTTATCTCGTACCCAATGTCAATTGAGTAAATATTTTGAGGAATATTGAACATATTTGATGCAATTTTATATGACATTGATGTTTCCCATAATATCATATATTGCATATCACAATTGGTGATTTAATCACATTTAATTAACTTCATGGTAAATAGCGAATGTCATGAGTAATAATTTTAAATGAAATATAAGGGAAAGATCCCAAACTTATAAGTTCTTGATGAAGAAAAGTGGGCGGCCAAGTTATTATTTTCTACGACGACACAAATGAGTCAAATGTATAAAACATAATGTAAAACACAAATGAGGGTGTAATACCCCGATTCCTCGTGTACTTGACTTGCGTGTTATGCTCGCATTTCTTCCTTTTACTTTATATGATTGGTTTGTGAGAGAGTCTAAGAGTGCGTGAGTAGCCACATTGAGACCAAAACCTTGTTGATATATGTCCCATAGTTGTTGACTTGCTAAAGTCACAAGTCGTAACTCGACATTAGTCGAAATGCGACCCGGTTGAGAGTTTGTTTGTGTTGTTTGTGTTCGTAACCTCGGTTGAACCCTAGGTCCTTGCTTAATTGGTATTCACTTATGTATACATGATCTAGTTTATGTTAGAAGTGTTCTTGAGATGATCATGTGCTTATGACTATCGTTGCATAACTTTCATCTTTGTTTGATTGGTTGAGATCGAGTTGCGTTAGCATCTCGTCCTTTGGAGTTTAGATACTCTTAATTGTTGTTCAACTTCTTAGAAGTATTCAAGCCTATTCATTGATCTCTTGACTTGATCTAAGTCTTATATTTTTGTTCGTTGGATCGCTAGTTTCTTCGTCGTTGGTTAGCAAGTTATTATACCTTGTTTTGGTTTAGCTCCAGGTTGTCTCGGGAGTTGTTTGATGTGTTTCAGGAGAGTTCTAGACCTACTTTTAATGAGGTTTAAGCCCTTCTTGGTTTGGTTATGTGTTTGGGGTCCTTTGGGGTTGATTCTTAGACTATTTGACATAAATGGGGCTTGTGGTCGCATAGGGAAAGGGCCTTGCCCCCGCAAGGTCGGCAAAGAAACCACCAAAATGGTGGCAGGAGTGATGCGATCGCATGGTGTTGGGGCTATGCGAGCGCATGGTTCCCGTAACATCATTTTATTGTTTTGTTTTGTTGACCTAATTGTCTATCCTAACCTTACTAAAACCTATCCTAATCATATCCTAACATGGTTTCATAATGTTAATGGTGTTTAAGTGGAGTATTAGAGAGAATTAAAAGTTCAAAATCATTTTACGACTTACCATATTGTTTGGACATGTGCCCCACTAAGTTTGTGACTTCAATGTCAACCACAACCAACCATTTTGACCTCATTTACTGCCTTCTTTCCTAAAAAAATGTGAGAGAGCTCTTCCATGGAGTTTGAGAGTGTTCTTGAAGGGTTTTCTTGGGATTCCATAGCTCTACTTGTCCATTCTTCAAGTCGAGACCGTAGAATCAAAGAGCTTGTCGAGTAGTCTTCTTCCATCCGATTGCATTTTTGTTTTCTTTGTTTGTGTGAAGGTTGAAAATAAGCTACTACTTCTCTTACTTTTGGATCTTGGCTCATTGACCCTAAGGAAAACAAAATGCTTGCAATGTGAGGTCAATGAGTAATTATATGATATATATGCCTACAATTTGCAATTTGGTTGGATGAACTTGCTAGATCCATGATTATGTTGATTTTTATGTGTAGTAAATTAAGTTAATCAATTACATCTTGTATGTTTAGGGCTTGAGAGCATGTTAGATGAATTTCTATCTTGGATTACATGCTTAAAATGTGGTGATTGGCTCTAAATGACAAGTGTTGACTTATGAAACATATTTGGGGGTTTTGTTGAGTATGTATGAATTAACATGATTATAGTAAAGTCCATAGTGAAGTATGTTATTAAGCTTTACCTTGTGTGTTTAGACCATTGAGCATGCTAGCTAAGTGTATGCCTAGAATTATATGTTGAACATGATTCTTGTATTCTAAATGATACTTCTTGAGGTATGAAACATTGTGGGAGTTTTAGTTGGGCATTTGTGAATTAATGGGGTTACATATTGTGGTATGATTAAGACTTGTGAGCATGCTAGATAAATTTATATCTTGGATTACATGCTTGGAATATGATTAATTGCTCTAGATGACATACATTAATATATGGATTGAATTTGGGGTTTTGGAAAGGTTATTATGGGTTGTTAACCTTGAGAACTTATGTATGAACGCTAGGTCATGAATATAGAAGGGTAATGTTGCATATAGCCTCCATGCCGTATAAAATTGAATGTATAGAAACGACTCAACGGAGTCGGCTATTGGATTAGTATGACTATAGAGAATTGCATCCTTATGTCCTACGGAATATGGGGTTCGTTTGATGGAGGTCAAGCCTCCGATCATGTTAAGTGTATGAAGAACACTTGGGTATTAGAGACTTGATATTATTGCTCTAATGTGATTATGTGCTAGTTAGCAATGAAATGCATAACTATGTGATTGTATAGTAAATACCTACTTGATTGGATTAGTGCGTTCTTTCGTACTTTTCCTTTGATTGAGCATTTAAGTATATATTACTTGTGCTTGTGTTTGAGTCTAGATGGCATCGTCTTGTTTGAGTCTTTGGCGGGACGATGCATTGTCTTCACGAATTGTGGGATTCGTGATTGCAGTGGATCACCATGTCGGGTTTACACACACCCCTCCATCGATGACCACGGTGGGGATATAGTTGATTATTGTTATAGTAATACACATGACCTTGATAGCTATGGAACTCGAGTGGAGGAATGTCTTGGGGACGTCGATATCTCGGAAAGGATATCGGGGACACATTAATTGCACGTGTTTTGCAGGAGCTACACGACGGAAGCAGAATGGAAACCATATTCCTCCTTATGCGATTTACTTTACGAGAACTATTATGAACTATTGAGCTACGTGACTCATGATATGATTTTCCTGAAATGATGACTGTTTGATGAAATGTTATACTAGGAATATAACATGGTATTCATAATTAGGAGGGAAACCATACTCTTCCTTATATGATTTAATGTACAAGCACTTATGTAGAATGTTGTGCTACGGGCTTATAGATATGGTTTGTATATGTTAATGGTTATTTGATGAAGTTTTATACTATGAAGATAATATGTTATACATATTTGGGAAAATAGAGATCATATTTTAGCTAATGTAGATGACTTTACGAATACACATGAAGAACAATGTCTTATATGGCTATTGATATGAATTGCCTATGTTGAGGATTAATTGATAAGATGTTATACCATGAAGATAACATGCTATATACTTTGTTTGAGTGTAATGCCATGACATTGCATTTTTAATAGCTTATTATGTATTTGTGACTTACTTTGTTTACTTTGTTTTCCTTAGATCTGAGCCGAGCTAGTGATTCGAAAGAATCCACCGAGTCTACGATAGTACGCATGGTTCTTTTGAAGAGGTTGCTACTAGTATTTATTTTGTAGCCTTTGTTTTGGAAAGGACGAATGGGAAGTGAAATTATATAAACTTCGCTATGAGTAGTAAGACTTGTGGTTATTTATTTAGTACTTGTACTTGTAGTGTTGGTACTTAGTCTTTTGTGAGCCGATATATGTTAGTCGAGCCCTGTTTATATAACTACATTATTTCTATCCATCTCGAGTTTGTATTGTTTCGTTGGATATGTTCTGGCACGTTTAGCCGTGGAGTATGTAGACTAGAGCTGTAGACTTAGTTTAATATTGGGTTCCGGTTGTAACGTCGCTGATGACTTGGTTTAATTATGTTATATGGTTGTCTATCAGGTAGTTTCATTGTACGCGTTGAATGTTGTGTCACATGCTTTGAAATTGTTGGGCCGAGAGGTTTACCATCTCTTAGGTCGTTTGGAGCTTGTTAGCTTGGGCGCCATTATTTTATTTCCTTCCGCATTTGTTGAGTTGTTGGCATATCGCTGTTATAGCTTTACCATTTGCTTATTTGTTGCGTTTTAGCGGCACGACCTAGGGATTTCGTGTTTAGGTCCGAGTCGGGTCGTCATAGTGGGTATAAATAATTGGCATTATTAATTATATATATATATATATATATATATATATATATATATATATATATATATATATATATATATATATAATGACAAACATGATTTTCCCGCCTAAAACTGATTTCCATAAATGAAAACATTGGAAGTTGAAACACTTTGTTTTTTTTGTTTTTTTTTGTTTTTATACTAAACATTTAATATTTTTGGATAAGTTGACATGAATATATTTATACATTTCTAGAAACTTTGAATACACTCAAACTATTGGTATTATCAACACAATTCACAATATCATGCTTGACCTTTTATTTTATATCACATTTATATAAAGTATGAGGATGTTCTTTGCAGATGTTCACCTAATCTTCTGCAAAATTTAAAAAAAAAATCGGTCACACAATAAACTTTAGACATTTTGAACCCAAAATTTTTACTGCAACTATTATGGCTTTCATATCATCCGTCCTAAGAGACGCCCACAAAGACATATTTGAATGGATTCTCAAAATCAAAGTTGTAAGGAAATAGTTAGTTCTGGCTGAAATAAACAACGAAGTTGTTGACATAGTCTAACTATAAAGTTATATATTTTTTTATAAGCATGAAAAATGGTTAAATAAAAAAATATTAAGAAATGTAACAGATAAATTCATCAGTTATAAATTCAAATCTCAAAATTTGAGTTATGTAGTCTTTTCAAAATAACCTTATGAAGTATGTTTAAAAATATAGAATATAACAAATCTCATACAACAAAATAAAATATTTATCATTAAACAATGTTTTCATTAAATACTTGACTTTATTTTAAATATTGAAGTCTCAGATTATTAGATTTGTATTTTTTTTAAAAAAAACCTTTAAAAGTTGTACAAGAAAATAGAATGTAAAACAAAATGATATAGCCTCAATTTTCAGCTCAATGAAAAATTAAAAGGATTTAAATAATCGAGAAGAGATCGCTACGATTTCTTACCGAATGTTAGGTGAATGAAATTTTGAAGTGAAAGAATATACGTCAAATTAAGGATTCTATATGAAGGGTTCTAACTGAAGGGTTGTATTTGTTAGATGGCGGATGTTGAATTTGGTTAGGTGTTGAGGTCGTGTATTGCTTTATTAAGAGTGGTTTTCCGGTAAGACCGTCTTACGAGTTTTAATTCGTAAGAGGGAGCCCCACTATCTCACAATGCAACTCACCAACACACGGTGGGTCGAGTCAAGGTGATACGTCTTACATAAAATACATGTAATATTATTTTTTTTGTAAGTTTTTATTGTATATTAATAGGTTAAAAGGGACAACTTACATGACATGAGGATTAAGGGTGAATGTGAGATTTTAATGGACTAGGTTTTATATATAGTAGGCCCTTTAGCGTTTTTCAATGAGGTGAGTTTTTTTATTTCTCATTTTGGTAAAAAATAATTACGGGCCGGTCCATTTTTTCTAAAATATTAACCGTTGAAATACTCTTTTTTAAACCGCAAAAGTACTCTTTCTTTCTTCCTTAACAGCTGAGTCTTTTATGACGTATCATATTTGCAATGAAAGGTTATACTTGCCCCGACTCTTGATGTTTTTGACACCATAAATGAGTACATGGTATCTAACAATCACTTAGAAGAAAGAACTTATTTGAGTTCAAATTATGTGTAGGGTAGAGAACAACACAAGTTTGTTTGAAGACAATCATCCTATAGAGTTTTTGAATAGTATAAAGTGTTCATCATTGTCTAACCATGAATTAACACTTAAGGTTGGTGTTTCGGTGATGTTGTTGAAAAACATTGACCCTGCTACTAATGTTGTTGAGAAACATTGACCTTGCTGCTAGGTTGTGCAATGGAATAAGACTAATTATTACCATGCTTGAGAATCACGCTGTTGAAGTAAATTTTTTGAATGGAAGCAATGTTGAAGACAAAATGTTTATACCAAGAATGTCATTGTCTCCATTAGATGTGAGGTTGTCTTTCAAGTTTCTAAAAAAGATAATTTTCATTGGTAGTATCGTATGTCATGACAATTAACAAAAGTCAAGGTCAATCACTTTCGCATGTAGGATTCTTCTCGAAGAAGCCAGTATTCAGTCATGGTCAGTTGTATGTTACAGATTCTAGGGTAACAAACCGTTCTGGTTTGAAGATATTAATACTGATGAAGATGGGAAACCAACAAATAAAACAACAAATGTTATGTATAAGAAAATTTTTAAAAATCTATAATATTACCAATAAAATGATGTACTTATATTTAAGTAGTTGCCTCAAACATTACTTTTCTTAATTTATTTTTTTGATTTTGATTTTCTTATTTGTTTTACTTGAATATTATATAATTAATAAATATTTTTATTTGTGCGTTTAACGCACGGGTGTAAAACTAGTTTCAAGTAAATGTCGGGGAGTAATCTCAGAGTAATAACTTGGTTGTACGTGAACGATACTTTTTATACTCACTTAGGCTCGAGATTTTGAACTTAATCATGCAAATTCATTTATTGCGCTCATAAGCATGTAACCACTAGCGACTAGCAATTGAACGAAATCTAGTAGTCAAATCAACATATTTTCAAAGTTTAACTTGTCCTCAATTCCATAAGCATAGCCTTGCAATGCGGAAAAGGGAGATCATACGAGCAAAAAACGTCAATCTTTTTTACCAAAAGAGTCATGGCATGGTATATCCTCAACTCGTATCCAAATTGAGAATAAGTAACCTGAAATAACATCTGTCTAATTCTCAAATGTATGCTACCATGAGACATCACGATGGGCACACTCACTGGCGGATCCACATAAGAACTAAGGGTGTCCATGGATACCGCCTAATAAAAAAATTGGGAGTAGGTTTGTGATATTTGACAATTGGACCCCTTCAAAAAAATTCATTGAACCCCTCTCAAATTCTCTGTAAAATATTGTTAAGACGAATTTACGAAATCAAATGTCCGATCAATTTTTAAATGATTCTTTTGTATGCTATATCGAAAAAGACATGTTAATGAATGCTGGTGATGATGAATGTAATTACGTGTTTTCAATGTATGAAAACGCGTAAAGGACAAATTGTAATTTCTAATTTTTTTTATGTAATACTCACTCCGTCCCAAAATAAATGACGTTTTGGGAGAATTTTTTTGTTCTAAAACAGATGACACTTTGTAATTTTCAAAGAACTTTTTCCCTTTTTTCTCCAATTATACCCATATTTATTAACTTCGTAACTCGTATTTGGCTCTTTGGGAAAAAATATCAAGACACCTCATTAATGTTTGGATAGGGGCAGTTTGTCTTTATAATATGTTTCAGTTTGTCTTTATAATATGTTTCCTTGGTCTGTGTGAAAAGCCCTAAAACGTCATATATTTTGGGACGGAGGGAATAGTTAAAATTTTGGACACCGGTAAATATTATTCATGGATCCGCCACTGGGCACACTAGAGTTGGAACAAACTAGATTAGTCAAGTTCTTGGTCAATATTGGCGTGTCCCTTTTTGTTTATTAAACAAAGTACACAACATTACAAGCGATTTTTCATTATAATTAGGCCACCAAAATCAAGTCTTTTATGAGCCTACTCAACTATTAAAAAATGACCACATAATACCAATCTTTTGATTAATTAATCATGATGCCCACTACCACTATTTGACTCTTTATAGCAGCAGTCAATATAGAGAATAATTAACTCATTTATAGAAAAGAAACTAGGTTTTTTAAGCAGCAAGTTTGACAGACAACAACATGATTGGTATGAGTTATAATGGAGTCAAGTCAAACTATATACCAAAAATCTTTAACAAGGAATTTCCACGTCGACTACATGTAGATAAAAGGTTTTATATTTAGCCCTCGAGCTCGGCTCTTCCAACATATTCTTTTCTACAAGCCGACCTCGAATAATACATGTTACCCTTGAATAATATCTCGGGCTCGAGTTCATATTTCTTGTGATGTTGAGCTAGAAAAGGAAAACTTGAGTCATCCTGTAACGACCCGAGCCCGAGAGCTTGGTCCGCTACGTGTAGCCCACACATTGGCCCACTGAGCACGCAACACCTTGGGTCATCAGGCCCACTATAAGCTGATCCAAAAAGTCCATGGATGATGTTGGTGCCGAGTAGTAGCGCATGTCTACCTTATAAATCAAACACATGTCCCACATCTACCTAATGTGGGATTGGGGAGTTACAATCTCCCCCACTAAAATCCTTGACGTCCTCGTCAAGGCCAAATCGTACCCCGGGCGATGCATGATTCTAGAGGTGGCTCGTAATCGTACCCCGGGCGATGCAGGATTCAAGAGGTGACTCGTACGGGAATCAAGAGGTGGCTCCCACCTTCTACAGTGTAGCACTTTGGTCCCTCGCACAGCACTTTGTTCCCACATTTCCGGCTCGGGACCCGCTCTGATACCATTTGTAACGACCCGAGCCCGAGAGCTTAGTCCGCTACGTGTAGCCCACACACTGACCCACTGAGCACGTAGCACCTTGGGTCATCAGGCCCATCATAAGCCGACTCAAAAGTCCATGGATGATGTTGGTGCCCAGTAATAGCGCATGACTACTTTATAAATCACACACAAGTCCCATATCTACCCGATGTGGATTAGGGTATTACACATCCACACCCAATTGGTAAGTAATATAACTATACTAAACCTGGATTCTCTGAACTGACTTGCTATTAGACTAGAGAAAATGGACAAAACCAAATCAAAAGGGATGAAGAGGAAAATATCGTTAAAGACTAAGCTTGTGCCAACAGATGACAGGAAACGTAACATTAATCTCCTTCTTTGTGGTCACAGGCAGGTGGACCAATCACATAAGCATATACACATACAAGAGTGCATTTCAATTTAATTTCAATTTCTCAAGCATAGTTGCAATACGAGAAAAAAGTTATGCAAGTAAGATTTGTAGAAGAAGTGGTTGAAATCTAAAAAGGAAAACACTTGAAAATTGTAGGAAAACTTTTCGATCTAGCTATGAACTATTCTTGAAGTGGGTGAACCCGCAAAGGAATCTAATATGAACTGGTCCCCCCATGAAACTGGCTAACCGCAATTAAATTTTGTAACTGTCGTGTAGTGGATGGGCCGCGTTCATAACTGCCCCCGTAATGGCGAAACCAGGTTTGTAATCGGTCCCACTGCGTGACCAGTGCGTATGTGAAACCCCGAATCCTTCAGTACTTGACTCGGTAGAACGTTTACGTATTTCGGTCTTGCTCGCGACCTTTGAGAGATCCTAGGTCTTTGTGTACTTGCTCGGATGCATTTACATTCATAATAACCATGTTTACAAGTTTACATGTGGCCACGATGTTCATAGTAGTTGTCATCGTAAGTTTGATTCTCCGATTCGCGATTTTAGTTATCGTGTTGTCGTACGAGTTCATACCGTTGTGTTTATTGTCGTATTACTCGGTTTGTATTATTTGTATCCTAGGTTTGGCCCTGGATGACTAGGGGGACCTTGGGGATTAACTTGATATTATTTTGGTTTGGTCGTGTTTCAGTTTGAACACGCTCATGTTTCATTTCCGGTGTGACTTGTGCATTCGCCTTGGACACGATAGGGCTGTAGTAATTTGGCCATAGTTTTCTATAGACAACTCGGAATTGAGATCCGTTTTATTCGTTAGAAACTAGACTTCAAGATCTTTCTAACCATACCTCTTGTGTAATTTTGGGAGTTGTATTTCAGTACATACACATTTTAAAAGTTGACTGAATCTGTTATTCTCGGTATTTCCAGAAATTTGAGTTTTGCCTTGTTTATTGGATTTACTTGGAGAACCTTAATGAATTTCACTAAATCTGACTTGAGACCTTAATTAGACATTAATTAGAGTGGATTAAGCCTAAGTTAAAATTTTAGCACTAAGTCCTCAATTAGAGACTTAATCTCACTTAAAAATTGACCTATAAAGGCTTGACACTTGTTTTCCACTCACTCCCTAACCTTTGTGACTTGAAATATCTGATTTCTTCCACTCCTTACACCTCCTACCACTCCTCATATTCAGCCACCATTGATGAGAGCTTGTGTGTGGGAGATTCTTGGTGAGATTAGTGTGTGTTTTGTAATTTCCCGGAGATCCGGCCACCCGATTTTGGATTCGAGACCACCCAATCGTAGCTATCGACGAGGAGACTACTAATCCTTGGTTTGTTTTCATTTTCTCCAGCTTTTAATGGGCTTAAGGTAAGCTGCAAATTTCCAGAATTTTGTATGCTAGATTGTTTGTCATGCTAATCTTCATTAAAGTTGCTTAGATCATGCTAAGGAAGAGTTTTATCAAGTTTATAAAATGTTTTGATGCTTCTATGAAATCTGGAAATTTTTCCATGGATCTTGACTTGATGATTTTGGTCTTGGGTTTAGTTTTAAATATGCTTAGGCTTTGATTTGGAATCATTGTTGTTCATGAACTTGTTGGAAAACAAACAATACAAATTCAGTTTCTGTTTTGGGCAAATTTTGGGAAGTTACTGCTACTAATCTACTAAAGGTAATTTTCTAAAAATGTAGTATGTTATACCTATACATGTTAGGTAACTCTCTGTAAAGTTTCATAAATTTTGGAGTTAAGGAAGTATTTTTCATTATTCACAAATCGTGGCTGTTCCAGTAAGCTGTTACCAGAAAGTCAATCTGTTAACGTGATATTGAGGTGACGATATTTCGATGAATACATGTCTGAATTGAGTAGTTTAAAATTCTAAGTTGTATTTTGGAGAGTCTAGTTTCTGGAAATGTAATATTTATGATATTTGGATTTATGAGGAATATTTGGTGAATTTTCTATGATAGACACTCAGTGTAAGTCATAGCAGAGAATCAGATTTGTGTCTTGAACTTGAGAGGACCATGACTTGATGAATACAAGTCCAATTGGAGTGTTTTAAAATGGTAAACTCTATATCAAAGAGTCTAGTTTTTGGAAATTTAAGATATGTGTCATTTGGACCAATGAGGAATTTTTGGTGAAGTTTGTATGATAGACATGCAGTACAGACCACAACAGAAAATCAGATTTCTGACATGAACTTGGAGGGGCTGTATTTTGATGAATACAAGTCCTAATGGAGTAATTTGAAAGTCTAAAGTATAGTATCAAGAGTCTAGTTTCATACTAGGCAATAATCCACTCATTTGGAGTTGTGAGAAATTCATGGCTGAATTTACAAGTTGACTAAGCAGAATGAGTCACAACAGAGAACCAGATTTTTAACATGAACTTGAGGTGACTGTATTTTGATGAATACATGTCCAAATAGAGTACTTTAAAGTGCTAAATTATATTTCCAAGAGTCTAGTTTCTGAATATATATAATTTATGAAATTTGGAGTTGTGAGGAAATAATGGTCGAATTTATAAATTGACTGGGCAGAATAATCATAACAGAAAAACAGATTATTAGCTTGATCTTGATATGATCATAGATTGATCAACACAAGTCCAAATGAAGTGATTTAAAAGGCTAAGCTATAGTTTAAAGAGCCTAAACTTGTTAAAGATTGATTCTCCATACTTGATGAATATGACTTATAAAACATATAGTGTTTCTTGCCTTCAAGCATGTTCTACTATTGGGTTGTTAACTTGCTATGAAATTTGGATTCCACTAATAGGTTGGATTATGAACTTGAATTGAACTAAGGCTTGATTTGATATTAATCAACTTAGGCTTCCATCTTCTACTTGACTTATTGATACGTGAACTAGGGTTCCTAAATGGAACGAGAACCTAGCTATGTCTTAAACAAGAACATAGAAGGGCTAGAAATGCATATAGCATTTATACCCTATTTGGATGAAACTATAGTAAGGACTCAACGGAGTCGAGTTAAGGAACAATTGAACCTTACGAGGATCGTGGTGAGATCCTATGATAATTATATTCCATTTGACTAGATTACTAGCTTTTGGGACTTGAATCGGATAGAGTGAACAACTTGACACTTATGATTTAGAGACTCAAATGAGCTCCTATTGTGGTTTTGTGATTGTTGTAACAATGTGCATAATCGTATGAGTTTAGTAGATCATTATATCTACTTGAGAATTAGCAAGTAAACATCTACTTGTGCATTGCATATAAGTCCAGCTGGCATTACTTGAGTTTTCATGTTGAAGGTGGGACGATGCATTGTCTTCACGAATTATGGGATTCGTGGTTGCAATGTATCGTCGTACCGGATTCGGTTTTCACACACCCCTCCAATGCTAGCTACAGTGGGGAAGTAGCCCCCTTTGTCGTAACCAATTGAGTGCATTGGCTAGTGCTATTTTCCCGAGTAGAGAGCTCGGACCCGAGAAGAGAGCTCGGTACTTTGATACCCGATCACGGGTATCACTGGCACGATATGATTAACAGTTGTGATTGCAGGAGCAATACGACGACAATGATTCGGTATCTTCTCTATCCCTTATGTGGCTTACTATGGGCACTTATGTGATAACAAAGTGTTAGTTGAACATGAGATCTGATTGACCGTGTTTATCTTGATTGTGTATTATTGAAATACTTGAGGTGTATATATGTAAGTATACGTACTTGTACATTATGATTCTATAAAGGATTTGATATGTATATATTTAGATATACATACTTTACTTGATGATTCTATGAAAGGCTTAATGTGTATATATATAAATATGCACACTTATACTTAATGATTCTATGAACAGTTTGATTAGTATATATATAATTATATATACTTACATATGATGTTTTTATGGGAATTTCGTTCTAATTCATTTGATTTGTGTTTGAACAGGGAATTACACACTGGTTCATTTGGATGGTTTAGTAAGTAAGAAGAAATGACTATCTCGTGGAGTATCTAAACGATACGACGCCTCTTCATGGGTTTTTTCTGTTATTTGTAAAATGACACCATGATTATTTTTATATTACATAATTATATGTTACATATCTCTTGTAGTAGCGTACTGGGTCATTATGACTCATTATGTACTTTGTTTCTAGTTGCAGTAAATTGGTAGTCGCGTTGAGGTCGAGTAGATCGTGACTGTAGCAGAGCGCAGCTGATCGATAGATCGAGATTAGATCGTGTGGTTCATGCTAGTAGCAGCAGACATCCTCGAGTAGTAGCTTGTGGAGTCCTATTTCTTTTTAGCATCGTCACATATATTATGTACTTTGCTATTCTTGTGAGATCGATTTTGTAAAGTTATCTAGACTTTACGGTCGGGTAGATACTTGGGTATTTGTATTGTTTCTTCTTCAGCCGACGGGTTGTGTCGTGCCATTATTCGTGGCTTTAGTATTTATTTCAGTTATTTCCCTGACACGTAGTAGCTTTGGGGCTTTTCTTTATTCTAAATTGTTATAGTTGTTGGTAAACCCCGATATGCTTTAGCCGTGGGTAATTGTTATCAGGTTGGTTCTTTCTTGAAACGCCGGCCTGGAGTGCCGATGGTTTGTTCAGCGTCTGCATTGTTGCGGCACGCGAGTTTTGTATTTTCCCCCTTTGAGAGATAATGTCTCTCTTGGTTTCTTTGGATTTTGTTTCGAGCTTCATAGCTCGGGACTTCTTTTACTTATTGCTTCCGCTAATTCGATTTTTGAAATACCATATTTTAGTGCGGCTTTATGTTCATGTTTAGAGCTTGTTAGCTCGACTGTTGGACTCGCACTACTGTTTAACAAGTGCTTGTCCTCATCTTATGTTTGTTCCACAGACACGACCTTGGGATTTTGTGTTGGAATCCGGGTCGGGTCGTGACAGCGTAGGCCGTTAATGGTTTAATCGCTTCTGGTGGATGTGTCCGACGTCTTTTATGAATTTTTCCTCCGGCGGCGTTTTGGTAGGATGAAGCCATCTATATCATTTGGTTTTTTCTTGTGCTCTTCAACCGTGCGAACACCCTTCTGAGAGCCATGTGTGAGATGGGGTGGCTTTGACTTTGCCGGCCTCCTTTGGAAGAGGCGAAACTGGGTCATTAATTTCCAATCCGAGCTGGTCTGGTCTCTTTGCCCCAATAAGAATACTTGAGAAAGATGGAGAAAATACACCATGTCCATGTGACTAAAGTCCTTGGACAATACACCATCCACTCATATCACTTTTTGAAATGACATGGCTTTTTCATCAAACTAAGACGTCAACCAAACTGGTTACACTGAGATTGTATCAGAAAAGATTATTAAATCGCTGAGTGAAAATCTTCACTGGCCGATCGTTGTAACATTGGTTCCCGGCAACAACAGAACTAACTGATGCGTGCAAAAAAATATCAGGGGTGCCGAAGGTAGTGGTGAGCGTGAGTCGTCGGAGTTGTGTTCCGATGGTGAAGTCGTTGGTGGATATCTAGTTATAATCTGTAAAACAAAACACCGTGAGTTGGCGGGAAAGACCCCAGCCAAAAATCCTCCGACGTGTTTATCAATACACTTAACAAAGAGGGCGCATAACCCCCATGTGCATGTGTGATTCTAGAGAGCCCCCACTCTATGAACTAGGGGAGGTTATTTATACTTGAGGGAATGGGTTCAGCCCATTACGTATGAGTCCGGCCCAATCCTTCGGACATCATGTAAATACAACGGGCCATTAAACGAGACCCAAACGTCATTGAGACGGATCCAAAATGTGCACATCAGCTTCAAAAAAAAATTCTTGTGATAGTTCAAAAAAAGAAGGTAAATTGATTATAATTGTTATTTTATGTGTTAATATTTTATATAAAATACATACATTTGGTAAAAATGCTTGTAAGCAATAATAGTTAAACAAATATGTTAAGATTTTAATTTATCAAAAATATTTTTATGGTTAATACACAATAAATCAAACTCAAGGAATTCAATGGCAAAATTAATATTGAATTGAAAAAAACTAAAAACAATCAAATATCAAAAGCAAGAGCAAAATAAAAACCAATATCAAATTTTAAATTAATACAAAATCGATGAAAGAAAAGAACACAAATAAAATCATCACTAAAATAAAATAAATAAAATAACCATTAAAAGCACAAAAGCAACCATCAAGATCAAAACCTGTATAAAACTTTCACCAAAATCTATACTAAAACTAAAATCGATTCCAAAATCAAAATCACAATCTATCAATATTAATATATTTTTATCAAAATAGAAAAAATCAAAAATCAAAAATCAAAAGCTTAATTGAAACAAACGTATTAATCAAGAACCATAAACATAAATTGAAACCTAAAACAAATATAGGAATAAATTAAAAAAACATAAAATGAGAATCATATTTTAAATCTAAAATTAAATACCAAATAAAAGTATTATCAAAATTATCAGGTGAACTAAGTTTAAAATTAAAAGGCAAAACAAATTATGAGGGCCAATGCCATGACAAAAATAAAAAACATCGTATAGTCGAAAAAAAAACCAAAGTTAAAGTAATTTTTTAATTAACCATACATCAAAATCAAAACCAAACCCAAAATCAAAATTCTATCATTGATTCAGTAGCTATTTCATGGTAAGAAATTGTTATAAATTACTTGATTTCTCATTAAGGTCAACCCCTCTAAAAAGGTATAGATAGCATTCAAAACTGATGTATGTTTTTCTTAAAGAAGGAAAAACGAAAAAGAAAAAAAAATCAAAGTGCTAACCTTCAAGAAAACAAAAAAAATGGCTTTTGTGCATACATTTGATTGTGGTGGGTGGTGGCATAATGAATATAACAGTCGGGAGAGGTGGAAACTAATCATCACCCTTCACAAACTTGATGGTCTTTTTTCTTAATTTCTTTGTATGCATACGTTTGAAGATGAAGTATGGAATGAAAAAAATAGGCTTTGACCACCTTACCCGAGTGACCTTTTTGTTGAGAGATGTATGTTTTTTGCCAACTTAAATACATAATATCAAACTCTTTAATTCTTGAGCTAATACTAAAACACTTTTACAATTGTTAATAGTAGAAGTCTATAGGAAGGATTATAAATATTATATAGTAGAGGTGAATACCCAATGTTATATATATGTATTGTAATTATGTATAATTATTAGATAATGACAAACACATCATTTAAGGTAGAATTTGAAAAGGCTCAATTGTTAAAAAGCTTGAGAATACAACTTTAACAAAATGAAATGAGGTGTCACAACCTTAGGCTTCCTCACTTTCCTCTTGGCAACTCCCTAATTTATAACAATGGGAAAGAAACAATCTGGAGCATTTATCTTCGACTTTACGGGGTCAAGCTTTCTTTCATCAAGTCAACAATATTCTACATTTTCTTTAGTCAAAGATTAGGGAAGGGAGATAAGGAAAGTTAGACTAATCCACATTATAACTTGCAACAGTTTCAAGCTAACAACAAAGCCTCGATTGAATATAAAATTTGGGGCAAAACACATACACATACACATCCACTATAGTCGAAAACATAATCCAACTACCAACCGCCTTTTTATTCAGGTTCAATTATTGATTTGGAATCCCGATGCATCGATTTGAAATCGCGACGCATTGATTCAACACACCCATGTCTTGATTTGGAATCCCGATGCATCAATTTGGAACGATGCAATACATCCACTTCTTGATTTGGAATCCAAAATTGATGAATCGAAATTCCATAATCGATGCATCGCGTTACCAAAATCGAAGTTAGAAAGACGAAGAAAAAGAGAGAAAAAGAGAAAGAGAGAGAGACTAGGCAACATTTCTCACAGGGGAGAGCCAAAATTCCATAAAGTGGAAATCCAAACTTACCTCCTCTTTTTTTGGTCGAGTACTTCTATAAAGTCAATTAGATGACCGCTTCATCGGAGTTGAAAATTGTTATATAAAAAAGGGATCAGTCAGTCCCCTACACTTCCCATCACTTTACAAGAATCAGAACACATCATTTCAAAGTTTTATTTGTACATCTGGAATCCAAGTGATTCTACTCCCTTCATTCTGCCTCTTAGTTTCTCATGTTTTTAGTTCCATTCTGGATTTTTGATGGCCGTTTCGTTGGAGTTGTTGGTAAGGGATAAGGACCTTACGCTTCCACCTAAGACACGAGAAAAGAAAGTGAGATTTATAAATCATTCACAATTTTACTAAAACGAGAAGGAGTTTAACTTTTTAATAAAATATGAAGAACACGACGAAGCCTAAGACGGTGAGTACGTGGTTGGCATTTTGGGAAGAGTTGAATAAAAGTGAACTTGTGCGGTTAAAAAAAAGAGAGGTACTAGAGTAGTTGATAATCTCTAAAAGGGGACCAACCCATAATTATTCCTTTTATTTACTTCAAGTTAAAGGCAAAATGCAATTTTGGGATACTAAACCTTTCGAAAACTTCCATAATGGCTTCCGATCGATTTATACAATTGGACCATTATACTGAGTTTAAGACTACAAGATGCCTCATTCTTTTTATGGAAGTTACATTTTTCCTATGGTGGGGCCTTGACCGAGGCTTGGACTTGAGCCTTTAAGATCTCGGGATACATATGTATACTCCCTCTACTCTAAAAATAATGGTTCCCCTTTCTTCTTTGGTTTGTTCCCAAAAAATAGTCTCGTTTTATAATGTAATCTTTTGAAGGTACAAGTATGTAAAACTGTATTTTTGAAAAGTAGTACTCCAAAAATGTAGACAATGTTATGGTGATTATTAAGACAATGTTTGAAAAGTAAAGTTTTTTGAGATTGTTAAGACAATGTTATGGTGATTACTTCCAAGTTATAGATCCAAAATTAACTCCCCACAAATGTAGATGATATATCATATGTACTTATGTAGTTTTCTAGTGGGCCAATAAGACATGTATGACATTTTGAGGGGTCAGGAGGATGGGCCATATGGCCAGTGGCTTGTAGACTACGATTGTGCCTTAGGTAATGCTGACATGTTATGCCCAGAATACCACATCAAAAAATGAGCCACCTAATCAAGCATCATAATTCATAGGGTGATAACCAGCCGGTACCATGTGGTGAAATTGTAATCGCAAAAGTTTATCATTATTTTTTAAAATCGCTACAGTGTACTTTTGAGGGAAAACAACAAAAATACCCTTAATGAAGGAAATGGCGCACACACAAAGTCACTGTCCCAATTTGTGCGTCGGGAAACTTTTTTGGGCGTCGTAACAAAATTTTGGGGCGTCGATCAAAACGATATTTTTAGTACTGGTCAAATTTTTGGGCGTCGTTCATCAATTTCGGACATTGATCAGGAAAAGTCTCAAAAAGGCCTACGGGAGTCGTTCCCCTGCCTCTTGGAGCCGCTCCATCCTCCCATGTGCCCCTCCCCAAACTTTTGTTATGTTCAACTTTCAACAAGTTACTTGGCAACTTCACTTTTTTTTCAAAGATTGTTGCAACTTAATTTATGTGGTTGTCGGCAACGGGTTTGTTGTTCGACACCCACATCAAACCTCTGATGCCCACATCGCAACCACCAACGCCTAAATCACCAACTCCGACGCTTGAATCGCAATTGGGTTTGTTGTTCGACGCCCACATCGAAACCTCCAATGCCCACATCGAAACCTCCAATGCCCACATCGCCAACTCCAACACTTGAATCGCAACTGGGTTTGTTGGGTCTGTTGTCTTCTCTAACCACTTTTACGTCTGAGTTGGTTATTTTGTTTGTGTTGCATAGGCATGGAGGCATGGATGAATTGTATTTTGGGTGAGACGGTAGAATGAAAAAAAAAAGGAAGAAGGGGAATAGGAGACGGGGAAGAGAGAGACGTTATAGGTGAGAGGAAGATGGGTATTATTGGAATTTTTTTTTTATAAAAGTGAACTTTAGCGGCTGAATAAAAAAATAGGAAAGTGGAGCGGTTACAATTTTACAAAAGTGTACCAACCCACAATTATTCATAATTCATAGTAATTCCTAAATAAGGAATGTTAGGTTTACCTCTAGTTGTTAAAGCATCACCATTGGTTAATTTTTTTAAACTCAATTCTTAGTTGGGTTCTACTTTCAACTACACGTTTTAAAAATTTTATTTTCTAAGGGCAAGTTCAATGGTGGTACTTGTCTATAGGTATCAAAACCAAAATTTGGTACTTATTACTATCCATGAGTATCAAATAATCATCTCCAACCAAATGTATATAATAATAATTTTCAAAAAAATATATCCAACACATATCATAATATAAAAACAAAATTAAAATATTATATACAATAATTTACCAACATATATTATGACATAAATATATGGTCAAAATGAAGGGTTTAAAATTAGGTGTGATAATAAGGGAAGTATCACCCACATCTTTTATAACGTGATCACCCACATCTTTTATAATTATGTTGTGTAGAATAATGCTTGTTAGCATAATTTCTTTGAAGTTAACTATATTTCAAAATCGAGCAGAACCTCATATAAGCTAGATTGGAGCACTTCAAATGCTCGTTCGATATATTTTCTTGCAGCCTTTTGTCTTTCCTTGAATTTCTTTCTTTTAGCATCCGTCGGGTAAGAAAAACTCTCCACAAAAATAGCCCAATCCGATTAAATTTCATATGTTGGGTAGTATCATTTTGTATAATGTGTGTCATTAACTTCAAAATCAGTAGGCGGTGCATTTCCTTCGAGTACATTATTTAATAAGGGTGATTCATATAGAACATTAAGATCATTACGAGAACATGCAACCTCATAAAATGCATGTCATATCCATAAATGTGCAAACACAATTGTTTCAAGCACAATTGTTGGCTTCACACGACCTTTTGTAAATTGACATTGTCAAGCATAAATTGACCTCTTTCCATTGCCAATGCATACAATTAAGACTTCCTAACATATATGTGTGTGTTGTAAGTCTAACTATTCTTTTGAGAAAGTTGACGATTTGTCTTTTCCCTTCCAACCCTTCCTCTTGGCAGCCTTTTGTCCAATTGGGCGAGTGCGACCATCGATTTTCCTCAACATCCACACTTATATTATAATGTCCCCCAGACTCACATGTCCTAGTCTTCTTGCCAACGTGATGAATATCTACTTGTGGAGAACAACCTGAAGTGTTTTTCATAATTTGTCACACATGTTCAAATTGAAATACCTTATCTTTATTTTATTCCCTATATTGTTTGAAAGAATTAGTAAATTTGCATCGCTCCAACGGCTTTGATGAGCGACCAATAGTTTATTGTGGATTGCATTAAAGTGACACACTGCCGGACGAATTCTATTGATCCAACGTGGTCTCACCTTCTGAACTTCTCTTGCCATTGTTTTGCTTGGACGATGATCATTGTAATAATTTGTTACACGGTTCCATATGCGCTATTTTGGTTGTCACCCACCACAGAATATTGGCCAATACTACACACTGTATTTGTAAGGGCAATGTCTTATTCGATTGACTATACTAAACTAGTTGACATACCTTTATTCGATATCTTCACATCCACATCAATTGTTTCTTGATCGATTTATGTTTCTGGCATGGATGATGGCGTTGTCGGTTCCTTATCTGAGGACATCGTTCCTAAACTTGCTCTTCTTGATTCATTCGACGACAAACCGTATGGAGAAAATGCACGAGGAATGTCTTGCATGAAATATTGGGTTTTTGATCGGTTGCCAATATTCATTGGGAGACTTGTAATTGGAAACACGAGAAACGCTATCTCGAAGAATTCCCAATAATTGGACAAGCTTGAAAATTTGGGAAATTTTTGTGCACCTTGACAATTTCCAAAATTCGGAAAATTTGAAAATTTTAGATATTTGGGGAAATTTGGATAGTTGGGAAAATTTGGTGGATATTGGAGGTAGACGAAAACTGAGAATATATTGAACATTCTTAGGAAAACAATAATTTTGGGAATTTTGATTTTCTTCAACATTTGAAGAATTCAATAAATTCCTAAAATGATTAACATAATTTCCATCAGTTTGAGAAAAAAAATGATAATTTTTCGATGAAAAAATTGTAATAAAACTAAGGTATAAATATCAAAAGAAGTGAGGATATAACAATTAATGAGATGAAAAAAAAATTAAAATTGTAGAGAAAATTAAGAGTGAATTTTTATAAGGGAGAATAAAGAATGAATTTTTAGAAAAGATAACGAAGAAAGATAGAAGATTGGAGGATTATTTATAGATATGAGATTGATTTTTTTTAAAAGTTGTAGAAACATCAACCGTCAAAAGAAAAAAAATTACAAACATAAAACAACAACGGTAACCAAAAAAAAAAAAACTCAAAAACCTTTTTACAAACTCGGCACAACGATCATTTCAAAAAACAATTGAAACATGTGAGTGGCCGAAATAAGGGACCCATCGGTACAGGGTGGTTCACACACATTTTAGGAGCGTGAGACGCACGCGCCTAATTGAAGGGAGTGGTGTGACTCACTCTGTGTGGTCGGCTGTCTCTCTTTCCTACCCAAAAAAATTCTTATTTTGGCTCGTTTAAGAATTTTTTGGTGAATTTTCTTAAGAGTTTGGGCTCTGGTGATTCTTGCCCAAATATGAATTTGGGAAGAAAAAAGTTGGGTTTCATTTTTTCGCTCTAAACTTCACAAAATGAGATGATGTTTGATGGAAGAAGCATACTCTCAAAACCCCAAAATGGAGTAAGGGTACTTTTGGATTTTTGCTAAATGATTTAAGCTTTTTATCCAAATATATGGATGCTGTGATGAACGTGATTATTTATGTCATAGTAGAGCGTTTAAATTGAAGAAAAAAAGTAGAGTGAACTTTATAAATAATTCATCAAAGTATGATGAACACATTGCGATTTGAACTTTTTGTAATCTTTGTATCAAGTCAAATAAGTTACTCTTTTAGTAACTGTGAGGGTATTACTCCAGCTGTCCCAAAATTATCAACTTGTTTGACTTTATTTGGTCAAACATGATGTTTTTCAAATGTAAATTTGATGAAGATTTTTAAAAAACTATTTTTCAAAATCATAACACATGTAAATTGTAATTCATCCGTTCTTAAATTATTGTCATGCTTTTATTATTGTACATTCCAAAAGCAATTGTTATGTTTCTAAACTTTTATTTTTAGATTTTTTTTATCATTTTAACCTTACCTTTTTTTTTTTTTTACTATTTTAATTATGATCACATGCACAAAAGATTTATTGAAAACTATATATATAAAAAGTTGGTGAGGAGCACTATCGTTGTGCCACCTCACTACCTTTAGATAAATCTTTATTCTAAAGCATCCATGTGGAAACTTTAAAAACTTTTGGTTTTCTAGCCATTAGCTAATAATAATACATAATAATAATCAATATGATAAGAGGTATTAATATTAGTATATATAACTTATTCTATTGTCAATAGTAGAATACTTATATTTAAAAACTTTTACAACTAACATTACTTCTAACCAATGTAGGATAAAACTCTTCAAAGTGAGATATTACTTCTAATGACTCACTTTTAACACCATGCTTTAAGCTTTGATATCTTATTCATCCAAAACTTAACTTTATTTGGATAAATAAATATATCATTTCGATGTTCTTGCCGAGTATAACACATTTGCACAATTACTTTTGTCAACAAACAAATGACACGTAAAGAAATTTGTGCCTCAAGTTGCACAATTTCTTTCACTAAAAACACTAATTTTTTAATAAGTATTATACTTTAAGGGCTTGTTTGGTAGTCGGATAAGGATAAGAAGTATTATTAATCCCAGTACTATTAGTGCCATCGCTATTAATCCTCATTTATATATCGAGGGTAATTTTGAGATTACAAATGTTAATCCCAATTTTTTTTAGTGAGGGCGCTAATAATACCACCCTCCCCTTTGGTATTAATAGTGAGGGGATAATGACTTTATCTGGATAACTCGTGCTATTAGTCCCGACCACCTATTGCATACCAAACGTCAGGCAACTTGGCTTATTAATCCTATCTGGCCTTAATCATGGCTACCAAACGGCACCTAAGTCTTGATATCTTATTCATCCAAAACTCGATTTGGACAAATAAATATATCATTTCGATGCTCTCACTAAGTAGAACACGTTTGCGCAATTACCTTTGCCAACAAACAAATGACATGTAAATAAATTAGTGCCTCAAGTTGCACAATTTCTCTCACAAAAAATACTAATTTTTTTAATAAGTATTATACTTTAAGTCTTGATATCTTATTATCCAAAACTCGGTTTTGACAAATAAATATATCTTTTTGATGCTCCACCGAGTAGAATACATTTGCGCAATTATCTTCGCCAACAAACAAATGACACGTAAAGAAATTCGTGCCTCAAGTTTCACAATTTCTTTCACTAAAAACACTATTTTTTCAACAATAGAATAGATGTATCTCACATTGGTTAGAAATTGATGTTAATTTTAAAAATACTATTATTAAGTACCAATAGAAGTAATGCATCATACATTGGTTGGAAAGTGATGTTGATTTTCAAAGTCATTTGATAAAAGACTTTCACCATTATTATCAATAGAATATGCATATCTCACATTGGTTAGAAAATGATGTTGAGTTTATATTATTTTATATTATTACCAATAAAAGAGATATATAACACATTGTTTAAAAAGAAAATATTAGATTTTAAAGTCTTTAGACTAAAGACTTTCACTTTTACAAGAGATGTATCTCACATGGTTACAAAATATTCTATTATTATTACCAATAAAAGAGATGTATCACACATTAGTTAGAAATTGATGTTTGTATTAAAAATACTATTATTAATTACTAATTGAAAAGATGTATAATACATTGGTTAGAAAGTGATGTTGTTTTTTAATTTTTTTTGATAAAAGACTTCTACCATTATTACCAATAAAATATGTATACACACACACACACACACACACACACACACACACACACACACACATATATATATATATATATATATATATATATATATATATATATATATATATATATATATATATATATCAAACATTTGTTATAAATTGATGTTGATTTTAAATTACTATTATTACCAATAAAAGAGATAAATCTTACATTGGTTAAAAAATGATGTTGATTTTAAAAGTCTTTAAATAAAAAACTTCTACTTTTATCATTAATAAAAGAGAAGAGAAGAGAAGAGGCATATCTCATTATATAGAAAGATATGTTGGTTTTAGATTTTTTTATGATAAAAAACTTCTACTACTATTACCAAATGATGAGATGTACTACACATTGGTTAGAGAGTGATGTATGTATTAAAAATCCTTTTATAAAAGACCTAATACCAATAGAAAAAAATATGTATTTCACATTAGTTAGGAAAATTGATATTGGTTTAAAATGTTTTTTTTTATAATGTACATCGCATTTGTTACAATGAGATCCACATTATTTAGAAACATATATTGGTTATAAAATTCATAGATAAACGAATTTTTATGTTATTATCAATACAAGAGATGTATCACACATTGTTTACAAAGAGATGTTGGTTTCAAAACTATTTAGATAAAATACTACTACTATTATTATTTTTATGTTATAACCAATATAAGAGATATATCCCACATTGTTTAGAAAGAGATGTTGATTTTAAAAGTTTTTATATAAAAGACCATTATTATTACTATAAAGGAATGTATCTCACATTTGTTAGAAATTAATGTTGGTTTAAAAAAATACTATTATTACCAATAGAAAAGATGTATACCACATGGTTAGAAAGAGATATTTGTTTTAAAAGTTTTTAGATAAAAGTCTCAAACTTTTATTACCAATAGAAATAGAAAAGAAGTATCTCATATTGTTAAAATATGAAAAATGTGTATCTTACATTGTTTAGAAAAAAGATGTTAGTTTTAAAAGTCTTATAGTAAATACTTTTACTCTTATTACCAATAAAAGATATGTATCTCACATTGTTTAAAAATAAATGTTGGTTTAAAAAGTCTTTAGATTAAAGACTTTTTGTTACAAATAAAATAGATGCATATATCTCACATTAGTTACAAATTATTCTACTATTATTATCAATAGAAAATGTGACAGCCCGACCCGGACTCCAATGTGGAATCCCAAGGTCGTGCCATCAAGACAAGCTAAAAAACGGACAAGCACCTGCTAAGCATAATGGTACGAGTCAAAAGATGAGCTATCAAGCTCGAATAGGAAGGTAAAGCCATAACGGCAATACAGAACAACAAAAAAAAAACTAAAATATGCGGAAGCAAATCATAAGTGGAACCCAAGCCTTTAATCCTAAACAAAGGAACGCAAGGCTGAGAGACAACTATCTCTCGACAAATCTACGACTCGCGTGACGCAACATTGCGCACGGGCAACAAACCATCGGCAACCTAAGGCCGGCGAATCAACAGAATACCAACCTGATAAACAACTACTTAACGGCTATAACATGCCGGAGGAACAACTCAACTAAACGAATAAGATATTAAAATACTAACAACTAACCCAAGTCTCTCGACTAATGTCGTCGGAGATGACAAAACCGACAATACTAGAATAAGTGAGCTAAAACCTTGCTCGGAAATACAATGGAATAACTTCTAAATAATTACAACAGCTCGACCAAACAAATCGGCTCCCAAGATAATACGAAATAAAATACTAACATACTACCCAAGTAAAGTCTACATAACTTTACATCCGTATCTCACAAGATGATAAATACAATAATAATAATAACACCAAGCTATTGCCCGGAAGACCACCTGCTATCAAACATGCACCCGTAGCTGCAACGCGTACTAACGAGCTCACTGCACAAACTAAGGAAAACAAACACACAGAATGAGTCATAATGACCCAGTAAGTTACTAAATGCAATTGTATGGCATAGCATGGCGTGGCATGGCATAATGCACAAGCATGTACAAAATCATGGCATCTTAATAGCATACCAATAATAAACTTGTATTAAGTTATCAAGTAACATAAACTTCATAAACCACATAGCACATTATCTTTCATATAAGTGCTCATAGTAAGCCACATAAGGGATAGAGAAGATACCAAAATAGTGTCGTTGTGCTGCTCCTGCAATACACATGTTATACTTTATCGTGCCACATTGATGCTCTGTGATTACATCGACTTTCATCGAGAACCTACTCGATTTAGATAGCAGCCAATGTCGCACGTATTGTTACGGCAAAGGGGGCTACTTCCCCATTGCGGCCAACAATGGAGGTGTGTGTGAGGTCCCAGGTACGGCGATCCATAGCGAATACGAATCTTACGATTCGTATAGGCGATGTATCGTCCTACCCTGACGTATAAAACCATTCCAAATAATGCCAGCTGGACTTTTATGCAATGCACAAGTAGATATTTACTCGCATGCTCAAACAAGAATCAAGACCGATCATAGCGGACTTATCAAATCAAGTAGGACATAAAGCTCTACACACCAATTTAACAATGCACATATTTGCACATATTTAACAAATCCAACCAACTTATAAGTTTAGTCAAAGAACCACATAATGAGGTACTCATAATCCTCAAATCATCACCCAATCAAAAGTAGCATATAAGCTCAAGAAATCACAACATGAGGTCTACCGTAATCCTCTATTCGAGATTTAACCAAAGACTATTATTTTAGTCTAAGAACAATCATAAATCAAGACTTAGCATTTAAGCTTTGCTTAAAGGTACACCGGACTCAACCATAGTCCCAATCGTCATATATACTCGACATTCTCAAACCAATCTCAAGGGTACCAAAACCAACCCATAGTCATAACCTCGCAAGTGCTTTGATGTGCACGCGACCAAATTCCCTAAGAGAGAACTCATTCAAATAATCATTTCTTAAAGTAATACGAGATCATAAGTTGGTCTCTAATGCTCCGTGCCCTAGCGAGCACGCTCTAAATAAATCCCCAATAGGCCTTTATATCGTGGGTGTCACAAACGGTACACAATTCGAGATGCTTGGTACTCACAATCAAAACCAACCCAACCCGAACATCGTAGGATTTTGACCTAAGGCTCATCAACATCTTATTGAACCTAAAATGACTCAATTGAGTCTTAATATCGCATTTCATTAAATACACATTTCATAAATTCCCAAAATTAACACATCATTCAAGTTTATAGAAATTCTCCCAAAAATAATCCGGGCTTAATTCCCAAGCCTAAAAATCCAAGAACTCATCATAATCATAGTCAAACGAAATCCAAATGTCGTAGGACTTTCACTCAAGTTTATTAACACATTATTGAACTTATTAAGACTCCGTTGAGTCTAAATACTAAGTTTCATTATTTACATACTTCATCAATTTCAACATTTACACCCACTTCAATTAACAACAATTTCTCCAATGATTCGGGCTTAATCCTCAAGCCCTAAAATTCACAACAAACCCAACATAAATCATAACCCATTTCATAAATCACATAATTTCAATTAAGTGATCCTACTCATGTTATCTAGTGAGTTCACTCTTCCAAAGCCCCAATCATAGGCATACTTCCACAATAAATCCAAGTAACATATGGACATGATTTCTAGCATACTCATAATCCTAGAAACACAAGATGAAGAACAATCATATACTTCAACAATCATAGAAGTCATCTTACAAATGCTCCTAACAAGTTTATACTTTCAAAAATCCCCAAATTGGGCATACAAAGCATATCAAGTGTTCATTGCCCAAAAATAGCATATAGGTTGTTTTCCTTAGGGCCAATGAACCAAAATCAAAAGGAGGTAACTTACCTAGCTCGGATGAAAACTCCAAAGAACGCAAATCCGATCGGTGAACTTGTTCTACTCGTCGAGGGCTTCACAAATCTGAAGTTTGAAGGCAATCGGACGGTTGGATCGTCTTGGATCGAAGAGAGAAGAAGGCTAGGGCTTGAAATCTCCCATGGACTCTCTCTCTCTCTATAATAAGTATGGTGGAGAAGGAGAAATGAAGAGAGTTTTCTGATTTCTTAAGTGGGTTTGGGTATTTATACCCCCAAAAATAAAGAGGGCACAATAGTCATTTCCCTTGCATAATTAGTAGAGATTAGGAGTAATCATTTACTAATCCACTCTTAAAACATGTTAATGATGTTAGGGTATAAGTAAGGAGGGTTAGGGAGGTTTAAGTGGGGTTTAGAAAAGGTTTTGGATAGGGGTTTAGGAGCAAAAATCGTAAAACAACAAAACAGGGGAAAAATTCCGTAGGTACAACCAGATGTTGAGGCGGGCGCCTGGACTTCTGCATCTTATGTTCATTTTGCAATGCTCTCAGCATTGTCCCGCGAGCTGGTGATCAGAATTCGATGCGAGCGCATGGTCCAGCCCTTGAACTTGGTCTAAACATGTCCTAAATGGTCCCAAACTCATGGGCAACCATTCTAAGGTCTAACCCAACTCAAAACAAGTCGGAAACACACCCGAACAACTCCCGAAACAACTCGGAGCGAAACCGGGAAGAGGTGCAACAACGTGCAACCCGAACGACGAATGAACTAGCAATTGAACGAGCAATGAAAGGAGACTTTTAAGGCAAGTCTAAGGGCTAATTAAGAAGCTTAAATACTTCTAGGAAGTTGAACAACAACTAGGGAAATAAGAGTCCCAAAGGAGAGACGATTACGCGACTCGATTCCCGAACTACGCGATAGAGATGAACACTATCTCCAAAGCTTCCAAATCGTCGATAGACTTAAGGAACACCTCCAACTTGAAGTCTAATACATCTAAACATGTTAATAAACCATCATATAGAGGTCTAAGACCAAACCGAGGTCACGAACGCAAAACACAAGCAAACCCTCAATCGCGTCGCATTCCGACTATCGTCGAGTCACGACTTGTGACTTTAGCAAGTCAACAACTATATGGAGTCTCTTAATAGTGCTTTGGTCTTAATGTGGTCTCTCATACACATCTAGACCCTCCCGTAAACCAAACATACAGTCGACAAAGGATGAAGTGCGAGTATAACACGCAAACCGAGCTAACGAAGGAGCGGGGTGTTACAGAAAAGATGTATCACACATTGGTTATAAATTAATGTTGGTTTTAAAAATATTATTATTACCAATAGAATAGATATATCATATATTTGGTAAATGGTAATATTTGTTTTAAAAGTCTTTAGATATAAGACTTCTACCATTATTATCAATAGAATATGTATATCTCCTATTAGTTTGAAAGTAATGTTGATTTTAATTTTAGATAAAAGACTTTTCTATTATTACTAATAGAAGAGATATCATACATTTATTAAAAAATGATGTTGGTTTTAAAAGTCTTTAGATAAAAGACTTTTATTTTTATCATTAATATAATAGAAGGGATGTATCCCACATTATTTACGAAGAAATGTTGATTATAAAAATTTTAAAATAAAAGACTTCTATTAGTATTATCAAATGAGGATATGTATTACACATTGGTTAATGAGTGATGCTGATTTTAAAAGTCTACAATTATTAGCAATAGAAAAGAAGTATCTCACATTGGTTATAAAAGTGATATTGGTTTAAAAAGTTTTTAGATGATGTATCTCACATTGGTTACAAAGAAATGTATCTCACATTATTTAGAAATGAGTATTGGTTATAAAAGTCATTAGATAAATATATCTTTTGTTATTATCAATAGAAAATATGTATCCACATTGTTTAGAAATGAATGTTGGTTAAAAAGTCTTTTATCTACTACTATTATTACTAATAGAAAATGTGTATACCACATGGTTAGAATGTAGTGTTTGTTTTAAAGTCTTTAGATAAAAGACTTAAACTTTTCATTACCAATAAAAATATAAAATAAGTATCTCACATTGTTTAAAATGAATTATGATTTTAAAAGTTTTTAACAAAATGACTTATAGTATTATTATCAAGTTAAATATTAATTTTAAAAGTCTTTAATAATAAAATTATTATTATTATTAATACAAAATATTTATCTCACGTTAGCTAGAAACTTATATTAATTTTAAAAGAATTTAGGTAAAAAAATCGTTTAATATTAGTAACAATAGAAAAAAAATTATAACCATGAAAGAAATTAACAATCTATCTATAATGTCCAAAAGTTATACTATTATTACAAAAAATATATATATCCTACATTGTACCAGTGCAGAGCACGTGCTAAATAACTAGTATTATATTATAATCAATTCCATTTTCTTAATTAGCGTGCACGACCAAACATAGCAATTATTTAGAAACTGAGAGAGTAATAATTTTAAATTACAACATATTACATATTTTATGATTTTGAAAAAAAAATTATATACATCAAATTTTATTTTGAAAAACATCGAATTTGACTGACAAAAAGGCAAATATATTAAATTTTACATGGTTTTTAATTTTGAAAAAAGGTTAAAAAATAAACGTCAATTTTGAACTTGATACATCATATAAAAAACAACATTGTTAGGATTACTACCAGGGTTACCATTATGGTGACAACTATGATTTAAAGTGACGCATGCACTTTGTCTTCAAGGCAAAGTTATCATCACGGTGATAACACTGGTAGTAACTCTAGCATTATTGATTTAAAAAATGAGTTAAAAATATGATAGGTAAAAATTGGAGAAAAGGGCATGCTAATGACACACCACAACATTCTTTCTACACTCCACCAAAATTTTTTGCAAAAATGTTATCATAGCAATTTACCAAATAAACCTTTCATTTCTTCTTCCATTATTCATCTGCCTCCCACCTCTTTCTTCTTCATTTTTTATGGCAAACTTTTTATCTTCTTCTTCTTCTTCTTCTTTTATTATTTCTCCTTCCTTCATCATTTCCTTCCTTCTTATCTCCCCTCCCTCGCGTCTCATCATCTCCTTCGATCTTCTCTTTTTTTGCATAAATTTTTTAGGACATGATTGTGTCCGGCCATTGTTGGCAGCACAGTTCAACGGATGTGTGACAAATAATGGCCGCAAACAATTCAACCCTAAAACTTTCGATGTTTTTGACAATGGAAAAGAGGAGAAGCATGTTCAAATTATGAAAAGAGATGAGGTGGATGAAGACTGACCAGATTGAAGATGGTAAAGATAGAGGGATAAATGTTGTTTATTGGGTGTGGTAGGGTGAGGTGAGGGATGGAGAGAGATCGTGGGACACTAGAAAAGAGGTAGGAAGAGAGAACGGATGACATATAGAGCCTGAAGGGTGGAAATTTATACTATCGTGTCGTGTTCGTGTCTCACTATCGTATTTTCATGTTATTTATCTTATTTGATTATAAATATAATAATAACTATTATTTTAATATATTTACAATTTCGTGTTTTTCATGTCGTATCATACTGGTGTTATCGTGTCATTTGTGTTTATAATCGTATCATGTTGGTTCATACTATCTTATCGTATTGGTCTTTACTATCCTTCAATAGAAGGGTAAAAGACATTAAGGATAAAATATGTAGTTTAAATGTGCTCTAGAGAGGATGGTGAGAAATTTGATTACAAATAGAATTGAGCGTTGGATGGTTAGCCAATCCCATGGCCTAATAAACAAAAATATTGTTTGCCCTTTTCATGAATAAGCAAAAATATTATGGAGATTCGAACAAATCATATGTACTTTTTGTAATTATGAATTTGAAGGCAACTACTGGTTTTCTTTCTCAGTTGTGAATTACTTGTTGAATTCATGGTCTTTACTTTGATGATCAAAGTTGTTAATTAGTCAGATGATATCCTGCCAACCCGCCTCTCGACTTTCAACATGAGGGGTCATCTTCCGCTGCCGAAATTGGGCACCGCCACGCCGGAAGATGATACTGATCCCATCCGAACCGCCTTACCCGGCGCCGGCGTGACTGGACTCCGCAAGAAGGCCACCGGGGTCCGAGCGTGGCTCCTCTTGGACTCCACCGCTCAAGCCCAAGTCGTGGAGGCCGGAAAGCACGCCGTTATGCGTCGTACAGGCCTGCCGGCTCGCGACCTCCGCATCCTCGATCCTATCCTGTCTTATCCCTCCACCGTGTTGGGCCGAGAATGTGCGATCGTGATCAATCTCGAGCACATCAAGGCAATAATTACAGCACAGGAGGTCCTTTTGCTTAATTCCAAAGATCCATCTGTTACGCCCTTCGTCGAGGAGCTTCAACGGCGTATCCTGCGCCATCATCACGCTATTAAATCCCAGGTTTCTGTCTCTCACACACGCAAACCTGATTAATTGAATTTGGTAAACTGTGTGAGTGATGTATTTTCCGTTTGTCAATTAATTTTGTGATATACGTGAAGTTGAATGTAGTGTTGATGCTCTAAATGTGTTTAAAATTAACTGGTTCAGCTGCGTTTCGTATATTTGTCTTGTTTGAGCGAATTATTTCCTTGATCATCAGAAGTAGCCCCAAATTTTTATTCCTCGAAATTCTGAGAAGACGTACTTTTTTTTTTTTTGATAAATAAAGTATATTAAACTAAAGTGGCCAGAGGGGGATAATTGAGAAGAATGAAAGATAGTGTTATCCCTATTTCAGCAGTGTGACATAATGAGGTAGCTTTATTGAAATGGCACTATATAAACTTTAAGTGGCTGGAGGGGGATAATCGAGAAGAATGAAGGACAGTGTTATCCCTGCTTCAGCAATGACAGAATGAGGTAGCTTTATGGAAGTGGCGTTATAAAAGGAAAATGAGAAGATGACACCTTTAAGGGTGTTTTATGGGACTAGTACTTTCAAGGACCAAGGCTTTTTTATTGCGGGTCCAAGAGTGTTTAGAAGGTGTTGGTGTCCAATGCGTTTCCGAAACAACCCGAGGTCCTTTGGATAGTCTTGGTGCCTCGTATTACACGTAGAACCAATTCTTCTATTTCTCACAGTTGAAAGAGAGAATATAAGGGATTCATTTGTTGAAATGTTGATTGCATGTTAACACTAATTTGAACTTGGTTCAAAAGTTTGCCACAGATCTTTTGCTCAGTTCGACTCAACCAAGCCATATGAATATCTTTACATTTTTGTTAAGACCTTGAAATGGAAGCACAAAGGTGCATTTTGTTAATGTCTTTAGTATGTATTCGTGTTGCTATGTTTATATGACCTATTCTTTATATGGAATATTGGAAGCACTTCTATTTGACAACTGAGGCAAGCTTTGTGAGGATTAGAAGGAGTACTGGACGACTAGAGGTTCCCAGCAACTCACTTTGGATGGCCTCAGAATGCCCCTTGAAATCTCATTCTTGAGATCAGCAGGTCGTAAGCATATAAGCTAGCCAGATGATTTTCAAGCTTATGCCCCTTTAGAAGCCTATTGGTTAACTCCATCTCCATCCCTGACAAGCTTATTATCGTATGTCTTACATTTTCTGTTGCAAAGCCAAATAGCAACACTTGGAAGAAGAAAAAGCTCACAGCTTATCGTAAACACTACTCTTCAGCATGATTTGGCTTGGATAACTTTATATCAAAGGCATCATTGACTGTGTATGTGGATAGTTTCAGTGGGTGGAAAGGGGTATAGGAATGCAGTATGCTATATTCTTTAAAACATTGAGTGCTAGGGATGGCTTCATGTACGCTCATGCGCCTTCATATTCTAATTGCAAAAGTGCTCTTCCTAAGAAAAGTAAATGATTACTTCTACAAGTTTGTTAATCTTATAATAATTATGTAAACATTTGTGAAGTTTGAACAGCCAACATTTATCTAATCTATTATTTTTTGCACATCTAGAGGAGAAACTAGAAACTTGTTTTGGATTGCTAAATTTAGTGTTTACCATGTTTTTGGATGCTAGTTCTAAAATGCAATTAGCTAAGGATATTACGTTTATTGTAACGTATGTAGATTATAGCTATCGAAGCAATGGTGAAGGGTATCCTAACTGTGTTGTTTGATGGGAATTTTGCACTTTCATCACTAAAAGCATCGTTGGTTTTTCTTTCTTTAAAATAGAGAAAAGGGACAGAGGTGGTCATTATTTTTATTTTTTATTTTATTTATTTTGGGGTGCGGCCGGGGGGGGGGGGTCGAATAAACATATCTTTTTTTGTTAGCCAGTATTCATATTATTTGCTGTTTTTTAACTTCATTTCAAATGTACGCAGGAGGGTGTGGCAAATGCTGATGATACGGACTGGACAAATTTGTATGATTTGGAAGGGCCACAGTCAAGAGCAGATAGCCCTCCGAATCTATCTGGAAGCTTCCCAGACAAGGGTGAAGAGGGTAAAGCAGACGGAAAACCTGCCCTTGACAAGCGAGATGGACTAAAGCTTCTGCCATTTGAGTTCATTGCATTAGAGGCGTGCTTGGAGGCTGCTTGCAGTTCCTTGGACAACGAGGTAGGAACTTCTGTATTTCAGACATTTGGTACCTGTGTCTTTGTTTGAAGTATTCTGGTTTATCGTCCTTTGTTTACTTCATTTTGTTATCCGTCTTTATGAAGGCAGAATCTCCTGTGTGTTTCATTATTGTCTTCTTGTTATCAACTAGGCAAGGACATTGGAGCAAGAAGCTCATCCAGCTTTGGATAAGCTGACGTCAAAGATTAGTACTCTCAATCTGGAGCGCGTCCGTCAAATCAAAAGCCGCTTGGTTGCTATCACAGGACGTGTTCAAAAGGTTTCAGTGATTAGGCTTCTATTAATTAGGGAATGAAATACTCCCTCCGTTCTACTTAAAGAGACCCCATTTGAAAAGTTTAATTATTAAGGAGATACTAATATCATTGGAGTTGGTTACAATTACAAAAATACTTAAAACACAAGCAATGTGCTTACAACACAAGTGGAGGGTATAGATGAAATGTTATAAAAATTGTAGCATAATTTTTCAGGGGGACTTTAAAGTGAAACATCCCAAAATAGTATGATGGACTCTTTACTTGGAACGGAGGGAGTAGTTTTTTTTTTTTTTTTTGGTTTGATTTAACTTTATAACATTAGTTCACTTATGTAATTCATAATACCTCACAAAAAAATTGAACTTATTGCTTGGCTTGGAACCTCCGCACTATCCTTTCCCACTAGGACTCTTATCTCTATATTTCTATATGTGTTTTTTAACTTAACAAAATATTACCTATATCTCATAGTTACACTGCTATTTAGTTTCTGCATCGGAACTCCATTAAAATGTTGGTCAACCATTCTTTGATAAATGGCCCATTCTAGAAAATGTGAACTCTCTCTCTCTCTCTCTCTTGAAGGATGTGAAAACTTCTTTGTTCTAACATTTCACCAGAAAATAAATGTTTTTATGTTATGACTGTGCCATGTGTGTGTGTGGCTATAAAACTTTCTAATTACATGGTGGCTTACTTTATTTATTATGCACGGTTTGAAATGGCATCTCTTCTAAGAAATTCCATGTTGATTATGATGGATTCAACTTCATTCAGGTTAGGGATGAATTAGAGCATTTGCTAGATGACGATGAAGATATGGCTGAGATGTACCTGACTGACAAGCTAATGCAAGATAATTCTTCTGTCTCACAAGACGGAATGGATGACGTAGTCCTTCAGTCAGACATGGATGACAGAACTCTTGCCGAAGATTCATTGGAAGGTAATGGGGCGATCTATGTAGGTGATATTCAACAAATCGACAACCAGACAGAACAGTTAATTGGTGCATCAAATACCCTCAGCAGAGGTAGCCGTGGGACTCATACTAGTACCACACGCAGTGCTATAAGCAAGCACCTTGACGTGGAAGAGCTTGAAATGCTCTTGGAGGCATATTTTGTTCAGATTGATGGTACACTGAACAAATTATCCACGGTATGCCACTTAACATCTTGCTTACGTTGCGTTACACTTGGTGCACTTTCTACCCCCAACCGTGGTTATCTGCCGTTTAATTACTCCCTCTCGTATTTATTAACTAATATTTTGGCATCAATGGCGAGGGGTGCCAAGAATCAGTTATATATTATTTTTAGGAATACCATCATAAAAAATGTGATTTTAAGCTTACAATGCAATTTTGTGAAAATTTTCTCCTCATTAGTATTTTCGTTTGTAGTACGCAGCACTCCTCGACATGCTTGTGTGTTACTCATCCTCTGTCCCAAAATGATAGTCCCTTATGACAAGTTAAACTTTTTAATATTTGACTTTTGCTTCTCTATATTTCCTATAATTTGTGGCAACTTTCTTGTGTGAGACGTAATAGAAATGTCATGTTTTTTAAAACACAGAAAAGTTTCTAAAAAATAATGGAAGGTTATATGTTAAAATTTAGAATTGGGACTATTTGTTTTTTAGACTAAACAAAAATAAAAAATGGGACTTGTTATTTGGGATGGATGGAGTAGCAAGTAGCCAATAATTTAGCAACAAAATATGGTATAATAGAATTTATCAAACTGGCACTGTTATGTGACGTAATTAGGTTGAGTTTGTAGTTCTTTTTTAAGGAGGGGTTTGTTCTGTCAACTGATGGGATATCATATATGTATGGATGTTTTCCATTTGATAAGCAAATCTTTATGTATGTATCCTGTTTGTAAATTCTGTTGAAGGCCCATCATTGTCCTTGGGAGTGATGAATAACTAATCATTTTCTTTCCTGTCTCATCTCAACCTTAGCTTCTCACTTTAAAAGTGAATTAGGGTTCATTTGGATGCATAGATTTAGAATTCAATAAATACTCAAATTCTATGGAATTTAAATAACATGAATTTGTTTTAAGATCATAACAATTCCATTGTTTGGGTAATGCATGGAATTCAATTGTAATTCTAGTCTATACTTAAAATTAAATTTCAGTAAATGGTCAAATAAATAGACTAGCCTAAAGGTAGTTATTGTTAGCCATTAATAATGGTATAGGTTCAAACCTTCCCAACAGCAAAGTTATATAATTATTTAAATCTTTAAAAATAAATAGCATATAGTGGTGGTGGCTAACGGCGGCGATGATGGTGGCCGGTGATGGTGATGGTGTTGGTGGAAGAAGGGTGGGTTGTTATGGTGTAAAGTAGGGGAGAGAAAAGTTGATACTCAAATCCAAAATTTGATTTTGAATTCTCGGCTTTCAGTATAGAGTTGGTTTTATGGAACTAAGATATCTAGAATTGCAATTCAAATCTTATTTAACATTTTTATTTGATTCCCAAACAGTGGAATTGGTTTTGGAGGCCCAATTCCAATTTCAAGCCATGGAATTAGGGTTCCCAAACGTACCCTAAGAATATTCGACACTTCTAATGTTGGAATTTAACTTGGGATTACCGGATCAGGTAGTGTACAGAATGATCCTTGGCCAACAACCCATACGAGTCAACCTAAGCTTGATGGTGTTCAGTTTAAGGCCCTTGATGAGGAGAACAGGATGGTGCTGGATCAATCCTTTTCAGAAGAAGAGGTGGTGGTAGCTCTCAAGTCTTTGAATGGAGATAAAGCACCAGGTCCGGATGGTTTCTCGATGACTTTTTATAAAAATTGCTGGAATGTGGTCAGGGAAGATGTTATGAATGTGCTTCAATTTTTTCATGAGAATAGTTGTTTTGCGAAGAGCCTCAATACTACGTTTATTACTTTGATCCCGAAGAAAAGTGGAGCTATTGATTTGAAAGATTATAGACCAATTAGCCTCATTGGAGTTGTCTATAAACTGGTTGCTAAAGAGGTTGAGGAAAGTGATTGGACAAGTCATATCAGATTCCCAACATGCTTTCGTCGGGGGGCAAAAGATCATTGATGCATCTTTTATCACAAATGAGGCGGTGGATGCTAGACTGCGAAGCGGAATCCTAGGTTTGTTGTGTAAGCTTGACATCAAGAAGGCGTATGACCACGCTAATTGGGATTTTTTGCTATATTTGCTAGATGGAATGGGGTTCGGTGACAAATAGAAGAAATGAATAAAATTCTGCACAGCCCGCTTTTCAATTTTGGTTAACGATGAGCCCTCGGATTTTTTGGTAGTTCTAGGGGCTTGAGGCAGGGAGACCCCCTTTCTCCGTTTCTTTTCATCATTATAATGGAGGCTTTGAGCAGGCTAGTGGATATAGCAGTCAGTGGAGGCTTCATTAGTGGGTTCAGATTGGGTCGAGCACAAGGAACAAAGATGGTGGTGTCACATCTCTTATTTGCGGATGATACTTTGGTAATATGTGATGCGAATGTTTCGCAGCTTGGCTATCTCCGCTTAGTCTTTGCTCTTACTGCATTTTCAGATGAGTTCGGGTCTTCGAATTAATATCACCAAAAGTGAGGTGAGGTAGTTGATATTCAGTTATTAGCTTCTTTTTTCGGAAGCAAAGCAGGAAGTCTACCTTCGTTGTATTTCGGTTTGCCTTTAGGAGCTACATATAAGAATAAAGCGATGTGAAACCCGGTTATTGAAAGGATTTCAGGATGGAAGAAGCAGCAGATGTTGTCAAAAGGGGGAAGGCAGACTCTTATTAAAAACACTTTATCGAGCTTACCCACTTATTATATGTCCCTATTTGTGATCCCATCTTCGATTCGTGATAGACTAGAAAAATTGGAAAGAAAGTTTCTGTGGGAGGGTCAAGCAGAAGAGCGCAAATATCATCTTGTTAGGTGGGATAACGTTTGCTCCATTTACAGGAGGGTGGTTTAGGTATTAAAAGGTTGCAGAACTTCAATTTGTCTCTTTTAGGCAAATGGCTATAGAGATTTCTGGTTGCAAGAAATGATGTATGGAAGAATGTGGTGATTAGTAAATATGGCGAAGAAGATCACTTTGGTTTCCAAAACCCATCGATATTCCCTATGGAGTGGGAGTATGGAAAGAAATATGTAGAGGCTGGGAATCTTTCGCGAAGAATATTTCTTTTGAGATTGTGGACGATTCTTCTATCAAATTTTGGACGGATAAATGGTGTGGAGAAGCAGAATTGTTGAGATGTTTCCTTGATCTTTTTCACTTTGGCAAGGGCTAAGGACTGTTTGATTAGTTTGGCAAGAGATTGAGTCAGTTGTGCAGCTCTTAGGGAGGCTTAAGGTGGTTTGGAAAGGTATAGGGGGTCCTCTTATTATCTCAAGCTTCTCAACTGTGGCAGAACTTCCTTCCCTTGGAGAGCAGTTTGAAACTCTAAAGCCCCTAAGAGAGTGACTTTTTTCATGTGGGAAGCGACTCACGAAGCTATCCTAACCGGGGACATTGCAGAAACGTAACATGGTTTTTGTCAATAGGTGTTATTTGTGCAAGGCTAGTGAGGAGTGTAAATCATCTGCTCCTACACTGCCAAGTGGCTATAGAGTTATGGAATTTTGTGCTGGGACAGTTCAAGATGACTTGGGTCATGCCGAGGTCGATTATTGACCATGCTAGGGCTGGTCTATGGGGTATAAGAATAGGAGAAACCGTATTTGGGAGGCAACTCTTTTGGGAGTGTGTTGCACTCTATGGAGGGAAAGAAACCATAGGGCATTCGATAACAAGGAAATGTCAGTCCCGGATCTCGGATCTGAAGAATTTGTTGATTCCCACCCTTCATTTTTGGTGTTCCGAGGCTGATCACTCCACTTCTAGTCCCTAACACTTCTATTGTAGATTTTGTAAATAGTATAGATATTGGCTAATCCTTTTAGTAAGGTATACTCCTAGTGTACAAAGGATGCATCATCCTTTTTGATGCTTTTTATATAATTATTACTTATCAAAAAAAATGAATGAGGGCACAACTGTGTGGAATTTGATTTTTAGAAGGAGCTTTCTAGACTGGGAGATGGAATCTTTTGAGTATCTTTGAAAAAAAATCATGGTGTGCAAATAGTGGGAAGCGGAGTGGATAAAGTCAGGTGGGAGGAAGAAATAAGATATTTTCAGTCAAGTCATTTTATAAGGTGGTGCTTCATAGTAATTGTAGTCATTTTCCATGGAAGTCGATTTGGAAAACAGAGCACCTAACCGAGTTGCCTTATTTGCTTGGGAGGCGTGTAATGAGGCAATTCTTACGGGCGACAATCTGCGGAGAAGGAACAAGATTTTTGTAACTGATAAAGAAAGTGTTAATCATTTGTTGATTCACTCCCAGTGTTTAGGCATTTTTGGGATCTGATTCTGGGAATGTTAAAGATTGCGTGGGTGATGCATAGCTCATTTAAAAATGTGTTGCTGAGTTGGTCTATTTATAAGAGGAAAATGAGGAATTTTTTTTGGGATACGATTCCTTTAGCTGTGGTGTGGACTATTTGGGGGGAGAGAAATAAAAGGGCGTTTGAGAATGAGGAAAGTTCTATGCTTAAGCTGGAAGATACCATGCTTCACACCCTATTTCTTTGGTGTTCTGAGTCTTCGGAGATTATTCTGACTAATTATTCTTTTGTAGAATTTGTTAATAGTCTTACTTTTGACTAATATGTATACTTCTACTGTATAAAAGATGCGTCACCTGATTTAACGCTTTTGTTTTATATCATACTCACTTATCAAAAATGAAAAACAACTTATACGAGTCTATGAGGAGTTTAGATTGAGTTGGACAAAGATGCAAAGTTGTATATACGGTAGTTAGAAATTGGTTCTGACTAGCTTTTTTTTCTTCTTCTTTTTATTTTTATTTTTTTGGAGTGTGGGTGGGAAGGGGGGAGTTGGGGGTTTTTGTCCAGTTACTAATTTTCATCCATGAAATGGGAAGTCAGTGCTTCATTGAATTGGGTATTTTTGTCAAGTTGTAGTATAGAATGATATTGGTTTCTTTTTTATTTAATCAAAGGTTTTTTTTGTTGATGACTTAGCAAATGTATTGGTAGATAGAGTATTTATTGCTTCCAGAACTACTCAGATATGTTGGAGGCAAAGCTAATGTGCTCCTGTTAATTTTATCCGAATGGCGCTTTACCATCCGGATGCATGCTTATTTGAAGATTGCATTTTCGTGGAAAGTTTGGTCACAAGAAGTTTATTATAGATAGCAATGAGTAGAAGCCTGAGTTGGCGAACAAAAGTGCATTGGAAGAGTACTATTCAAGAGTGAGCCTTTTTGGCATGTGCTTGTGAGTATGGCGACTGGAGAGCACCATAGAGAATGCAAGATCCTTTCTTACAGTGACAGCTATATCCCCATGTATTGCCAACCTCGAAGGCTAAATAAAAAATACAATTCTAGCCTGGATTTTCTTGGTTAGAGTGAGTGCTTACCCTTAAGAGATTTTGCTTTTTGTCGTAGCATAACTGTGTACCTCAAGTTTTGAGCCAAAACTTTGAGATGGAATATTGGTTTTCGTTTTCGAGATATTGGAGACGTTCGGGTGGTTTTTACCTTTAGTGTTTAGGGGGGTTCCCACAGAAATCTCAGTGGCCTTTGTCGTTGTCACTCTCTTTGGCTTTCTTTGGCTTTCTGAATTCACTATACTTGTTCCCATACCGAGCGCTTTCTTCAAAGGCTCTCTGCGGTTCTGCTCTCATCTACTCTGGTGCGCTTTGGTTCGCCATACAAACTCTCTTTGCAAATCTGTAGTGTGAATTGATGACATAAAATCGAATGGCAACTTGTTAAAAGTAGTGCACAGACTCAAATCCTCCAATTCATCATGTGAATGGCAGGTGTATCAGTTTCTTGCTTTGCCTTAGTGAGCACTGATACCTATATTACTGATTTTCATAGAGGAAATGGTAGGATATCAGTGCTTCCTTTCCCTTGTGGCGCGCCTGACTGATAAGGAACCATTGTTGAGGAATGCAGCTCTGACCTAAGTGGACATCTTGTCCTCTTGATTTTATATTCTTCATCTTCCGAGTACAAGGAAAAAAAGGAAAGGAAAAGAAAAGAAAGATGGCCAATGGCGATTGCACACCACGTATGGACGAAGAATAGTGTAGGTATTAATTGCTCACCAAAACTGAATCAAGAAATTGCTTCACACCTGCCATCGACTCTGATGACTTGATGTATGAGTCTTCACCACCTTTACGAGTTGCCAGTCATTTTCTTATCATTTGATTAACAGTACCGAGTTCCTATAAACATAAAGGGAATTCAAGTCATTCTCGCACAGCTGAGATTTGGTGAGAAAGAGCCATATATGGCTAGGAAAAGATGAGTAGAGTCGTATTGCAGAGAGCAGTTGCCCGTGTAAGTGACGGGTGAGTGGAGAGCACCATGGTGAGTGCAAGGGAGCGAATGCGTGCAATGCTAACACGGAGGGGAGATAAATTATTGTGACTTGGTTGTCTCGAGAGACGATTAGGGTATTGTTTCTATAAAAGTATGTGCCTCAACTTTGGCCAAACTTGAGAGTACGTGTACTTTTGTAGGCGGTAGATATTTTCAGAGATTGTCCCGTGGTTTTTTCTCACTAAGCATGTAGGGGGATTTCCATGTATCCCTTGGTGTACTTTTTTATTGTTATGTTCTTTAACTCATCCTAATATCTGATTAATGTTGTTTTTACCTGTAAGTGTCGTTTCAAAAATCCCAGCATCAGAAGAGAATCAAAAGTCTGAAGCCTTTTACCTCCATATTAACAATGTTACTGACATTCTCTGTCTGCCTTTCTGTGGTTGATTGTGGGTATTATCCGAAGCTGAGGGAGTATGTTGATGACACAGAAGATTACATCAACATAATGTTGGATGACAAACAGAACCATCTTCTGCAAATGGGAGTCATGCTAACGACAGCAACTCTAGTGGTCAGTGCATTTGTAGTGGTTGCTGGGATCTTTGGAATGAACATCAAAATTGATATTTTCGACGATGAAATATACGGTATGCGGAGATTCCTATGGACTGTTGGTGGTGGTACAACTGGAACGATTTTCCTATATGTTATTGCAATCGCTTGGTGTAAGCGTAAACGACTGCTGGAATGAGCATGCAGTAATCTGACTCTTGTTAGTGCAACAAGTTGATAAAGTCAAACTGGTTCTTAGACTTATTACTGTTTTATATGTGCAACTCCTGCTTCAATTTTGATTTGTATACATGTGAATTTATGACTACTGCATATATTGGTGTATATGTAATCCTAGTTCTTGCTGGCACTTGCTTTGTGTGTGTGTGTGTGTGTGTGAGCGCGAAGAAAAGTGCACTGATTTATCTAATTTTATGCACAAAATAATGTGACATCATCTTGCTGGCTTCACTTTTTATTTTAATCCACAGTGGAGCCACAAGATGTCAAATAAAATGGCATATAGTATCATAGTATGTCACAATATTTTGGTGCACAAGATGTCAAATAAGATGACATTGAGTTTCATTTTGATTTTGTGAAACATTTCAAAATACTCACCTTTCCAATAGAAAACATCAATTATTATATTTTGAGATGTTTTACGTAAAAGTTCACCTTTTAGAATTATAATTACATTTTGCATAATTTTTTCCAACTTTATCCTTCACGTGTTATAAACATCTTGATTATACTTAAATATTTTGATAATTATAATTATAATAAATTCCGATGCCAATGATATATCTTTAATTAAAGTTGTCAAAAGATATTAAAGAGACACTTTGTGAAGAGTACGAGGGGTCAAGATGTATATAAATGATTGATGAGTTGTCGAACACACTTTTTTCCTCCCCAAGTTTCCTTTATTTTTGTGTAGCTCACTAACTTTTCAGTGAGATTCGGTAATACAATGATATTAACAAGATGTAGCTTGTTATATTCCTTCAGCCTTTAGTAGTAGTATTGTTGGATCAAATATATGTAGATTTTTATATCGTTAGATTATAATTTATTATTTTAAGTAATAACATGTCAAATTTTTATCAAGTTAACTATCTAACACAACTTCAAAAAAAAACTCGTAAAAATATTACAAGCTCGAATTTATGATATAATTTACCTATCCTCATTTATAGATTATGCAAGGTTTTAAAAATCATTAGGCGGCTGTTAAGCGGTACGCCAACGGCTAGCGTCTAGGGGATTAGTTGAGGCGTAATCGAGGCTTAGGATTAAGACATAATTACTATTTTTTTTTGATAATTTACATCAAAGATCAAACCACAGTGACAACTTTTTTTTTTTATTTTTTATTTTTTATGTTTGTCATTTTATCAAATACTTGTCTATATTTGTAAAATGAATAAAAATATACAAATCAACCACTAATCCCAATTCCCAACAACCTCAAATCAATAAACCAGCCAAGTTTAGAACTAAAAACAAAAAAAATATTACTCCACTTACCTACTTCCCTCTATAACCACAGTCTAACCTATCATTCCTAGTCCCTCTTCATTCTAAATTCCGAGTCTCGAGACAACCCCCTTCTTCTTTATCTTTTTCTTCTTTTTCTTTCTTCTCTCTATCTGGCAGACCGACAACCTATTTTTTATTCCTTTATTTTTTTCTTCTCTCTCTCTCCGCCAGACCAACTCTTCTCATTTTTTCATCTTCCAATCTTTTTCCTCCTAGATCTAACCCTTTAATCTATCCCCTCTCTCAGCCCACCGAATATCCACAAAATCAAATCCCTTTTCTTTCTACCTCCCTCTTCAAACCATTACCATTCCCCCTCCTTTTCCAGTTCGCCTCCTTCCTTCTCCGGTCACCGTACACCACAAAATCAAAGATACAAAAATAAATTAAGGTCGGCGGGGTTTGGCGTATGCGCCGACTTGACTGATTGGGCGGTGACTAAAAAACTCGCGGCGGTGGAGAGACACCTAGCGCTTAGGCGGAGCTAGGCGGGGAGTTTTAAAACACTGAAATTATGTTCTACATCTATGAATTGAAAGGACCAAATAATCAATAAGTCATCAAATGTCTTACGCGATGACGGTCTAGAGTTGACTTGATCGTCGTCCAGTCTTTTTAAAACTCTCCCAAGGCCAAGAGGTGAGACTTCTTTGTTGATTGGTTTCATCATAGAAAACATTTACTCTCTGCGTTTCACTCAAAAAGTCCACTATTTCATTCTGAAATATTTCACTTAGAGAAATCATTTTCAAAAATTAAGATATAAAAATGTCATTTTATTACTAATGAACAACTAAAAGTATCATTTTCTTAAAAAACTTGACTTTCAAATGAATTATTTGCCCTGAACAGAGGGAGTATAGAATCATTGCTAACCTATGAATTTTCATTGATATTTCATTATGCCTTTTGGAAATTGGATATTATCAATAAACCAAAAAATTGTAAGAGGGGGTTTAACGACAAATCAAATGGGAATAAAAAGATGTGTTTTGTTGTACAACAGAGTACCACACCTCAATCAAAGCGATATCATTTATGATTTTTTCACCTTAGTCTCGGGTTGAGACTCTTACTTTTTCGAAATCAACAACCCACTCCTCTTTGCTCCCAGCCATGCTCTCCCGCTCTCTCTCTCTCTCGAAGGTGACCCTGTTGTAGGAACCATCTGGTAAATTTGACTATTACGTCCTTTATTAATATAAAATTTCTAAGTCTGCATCACCTCCTCAACCATGCAAGCCTTCCCCACCTCCTACTTTCCCTCCTTACTATCAAAAAACTCTATCCATCATTCACAAAGATCCAGTACTCTATTCATCTCCCCCCCCTCTCTCTCTCTTTAAGCAGGTGGGGCCTTTAATATTTTCTTTTTATTTTTCTTTGATTTTGGCCTTTTTGCCATTCAATTTTTTTTAAAGTACACATTTTTATCTATAAATAAAGACTTGGTTTGACTCATTTGAACAACTAAATAATTTTTTTCAAATTTTAAAGTTATTAGAGATAAAGATAGTGTGGTATGATAGATTATTGAGGTTTGTACCAAACTGTTGTATGCGGTTTTTTTTTAGGTAGATTATGAGTATCAAATAAATTTTTATATTTATTTTTAATGAGTTGGATAGTATATGTGGATCTAATTAGTTCCTTTGTTGTACATGCTCTAATAGTTCAAAAAGGGTAAATACTTGCGTAAGACATTTTTACATATATTTTTTGTAAAATAAATCCTCTTTACTTGACTCATCATATGTTGGTGGGTAGAACTGTGAGAAAGTGAAACTTCATCTTACGAATTAAGACCCATAAGACGGTTTTAATGGAGACCTGCTTCTCAAAAAAATAAACACCAAGGCACTTATCTTGGTATGGATGAGATAGTTAAAACTAGACCATGTACAAGTCATTCCTTATATAAAAAGATAAAAGAAGGACGTTTTCCCGCAAGCAAACAATTATGCATAACAATTTTTTTTTTGTAAAATTATTTTATGGATCTTAATTCGTAATACGAAATTTTCATTCTTTAAATCTCAACCAATCAACATATGATAAATCGAATAAACAAAATCGTTTTACAAAAAATACCAGATGATATTTCTTAAGTTTTTACCATTTGATTTTAGATGCAAAGACTTATGTGCGGACTTCTTTTTGACTTCAACTTAACAATATAGGCCAGGAATGACGCAAGTCGTGGTGAGACTAAAGCGTGAGATTAACTTCTAATTGACAAATTCACGTAATTTATGCAATATGTTTGGAACTGTTCAATGCGATAAGCCAACATTCGAATCTTGGCCAAAAAATTCCATGAAGAAGAAAATGATAATGTATCAAAATATGAAGAGTAATTCTTTATAAAATTGTCTTACGTATTTTAATTCATAAGATGAGGCTCCACACATTATAGCTTAATTCAGCAATACACGGAGGGTCAAGTAAAGATAATTCGTTTTACAAAAAATATTTATAAGATCGTTGTCATGCCTCAAAAACCACCTCGAGGCGTGAACCAACTCACAACAAACTCAGTCCAAAATAACTCATAGCTCGTAGCGGAATAGACAAATAAATAGTATTTCCTAAAAAATATTCAATATTTGATATAAACGATTTTTATTACAATTTCTGATAAAATCCAAATAAAATACATAAATATTTTATACCAAAACCGAGCGCTTTGATAAACCTCGAACACACAACAACTATCCAAATCTCAATCAAATCTCAATTGCACAACCAGAAATTGTAGGGGTGAGCTTGTGAGTCCAATAACAAAAGGGGGTACACAGTATCACATAATAGAACAAAACATATGATTCAAATACCAAGTCCATGAATATAAAAATATGGACCAAAGATTATTAATCCAAGAATGATACCGAGTGTTATCAAATAACAACCGATCACAAGTAACAATTCAGTATACTTATCAGCTTAAGCCAAGGATAAGATTATTCATAACAAGGACACTCAATAACCTGAGTCCCAATAACAGTATCCAAATTATTCATGGCCGTTCCACCGATCAGTATCACTAAACCATTTCAGATAATCAATATCTGACTAGATAGTTTTAAATAGCAGTTTCTCAAGAAAACACATTGATTATTAACATGAAATTATTTCAAAGTCAAACCAATATTAAATATTTACCGATAACAATAAACACGTTTTAATAACAGGAGTACGAATCAAACATAAATATTTAAAAGACAATCACGTAATTAAACTAACACAAAATCATTACTGCATAGTCTCCCTTACCTCAAAAGAAGATAATATCTACCAATAAAATACACCAAAAGCCTTCCATGATAAATCTCAAGTCAAACCCGCAAATAATATGATATCGAAATAATCGATTATATCTTAAAATTACAAAACACATACTCACTGTTGCTCTTCGTATGATACGGTTAAGATGGGGAAAATATAAAAAGTAATGCACGTGTTGTTGACATGCTTATTTATTCTAGTTGTAGGATATAAATATCATCAAATTGGTTGAGTCACCAAAGCTATGAACACAGCTAACCAAAATTTCAAAGTTGGATATGCATAAGTATAACCCAAATAAAGCCACAAAGAAGCTCATTCCTCTTCATATAGACCAAAAACCGGTCCCACTCAAGTCTTGATAACCAAGACTTTTTACAATTCTATCCGAAACAAGTAAAATCTTACAATCCAATTCCATATTTTCAATTAAATATAATATTTAAAAGTCAATCACTACTAATATATAATAAAAAAATAATAAAAGTTTAATCAAATATGACATTAGTGGTACCAAATCCGTTTATTTATAAAAATCAAAATAGATAAAATAATAGATAAAATATCAAAATTTTACAACCGTCTTATCCAACTTGTTACCGAATTTAAATATGGTTGGGCTTGGATGATGGTCGATCTTCAAAAAAAGAAAATGGTTTGAGGTGGTTGTTCGTAGTAAATTACCAACTCATCCAGAAGTGAGCTCAAGAATGAATACACTTCACAAATGCATCTCAACAACATTCACGATGACTTGAACTTAATATCTTTCTGATATGCCCGGCCCAAGCCCGGTCACGAGCAATGCACGAGTTAGCATCACGTGCCAATCACGAGTACAAGGCATATGGGGCCCACAGGCCCATCGGGCAAAGTAATAGAAGCATCAAGCAGCGAGCAGTACAACTCCCATCCAAACCTGGCCGCGCAAAGGCCTTGCCTGTCCGACCAGGGGCCATACCCGGACATCACACATTTATCAAAGAAACCAGATTCATCACTTCCAAACCTGGTCGAGCATTGGCCTTGCCCGCCCGACTAGGGGCTGTCCCTTGGACCTACAGCAAGTTCAAGAGCAATGCAAGTGGAATAGCCGGGCAGAGCCCTGCTCGCCCGGGTACACATCAAATGGGAAGCACCGAAGACTTGCTCTCCAAGACAAGTCAAAGGTTTCCATACTTGAGCAGGTTACTTGCCTTATCTGCTCCTACATCAACGCGGTCAGCCGCCTATCATGCCTAAAATCAAGGGATTCTCCCCTTGATTGATTTGGAAAATATGGAAACTGAATCCTAGACGGATTCAATCACCTTGAGGGCCTATAAATACCTCTCCATCATCATTAACAAGGTACACACACACACACACACACACTTTCTTGAGCCTAGACACTCTGTCCATTTGCTTTCAAGCTTACACACGAGACTTACTCTCACGCCGGAGGGGTTTCGCGAGGCCCTGCCTTGCACTTCCACTCAGGTTTTCTTGTGTTCTTAACATGCTCAAGGAAGGTGATCCAAAGCCCAGATATCCTACCCAACTCAAGGACGGCCCAAGCTGTGATTTTGCCACATCAGTTTGGTTCCGTTGCCGGGAAACGAAGTTTCAACACTTCTCTCTAAGTTTTTTCGGTAAAATTCTTAATCTTCTTTTGGTTGCAATGGCTGGAAAAAGAAGCAAACACCATGCCACTGTCAGCAACCAACAGGCTGGCAGCCACCAGGTTGTGAACAATAACCCCCCACCAAGGGCACCACACGTGGTGCAAATTAGAAACCAAAAGGTGGCTGCTGGGCATGCTATTCAGGGCAATGAGGTGCCATACGTGGAGGAGCAGATTTCCCAACATGTCAGTCAAAGCCGTACAAGCCAGCGCGATGCTAGAATGGTTATAAATGAGAGGCGTGATGCTCGCTCCCAAGACCTCAGGATGCAGCTCAACCGCCAACGGGAGAATGGTCAGGACAACCACGTGAGTCTATCCGGACAAAACCTCGACCAACAAGCTGTTGCTCTGCAAATTCAGGCGGAGTACTACAATAAGATGTATGCACTCAACCAGCAGCTGCTCGCCTTGGGCCATGCCCCGGTGCCAGTTGCAGACATGGTGTTGCCCGCTCTCAGCCACCCGGCACCTGTTGGCGATGGCCACGCCTCCCAACAGCTGCCCGCTCCAAGCAGACGGATCCCCTCCGTCGTTCACGTACCGTATGACAGAGTGGAGGCGGTAAAACAAGCAGACGACCAGGCTGAAAGTAGATACAGCCGTCAAAATCTCTCCCACAAGCATCATCATCGACAAGAGCACCATGCTCGGGAGGATAGCCATGGCCGCCGTAGGGCCCGTGAGTGCGTAGAGGCAGATGCGCAACGGCCAAAATACAAAGCTCGCGTAACACAGGAGGCCGGATCCTCTTACGAGCCTACTTTTTGCCCGCGTGTGCGTGGCGACCATTCGGACCCCGCCCACTCTTCGAGACTCATCGTGGATGCAGAAAAACGGCTGTCCGAGAGGATGGAGGCCATGAAAAGAGACATGGCCCAGCAAATGGCTAATTTAGTCGTGGCCAAGCCCGGCTATGGAGCCACCAAACCACTGGAGGGCAGCCCATTTACTCCAGAAATTGAAAATGCGCCACCCGCGCAAGGGGTGATCTTCCCACAGTTTGACAAATATTTCGGGAAGACGCGGGCAAGCGACTGGCTCCTATCATTCGAAGCACAAATTCGGATGGTCACTGATGTAGAGGCCTTGAAGATGCGGGCATTCGAAGGAGCACTTCAAGGAAAGGCACAAGCCTGGTTGGGCAGAGTTCCCCGGGGATCGATCGGAAGCTGGGCAATGCTCAGAGAAAAATTCTTAGAGGAATTCGGCAATGCATGCCCGACCCCCAAGAACCGTTTTGACCTTGCTAAGATCAAGCAAGGTGATAACGAATCGTACAACAGTTACTTGAAGAGATTTGAGGAGATGCTCGATCAAGTGACCGCGACCAGTGACCCTGAGATAACCTTTTACTACCTTAACAACATGAGGGCGGGGCCACTGAAGACAATGCTAGCAATGAACCCGGGGGCTTCCAAGGCAGAACTGCTAGCAAATTCACATCTCTTTTGCTCGACGGAGAATGTCAAGGCTGATAAAGCCAAAAGTAAGGACAAGGCTCAAGGTAGCTCGGCCACGCCAGCTGACCAGTGCCCGGAGGGCAACCGCCGCTCGAACAGAGACAGGAAGAAAGCTTCCACCCCTGGGCAAAGATTCAGGGAGGCTCAGTTCACCCCGCTAAACACTACGCGGGAGGAAATTATGTTCCAAGTAGGGGGACGGCCATCCGTCAGATCCACTCGACCACGAGCTCGCTCTTACCCAGGGACAACACAAAGTATCGTGATTACCACCATGGTAATGGCCACACCACGGAGGAATGCATTGTGTTGAAGAGGGAAATTCAAAAGTCGACACGGCAAGCTAGACCACTTTAAAAGGGATCAAGGCGCAGAGAACAATGCCAATAATGGCCAGGGAAGACCCCCAAGAGGAAGAGGTGGCCAGGCCCCTCAGATTTGAGGGGTGATAAACATGATTCAAGAGGAGCTCCCGTCCAACACACAGCTCGGGAAACATATCTACTCCTTGTCCAAGGCTGTCAACACGCCAGCAATACAGCGGGCAGGCGAACAAAGCATCTGTTTTACTCGCAGTGAGTTGGCGAGCACTCCCTTGGCATCCGAGCAGCCCCTGGTTATTTCGTGTTTGGTGAACAATTGGCAAGTCCACAAGGTCCTGCTCGACACTGGAGCATGTAGAGACATCATGTACTACTCTTGTTTCAAGGGACTGGAACTGCTGGATGCCCTACTCAAGCCATATCTGGGAAAGCTGGAGGGTTTCACCAATCACCAAGTGAGTGTTAAGGGCACGATCGAGCTGGAGGTATTCATGGGTGATGAAGCTCAAACCCGGATAGAGATGATCACATTCTTAGTGATCGACCTGAAATCAGCGTACAACTGTATTTTAGGCGCTCCAGCAATGGCCAAATTCCAGATGGTCACCTCTATTCCCCACCAGAAAGCCAAGTTCTACACTGAGAACGAAGTGGGGATCCTCAACAGCAAACCTCGGGCAATGTGGGAGTATGTCCGGGAAACTCATCGGAAGAAACAGAAACTGATCGTGGACATTCCCGACCAGACAGAAGTAGTTCCAAAATCGATCGTGGACCTTCCCGATCAGATTGCAACGACTTCCACTGAAACCGCTTCAGCTTCTATCCCCATTAATAACATCAAACTCGGGGAGACTTCTGAAGCGGCGGATCCCATGGAAATAGAGGTTCCCGAGCAAGCCCCGGCACCAGGTTCCTCCAGGCACAAGGCTAAGCGCCCGGAATCACAAGATATTGAGATGGACACTCTGCAAGTCCGTGACGAGCCCGATATTCAGCCAAAGGGCGAGCTGGAAGAGGTCGTTATCAATCCAGCCTACCCCGAGCAAAAAATCAAAATCGGGAAGGCCATGCCTCCTGAAGCTCGGGAGAGATTGATCGAGCTGTTGAAGAACAACCTGGATGTGTTCGCCTAGACGGTCGAGGACATGCAGGGTATCAGTGGGAACATTGCTCGCCACGACCTAAATGTTGATCCCACTTTTCTACCGTCCAAAGAACGACCAAGCCAAGATTCGCCCGAGAAAACGCGCTATCAAAGCAGAGGTCGAGAAGCTCCTGAAGGCAGACATTATCGAGGAGATCCAATACCCGACCTGGCTGGCAAATGTGGTAATGGTCAAGAAAGCCAATGACAAGTGGCGAATGTGTGTGGACTTTACAAGCCTCAACAAGGCCTGTCCAAAAGACTGCTACCCTTTGCCTCGCATAGATGTGCTTGTTGACTCTATAGCTGGGTTTGAAATGCTCAGCTTCCTGGATGCATACTCGGGCTATCACCAAGTCAGGATGAATGAGCAAGACAAGGCGAAGACAACTTTCCGGGCAGTTGGGGGCCTCTACTGTTACAAAATGATGCCCTTCGGGCTGAAAAATGCGGGGGCCACCTACCAACGCATGGTCAACAAGGTCTTCGGCTCTCACTCGCAGTAAACATGGAGGCCTACATAGATGACATGGTCATCAAAACAAAGGGCCGCGACCATACTCTTGACTTGGCGAACGCTTGCCAACAAGCAAACACAACATGAAGTCAATCCGAGCAAGTGCGCTTGGGGTCCGAGCAGTGGAAATTTCTTGGGTTCATGGTCAACCATATAGAAGCTAACCCGGAGAAGATACAAGCCCTACTCGACATGGAGCAACCCTACTGCATCAAACACATCCAGCAGTTAAATGGCAGGGTCATTGCCTTAGGCCGCTTCATCTCTCGGTCAGGCGAAAAATGCCTCCCTTTCTTCAAGGTTTTGCGCGGCAACAAGGGTTTCGAGTGGAATGCGTGATCGTGCCAAGGCCCTCGAGCAGCCTCAGGAATACCTTGGCAAACCACCTCTCCTCGCCAGCCTGCGGTGAGCCTTTATTATGTAGATCTAGCAGCCACGACCTGTGCCGTGGCCGCTGTTTTAGTTAGGGAGGAATTAGATATTCAAAAACCTGTGTATTATGTATCCAAAGCCCTTAGTCCTGTTGAGGGTCGTTATTTTAATGTAGAAAAATTAGCTTACTCGCTTGTCATAGCTGCCCGAAAATTAAGGGCTTATTTTTCTGCATATGTAATCATTGTATACACAGACGCCATCACAAGAAAGTTCGCACAAGCCTCGACACATGCATTGCTCAACCGGGTCAATCGAGCTCACGGAGTTCCACATAGACTATCCGCCCAAAGCGAGCAATCAAAGCTCGTGCCTTAGCCGATTTCTTGGTCGAAACAAGCTTCACCAAAGATGAGCTGAGAGAGCAAAACACCCAGCCACCGTTGGGACCTTTACGTGGATTGGCAAAGCAAAGTCGGAGCGAGTCGGCATCCTTCTCATAGCTCCCGACGAAATCACAGAGTTTGAGCTAGCACTTCGGTTCAAATTCTCCGCCTCAAACAACGTTGCCGAGTATGAAGCGATGATCGCTGGTCTTGAGCTCGCAGCAGACATGGGCGTAGAAGTTGTCACAGTGTACTCGGATTCACAACTAGTTTTGAACCAAGTCCAGGGGGAATATATGGTGCATCATCCTACCTTGGTCAAATACTGCGACCTGGTTAAGGAAATCTTGAAAAATTTCAAGTTTTGGGAAATCATCAGAATTGATCGAGTAGACAACATGCGAGCAGATTACCTGTCCAAGATCGCTGAGGCAAACCTGACACTATTAAATCCCTCAGTGATGATCGAGCACCTGAAACCCCCGCTGACCATCGGTCATTATGGACATCGAACCGCCGTAAGTCGGATTGATGATTACAAGGACTACATCGAGCAGGGAGTTCTGCCCGCAGACAAGGTCAAAGCCACAACAGTCCGAAGCCAAGCCTGTCGTTACTCGGTAGTAGGGGGAATCTTATACAAGCGATCCAAGGTCAGACCTATGCTTCGCTGTGTACCCCCAGAACTAACCGAGGGCGTTCTATATGAAGTACATGAAGGGGAGTGTGGTGGCCACCCGGGCACAAGAGTTTCAGGGTCCCGCGAGCGTGATATTACCGATAACCCTTAAGGGATGCAGAGAAATATGTTCGCGAATGTGACAAGTGCCAGAGATACGCGGACATACCAAGGCTTCCATCCACGATGCAAACCCCAGTCATTGCGGCCTGGCCCTTCGACATGTGGGGAATCGGTCTGATCGGCCCTTTCCCCCTAGATCAAGGCAAATACAAGTATGCAGTGGTCACCATAGACTACTTCACCAAGTGGATCGAAGCAAAGCCCCTGGCTAAGATATCAGAGGCCAATGTCATCAAGTTTGTTCACGATCAAGTATGGTGCCGGTTCGGGCTCCCTCGAGCAATCATTTCCGACCATGGCACCCAATTCTCGGACAAATTCACAATGAAATGTGCTCTCTTAGGTGTCAAGCACTGGCAATCATCTGTAGCTTATCCACAGGGCAACGGCCAGGCTGAGGCCGGAAACAAACAAGTACTGCACGCTCTCAAAAGAAACTTAGAAGGGCGAGCAGGAAAATGGGCAGACGAGCTACCATTGGCCATGTGGGCAGTCAGAACCACTGTTCGGGGACCAACGGGGGAAACCCCGTTCGCACTTACATACGGGTCTGAAGCCATGATTCCGGTAGAAATGGCCTTGCCTAGCTATCGTGTTTCACATTACAGCGAGCAGAATAATCAACTTGCCCGGGCCATAGACCTAGACCTACTCGAAGAAAGGAGGCTGGATGCACGACTCAGAATGATCAACTACAAACAGAGAGCAAAGGCTCACCATGACAAAAGGGTCCGAGGCAGAGCCTTCTCTATTGGGGACTTGGTACTCAGGAAAATTGAGGTAACATGTCACCGGGCAGAATGGGGAAAGCTATCTCCTAATTGGGAAGGTCCTTTCCGAGTTACTGGGATAATAAGAGAGGGCACTTACACACTCCAAATGCCAGAAGGGAAATACCTGAAGCATCCCTGGCATGCAGACCACCTCAAAAAATATTACCCCTAAGTCAAGGAACAAACGGGCAAAACCTCAGTCCTGTTGAGGGTCACTGATTATTTATCAATAAAAGGCAAGTTTTTGTCATATCTGTCTATTCAGAATTTTCAAATTATTCAGTTAATTATCATGTGCTATTTTTCGGATTCGTTTGGCAAAAGCTGATCGCCTGTCGAGCAGATAGGGCCATGCCCGGCCAACGATCCTCAAACACCTTAGTATCAGTGAACTTATCCTCTCTGTGGGTGAGATGCGGCCATTCCCAAGTTCACATACTAGGATGCTCGCCCAGGGCGATAGAGGCCATGCCTACAAGATAGCGGCTAACTACCTCGGATTCCTATAGTGACCGAGCAACATTGTTAGCCGTATATCTGCACACCCAGAGGACATACTAGCAACTGCTTCGAGGTACCCGCATCGAACAAAAGGCCGTGCCCGGTTGTTGGTCGCCACTAAAAGTTGGGCCTTGCCCGCTTGGCAATCTTCTGGAAGCTCGCCCAAGGCGATAGGGGCCCGGCCCACTCAAAGCCTTGGCCAGAACCAAGCAATCATACCCGGTATCTGTTCGGGTAACCTTCTCGACTTAAATAATAAGCTCGCTTTACTAGCGTTGCTATTTTTAAGTAGACAATTACGAGTTCTCATACTTGGTTAATTTCGTTGAATTATTTATGCTCGAAATGTTTTCTGGGGAGGCCAGTACTTGTATTAACATATGGCAGGAAAAAGATGCAAGTAAGAAAACAGTTATCGAGAAAAATCAAAATAGCTAAGTTGAAATATGAAAGAGGAATACAAGCACAAGAAATAAAAACAATTCCATTCATGCAATAATGAATCTGAAGTTACAAGGAGAGATCAAAAATCGTGGCACGCAGGCCGAGTAGAAATAAGCAAAACCTAAACTAAGGGTGGTCGAGTGCCAGCTCTTGAAGAGGTGGAGGTGTTGGCTCTTGAAGGAGTGGAGGAGTCTGCTCTTGAGGGGGTGAAAGAGCTTGAGCTGAAGCCCGTAACTGGTCAGTATATTCAGAATTTAGAGCTTTACGGGCAGCTTCCTGCTCAGCCTTCCTTGCCTCCTCCTCGGCCATCATCCGGGCAGCCTTCTCACCCTCCAAGGCATCAATCAAAGCGCACATGTTTCTCTGAGGAGTAGGGGACCCATGGCGGCCGCCTTTCTCATCATTCTTCGCCAAGGCATCTAGCTCTTCTTCAGTGTAAAGGACCAAGTGATGATATTGGCGGGCAGCTTCAGAATAGACCTCGGACACAGCCCACTCGGCCATGGTCTTCATATCCACAACCCCAAGACCAGCGAGCTGTCGGAGGATGTGGTTGGTACCATGTGCGAAATAGGGCACAATGGCCTCATCCACAGCTTCATCAAAGGCAGCCGTGCTCTTGAAATCATCCTCGAAGGTCGTGGAGTTCTTGTAGTTCTCCACAACGACCTTCTTGACCGGGCTTATGGCCTTGCCCAAGTCCGGTGTCTTTTTAGCAGGAGGACCGAAGGGCACCTTGGGCAGGACTATCGGCTCATTAGCCTTCAAATCGGCTACCCGCTAGTTGGCTTGCAGCTTCCTCATCTTCAGCACGGCCATATTCTTCATCCCTGAAACAAGAAAAGCAAAGCAAGGTCAATATTACGGCTACGAGCAAAAGACAACCAAGATAAAGACAGCTGTATAATTGTGAGGACGACCATCCCGATCTTCATAGGCTGGCCGACAATCTCCGCCCGGACCCAGCCGTTGGCATTCAACACATTCACGCTTAAACATTCTTCCATGACAATCATCCCAGTACGGATGAGGGCTCTCGGGTACATGGACTAGAAGGGGCTCCACTTCAGGGATCTCTGCCCGCATTACCCCAGCCAAGCACAAGTAACGAGGGTTGCAAACCAGCTCTTTCCAGTCGAGCAGGAATTGCTGGCCGACGCGCTTTTCATTTTCTTCAATCACGCCCACAACATCCTTTAATGCCTTCAGCCGGGCAATCTCCCATGAACTAAAGTCTTGTTTGGAGGCTTTAGGGATCTTGATCTCACTGGTCGCTGTAGGCGCGAACGGCCAACCCACTCGGGATTCTATGAACAGGACCCTCTGTCCCAAGACTCCACCTTCCCTGGTACCTCTGACAGCAGCCTTAAAAAGTTGGAGTTCGCCCTCACTCCGATTCTTCCTCCCGTGCTCGGGGCAAAGATAAACAGTTTCCGGAGCAAATACATGTCCGGCTCAAACCCTAGCAACCTACTCGCCACATTGAAGGCTATGATGGCACGAACAGTGTTCAGCATTAGGTCGCAGGGCACGGCCTTGGTCTCGTGCAAGAAGTCCACCCGAAAGGGCTCTAACGGAAGGCGGAGGCGTGTGTTCAGGAAAATGCTCCGCGCCAGCGCCTTGGATAGGGGTGCGGCGTGCGGATCGGTGACATCCATCGTGCTCCACCCTCCCTTTTTTGGGAGGACGAAATCAAAAGTGCGAGAGGAGTCTTTGTCGAGAATAGCGTTGGAATGCGCCTCGGTTGCCTTTAGTGGATTTTGATCCAATATGGGAGCTTTGGGTTTTCTATGTCAAGTTATCCCTTTTTTAGGGGATGCCAGGATATAGGAATGCATCACCCTTCTATTCCCATTCTCCCTTTTTTAGGGAAAAGCATTGAAAGTGCAAGGAAGGAATGTTGCGGCCCCACTATGGATTTTATGAAAATAGCCTTATGGCCTATCTCGGATCACTATGGGTGCTTTGGGTTTTCTACGTCAAGTTATCCCTTTTTTAGGGGATACCAGGACATAGGAATACATCACCTTTCCAAAATGTTTTAGAGTCGCCATCTTTATTTTAAGGAATAAATAAAGCAAAACCAAAAAGAAAACCAGAGATAATAGAAAGCGGGTCCGGAGGCTAAGTTACGAGTTGGGAAGGTGCTAGGTACCCAACTCGCCCTTTCGGTCTCAAAACAGTTTTTGGCTAAAGTATGCTTGTTGTTATATTAATTTAATAGATAAATAAAGCATTAACTACCTACAAATACATCCATTTGTCTACATTATTTACAGACTTGCAACTGTCTCTTTTCCAAATAATTACAAATATACTTACAAATATTTGGCCATAATAACGGCTATATTTAGTACTATTTCCTAACTAAATCCGGGCAGCACAACTGCTTATATATCTACATTGGGCCAGATTGGAAATAATACTTTTACAAATAAAAACTTTAAAATAAAACTTACTGACGGCCTAGGGTGTGCTCGCTCTGTCCTTCATGGAGAGGGAGTCTTTTGTTGTTGTTGTTGTTGTTGTTGTTGTTGTTGTTGTTGTTGTTGTTGTGTGAATTTGGGCAGAGTGACTACTTCTGAAAATTACTTTTGGCCTCGGGATTTGGGCAGAGTAACTGTTTATTTTGGTTGTTGTGTTTGCTTGAGGTAGGCTGAAATCGGGCAGAATAACAGCTTATTTCTGGCTGATTTGACCTTTTAAATCGGGCAGAGCAACTGCTCTTTCCACGATTTTTTGACCGGGAAATAGGGTGGATACCTAGCTGGGGGGCTAAGGCTCACTTCTACCGGTTGGTTTTGTGTTTGGAGGAGGTTTGGCAGGGTTTCGAGGCTTTTTGAGGTGATCGCTCACTATCTCACTTCGCTCTCTATTTCTCCAGCGTAACGAGAACGCGGAGAATTTTTTTATCGATGAATGGTGTGTTGAATGAGGAGCCGGGGGCCTGTATTTATAGGAGGAATTGAGGACATCGACGGATTAAAATTCCTTCCTTGTGCATTGAACGCTTGTACACTGCGCAGAGAGATTTGAGCTTTACGGTAAATGAACAGTGCATCGCTGAAGAAAATGGGCGCAATGAAGCCCAAAACTGGGCGCAGCCAAGAAAATTGGGCGCCATGCCCAATTTTCATGTGGGTGGCGCCTAATTTTCAAAGATCCCAGTTTTTGTACACTTTGGTCCCTGCAGTTCATCCTTTTGCGCATCCTGCTTTGTTCTTTTGCACTTTTGACCCTGTAACTTGACATTTGTTAATGTTTTAACAGGTTTTGATATTTTATGTCATGTCACATACAAGGGGTACGAAATTGGGGTGTCTACAGAGACCAACCCTGAAAAAATCGGCAAAAAATAAAAGCTCGTTCCCTTGCTCACGGGAAAGATTCATATTCGCGGGCACGTCCATCTTGCTTGCCCGGTAATAAGCAGAATCGATCCCGAGGGACGTAAGCCATGTGGTTACTTTATCCGCCGTGTCCAGGGTTGCCCAATGAGCGGCATATCGGCTCTCATCTGCATTGATGTACCATTCGGGCTCTTCCTCCTCCCCTTCTTCCTTCTCGACTACTTCGTCAAGAGGGACCTCCACTTGAGAACCTCCTACCATAGTGAAGCAGCGAGCAAGGGGAACATTGTCCTGGTCGTCTATCTCCTCCTCAGGAGTGGCTTCCACCTGAGAGCGACCAGTTTTCTTAAAGCGCCGGGCAAGCGGCATGTCGTCTACCTCATCGACATCCTAAGCCTCTCCGGCCACCTCGCCTTGCTCGGCCCTTACTCGCCCAGCCGAATCTCCAACAGGGGCTGCCTGCAGGTTGAGGCCTTGCCCAACAGCGAATCCACCGATCACACTATCCTCGCCGGAGTTTTCCTCGCTGGAGGAATCAGTCAAATCTACCACAGCTGTACGCCTTTGAACCGTAGGCCCGGCCAAGGATCTGGCTCCCTCGTCGCTCTCACTACCAATAGAAGGGGACCTCTCGCTGCTTAGCAAGTCGTTTTTCCCGCCGTAGCTAAAAGCCTCGCGGTCATTTTCGGACACGTCAGACATCTACAAAGAGATCGAGGGAAACAGATATCAATGTCTTGCCCGGGTAACTGGCAAAGCAGAGAGGGGAAAGAAATCTTAAGTCTAGGTCAAGCAAAAGGGCTATGCCCGCCTAGCAAACAAGGCTGCGGGTTCTATTCCTCGATCTCTACCTAAGGGCGGCCCTACCCTCTTAAACCCTAACATAATCATACAGAGATGAAGAGAGAAAGCAAAATCCATACAAAACCCAGAAGACTTCATTCAAAGTGAAAAAGCAGAAGAGCATGACAGAAAAGGGGGGAAGGAACTTACTGTTCTGTAAGGTTGAAGTGATTCTCTGCAGATAGATGGTAATTGAAACTGAACCAATACAAAGATTGCAACCACCGAGAGTGAATGAACGATGGAGAACGTTGATTGAATTTACCGGAGCCTGGAATGCACTAGACGCCGGAAGTAGAAGCTCTCAAAAACTCCTCTCTCTAGAAACTCAATGGTGGTAAAAGAGGAAGAGGAAAAGAGGGACTGCCTTTTATAGGCCGAGTCTTGACGGCTTTGGGGGAAAAAATGCCGAAACGGCGTCTGGAAGGGCGGCCCATCATCACCAAGGGCACGTCGCATTAAATGCGCCGCTTCGTGGTCTGCGCCCCGTCCTATCGCCTCAACTTCTGACGGCTCATGCGCTTTTTTCGCCCACACGCCTGACACGCCCTCGGCAATAAGCTTCCTGGACACGCCTCAAGTCTACCCCGCTAAATTTCCGGCCTCTTCTGAAAATTCACAAGTGTTGAAGGCCGCGCGAATATTAGACTTGAACGCTCCCCGCTCCGAGCATGAATGCCCGCCAGACAGGGAGCTAGGGGCCACTGATATGCCTGGCCCAAAGCCCGGTCACGAGCAATGCACGAGTTAGCATCACGTGTCAATCACGAGCACAAGGCATATGGGGCCAACAGGCCCAGCGGGCAAAGTAATAGAAGCATCAAGCAGCGAGCAGTACAACTCCCGTCCAAACCTGGCCAGGCAAAGGCCTTGTCTGTTCGACCAGGGGCCATACTCGGACATCACAAATTTAGCAAAGAAACCAGATTCATCCCTTCCAAACATGGTCGAGCATTGGCCTTGCCCGCCCGACCAGGGGTCGTCCCTTGGACCTACAGCAAGTTCAAGAGCAATGCAAGTGGAATAGCCGGGCAGAGCCCTGCTCGCTCGGGCACACATCAAATGGGAAGCACCGAAGGCTTGCTCTCCAAGACAAGTCAAAGGACTTGAGCAGGATACTTGCCTTATCTGCTCCTACATCTACGCGGTCAGCCGCCTATCATGCCTAAAATCAAGGGATTCTCCCCTTGATTGATTTGGAAAATATGGAACCTGAATCCTAGACGGATTCAATCACCTTGAGGGCCTATAAATACCTCTTCATCATCATTAACAAGGTACACACACTTTCTTGAGCCTCAATACTCTGTCAATTTGCTTTCAAGCTTACACACGAGACTTACTCTCACGCCGGAGGGGTTTCGCGAGGCCCTGCCTTGCACTTCCACTCAGATTTTCTTGTGATCTTAACAGGCTCAAGGAAGGTGATTCTAAGCCCAGATATCCTACTCAACTCAAGGACGGCCCAAGCTGTGATTTTGTCATATCAGGTCTTTATATTTTTATCACCCTTTTATATTTTTATTGTTATTAATTCATAAATATCTATTTTGGATAAATTGGATATTAAGTAGGATATGTAGATTGTTAACAAATTGGCATACACTTGAATCACTTCATGTACGGGGTTAATGAATGGTCAATATAAGATTTCAAAAAATTGGGATTTATCGACATGCTTGCATTATAGAAAGGACAACATTTTGACACCACAATTCACAAGGAGTCCAGATCCTCTATTCCAAAAGTGTATTTCATCTTCTATTCCAATGTCAGATCCACCGTTAACTTGTCAATTAGTAAATTAACAAAATTAATTATATAAACAAAATCAATTACTGATTGACAAGTTAACAGTGGATCTTACATTGGAATAGAAGATAAAATACACTTTTGGAATAGATGATCCGGACTCATCCACAAGAGCCCTGCACAAGATACCAGATTTCACACCAATGTTTTAGGTAAAGTGTACTATATTGTTTTTTTAGTGTTTTACTTAAAAAAAATCTACATTAAAAATTACGTCTACAATGTTTATAAATTATAATTTTACTTTTTACATTTGATATTCATATATCAATTATGCTCAAGTATTATTGTAATTATAAGTTATAACCATTGTTCTAAAATTTGGCCTAGGCGGGCACCTAGAAATTTGGCAAATCAGGAAAAAAATCTGTTAGGCAACAACTGCTGATTTTTCATATTTTTTTTAAAAAATTTTTGACCCTAAATAATGTCATTTTGGGTTTTAAATAGGATTAAATAATTATTTGGTCCCTGAACTATCCACAAGATATGCGTTTGGTCCCGCAACTTTTTTCGAAATTTGTTTGGTCCTTAAACTCAGTTTTTGTTAAGAGATTCTCTCCTCACGGGGTTACCGTCAGTTTTGCCGTTATTTTTTTTTTGAATTCCCAAATTTGCCCTTAGTAATGTTAATGGTTGAAAACTCAAGCCCCCTAATTTGATCTCCATTCTGGACAAACCGTAAGTTGAACAATACTCAAATTCAGTAATTAAATTGAAAAATTGAGTTCAAGGAAGGGAGAAGAAAGATGTGACTGGAGCATGGGCAGATCGTGAACAAGGAAGTCGGTTAAGTCGTGAAGATCGATGGCGATTGGGGATGTTTCTGGCCAGATCTGAACATAGGTCTTGAGATGCCAACGGGCTGGAGTTGGAGCGCTAGAACATGAGAATGAGAAGGATGAGGCCGGCGACTCTGGAAGGAGAGAAGAAATCTGAGAGATCTGTAGCATAAGATAAGCCCCTTTCCTTTTCCACTTCTTAGAACCCACATCAGCAACCCTGAGAATACACAGGAAAGAAACCAAGTAGTTTTCATTCAATGAATCGCCCACAAACCCAATCCTCTTGTGCCTCATCATACTCATAAATCCAACCGGGTCAATCTGGGGGAGCTCGTATTTTTCAGGCACCCATTTCCAATTATTGATCCGACCCATAGTGTCTCTTTTGTTTCTGAGACAATTCCAAGTGTTTATGTGGAAAAGGCAGCTATCATCGTAGATGGGAAAGCGGGTCGGGTCGTTGACCCAATGGCCGACGAAAATATTGCAAGGGGGTGAGAATATAATTAAGGGGTTTTGAGTGGGTGGGTTTGGGGGAGAGCGTGGCTGCGTGGGTAAAGAGGAATGAGTTTAGAATAGATGAAGATGAGTAGGCAGATTGGGAGGATGAAGGATGTGATGAGTTTTGATGGTAGCTTGGCCGTCATTGTTAATCATTCCATTTGAAGTGAAGGTTTTTATCGGCTTCAAATCATCTATCCCACTCTCTTTCACATCTCCTGTCCCATTGAATCTCATCCCTACATGTTTCCTTATAAAAAGAAGACTGACTAAAATAACAAGGAAAATGTACGGCCGAGATTCAATGGGATATGGAATGTGACAGAGAGGGTGATAGACGATTTGGAGCCGTTTTTATCATGAATTGAGATCTAAAGACATATATGCACAATTGATGATGGGTGTGCTTAATACATTGGTTGTGGAGATTTTCTTTTGATTTCTTTGCTTTTCTTCTTGAGATTATTTTGTCATTTTCGGTGAAGTTGGAAATTCTAGTTGCATTCAAGATGTCGGAACTATGGATGAACGTGAGAGAGAGAGACCGATCTGTATTTCCCTTTTTTTATTTCTTATTTTCTTTTTCATTTTTTTTATTTTGAACCATTAACATTATTAAGGGTAAATTCGAGAATTCAATAAAATTTTAACGGCAAAATTGATGGTAACCTCGTGAGGGGGGAATCTCTTAACAAAAACCGAGTTTAAAGACCAAACACATTTCGAAAAAAGTTGCGGAACCAAACACATATTTTGTGAATAATTCAGGGACCAAATAATTATGTAATCCTTTTAATAATAATAATAATAAATAACAATTTCAATTTATTAAATTATTTTTGTAAATTTGTAATTGTCAATGGACCTATGGATAATTGAACTATTGATTATTTTTGTAATATTTTAAACCTTAGATGATATTAAATTTCTAGTTTTACTTTTAAAATTTAACATCTTAATGAAATTATTATTTTTAAATTATTAAGTGATATTTAATGTTAGTATATTTAAAAAATTAATGGTTAATAATTAGTTTATAATTAAAAAAATGTTAAAATTTGGATTTTATGTCTTATTTTTAGGGCTCGCCTATATCCCGTCTAGGCGCTAGACGCTGGTCTGACGCTTAACATCCACTTAGCGATTTTTAGAACCTTGATTATAACCAACTCTGATGCTAATTATTAGGCCAGACAATGACAACGCGAAACCAGTTAACCCATCCGACCCAACCGAACCCGTTAACATTTTTGGGTTGAAACAGATAAATATTAAACGGGTCTGGTCGGGGTAAAGCGGGTCGAATCCGTTGCCCATTTTGACGCGATAGTTTTTACTCTATACATTTATTCAATTTGTTTACAAAATTAAGGTTAAGACAAATCGTCCGTTTTAACCAGTTACCTGTTTTAATCCAACTCGATTCAATCAGACTCATTTCATTCAATTTAATATTCAGGTTCTAGTGAGTTTCAATTTATTTTCGACCCGTTGCCCATTCAAACTAACACATACTCGACTCAATCTACCCAGTTGTTAGGCTTACTAGTTATATATTAAACTCAATTATACCTTTTTTTTTCAAACATGAACTCTTTGAATGGAATAGATAGAATATTACATGATCGATAAATAAGATGATTTTTTTTTTACTCCAAATCACTTTCCTACTAAAATTCCCCTTAAATTTATAAAATTCAATTTTACACACTTACTACTCACATTTTAGGGATGAGGGACAAATCCAACTCTCACGAACTTAATTAGGCTTCTTATAGTAATATAATGTAGGAATAATTACAAGCCGGTACATTTTTAAAAATATGTTTTCAAATCAATTCAGCTATTTTTTAGATATATCTTTTAGATACATTTTTTGGGTAAAAATACATCACTGCCCCCCAATTAACATCATTCCCGTCTTCACTTCAATTTCTCCATTTCAGACTCAACACAGATGACTTTTTTTGCAAACGGTCCCCCGCCTCCTCCACTACAGAACCATCCTCATTCAATCCAAGTTTCTAACCAATTTCCTCCAACCCAGATTCCCCCTATTCCTCAGCGTGATCCTTACTTTCCACCACCTGGTCAAACTCCGAAGCCCCAAATCGGCAATATCAACTACCTCCACCTCAGCCTCCAGCCCACCACAGACAACCACACCGCCGAGCCACCCCCTCATCCAAATATTCTTAGCCTCCTCCACCTCAACACCCCTCTCACTGCGTAGTAGGATGATAATTTATTCAATCCTGCAATTTTTGGCAAGGATCGCCATTCATGCGTCCGTTATTTTGCAGATCGAGCTTGGCTAGCTTTTGGCGATTCGAGAGATAAGGATGAGCGCGTCGTTGATGCTAATAGATCTACGGTCACATTTGAGAGAGCGTGATGGAATCGAACCGAGAGAATAGAGATGCGGCGGCGGTATGAGATCGGACTTGGCGAGGAGAGATAATCGCTCATTGTTAATGCGAAACAAGCTCGAGTTGATAGATCTGAGTATTTGTAAGAATGCCAAGTTACTAATGTTTGCTTTGTAAACTTGTAGTACAGAAGTTGCAGGCATTTTCAAGAGAGGTTATGGTTCAAGATAGGCATTATTATTGTTCTTTAATATCTCGAATCTTTATTTCGAAAAACATAATTTATGTGTACTGGTCCATGTATATGATACTGGGTTGCTCATTTTTTTTCTTCCAGATCTTTGGCAAGATCTTAGCACAGTTGAATGTTCTTTTGAACTGTTACAGTGCTCGGTGGTATGAAAGCTTGTGTATAACGATGATATGGAAATTGATGTATTTTTTTCCTTGATTCCATTTAATTGTGTTTGTTATCTACTTATCATTTTGATTTTAAATTTTGAAGGTTTCGATGGCATCGTTGATTTGGCATCAGGTTGATTTCGATGTCCGCATCGTATTTTTGGCATCGATCGATTTTGGCATCAGTTGATTTTCGATGTCCGCATCGATTGATTTTGGCATCAGGTTGATTTCTGATGCCTGGCATCAGATTGATTTTTGGCATCAGGTTGAATGCAGCATCGATTGATTTTGGCATCAGGTTGATTTCTGATGCCTGGCATCAGATTGATTTTTTGGCATCAGAATTTTCATTAATGGCATTTTTGTCATTTGGCAAGCAATTTGTAGTGATATGAAATGTCCAAAAAATTGATGGTCCTAGATGAAAAGATGTTTTCAAAATTGTACCCACTTGAAATTCCCCCTATAATGTATATAGTGTCTTACTAATAACTTCACCACGAGTAGATCTTTGGTGAGATCATCTCACAGAACTTAATTCAAAAGACGAAGTTTTATTGTTTTATAGTTCAGCTCACCATTATCAGGCCCGATTTTGGGGGAGTTCAGAATGATCGACTGAACAGGGCCCCCAATGTAAGAGGGCCCAATTTTATATATAAGTCAGCTAGTTTTATTTGGATATATTATAAATAATGTAATATTAATGAATAAATTATCTTTTGGCTCAATGGATTGTGTAATTGTGTAAGTTGTGAGAATCCAAGGTTCAGCCCTCTTCCCTGTCATTTTTTTATTATTTTTATTTTAGGTCTACGGTAAATTATTATTATTATTTTGTATGCATTTTATATGATATACTCCCCGATTTAGTTAAATAAGCCCTTATATTATTTTGAGACTTTTTAAGTAAATAATCAACTTTTAAAAAATATGCTTATAATTTTCATAATATTTCATCTTTATCATTTACTTGTATTGTAAGTATAATGGTTGTGGTTAATACTTTTTATTTATTTATTACCAATTTCAAATTTACTTATATATGTTTTAATTACTCCGGAATTTAATAAATACAGAGTTACTATATAAAGATAAATATTTTGTATTCGGTTTCAGTAGAGTTATTCAACTTTAAAATTACTTACAAAAAATGTTAGTTGACCATAAATTTTTTATCTGAGTCATAAAAAATAACAATTGATTGGGTATATAAACTTATTTCCCTGCCATTTTTTTATTTTTGTTATTTTAGGTCTACGGTAAATTATTATTATTATTTTATATGCAAATTATATGATATACTCCCCCGATTTAGTTAAATAAGCCCCTATATTATTTTGAGATGTTTTACGTAAATAATCAACTTTTAAAAAATATGCTTATAATTTTCATAATATTTCATCTTCATCATTTACTTGTATTGTAAGTATAATGATTGTGGTTAATACTTTTTTTTTATTTATTACCAACTTCAAATCTACTTATATATGTTTTAATTACTCTAGAATCTAATAAATAAAGAATTACTATATAAAGATAAATATTTTGTATTCGGTTTCAGCAGAGTTATTCAACTTTAATTTTATTTTGCTTTCGCTAAATTTACTTATAAAAAATGTTAGTTGACCATAATTTTTTTTATCTGAGTCATAAAAAATAACAATTAATTGGGTATATAATATCAATATTTCAAGAAAAATTCAAATTTTATTGTTATGTTACTATCATTTTTAATTATTGCTTATGTTTATTTCATTCTTTGTCTTTTCAATTGATTGTTTTTTAACTTGAATTTATAGTTCACAATACATGTTACCAAAAAAATATCTATCCAAAAGTCAAAACATAAATAAATAAAAAAAATTGATTGAGTATAGATTTTTTTTATTTTAACGAATGAAGAATAACAGTTTCAGTAATTATTTTATTTCTTATATGTTTGAGTATTATCCATTTTCAATACTTCAAATGATGAAAATTTAAATAAATTGTTTATCTACAATTTTTATGCATATATTTTTTTAAGAACTCCTTATTTTCTTTTCGTTTTGGATCCCCAAAAAGAACCGGCCCTGACCACTATACAATGGGTCGGAGAGATCTGACATACAGAGAGCACCAGTAATACCATTTTTTTCTAATTTTTTGTCCTTCACCCAAGGACATGAATTTCCAACAAATCTCTAACTTGGACCATATTCTTTCTAGTTATTGTCGTCATGAAACTTGAAGCTTCACATTCGCTAATTGACCGGTGAAATCTCAAATTCACTTATATGCATCAGTGTTTCTCTGGATGACTCTACGTTGCTCAAGGAATTTTAAAATACCAATTTTCGAATAAACAATTGATTCAACAAATTACTTTCATCCGTCTTAAATTATTGTCCTGTTTTTAGTAAATGAAAATTTTGACTTACGGAGTATATTTTATTATTCCTTCCGTTCTGGACAAGAGTTTACTATTTCATTTTTCGATGTTTCACTTAAAGAGTTCATTTTTAAAAATTATGTCATAAAAGTGTAATTCTATTACTAATATGCTAGTAAAAGTGACATTTTCTTTAAAAAATTGACTTTCAAACGGGGATTCATTGCTCGAAACGGAGGGAGTGTTATTTTCAAAACCTTGAAACACATAATCGTAATACTTACATATTATGTGTTTCATGATTTTGAAGAAAAAAAATTAAAATATATACGTCAAATTCTAATTTAAAAAATAATTAGTTTAACTTTACAAATTCAAATCTGGACAATAATATAGGACGGAGTAGATAGTATATGACTTTCCAAATTTACCAATGTCAATTCAAACTTAAATTTAGAATAATCATTTTGTTCTGTAAAAACATTTTTGAGACTGGAAAAATGATAACAATGAACCTTTTTTTACTCTACTGCCGCAAAAGGCAAAACCAACCCCATCACGGCTAGAAAAGTAAAAAATGACATTTTTGAAGCGCCAAAAAGTAAAAAGTCAAGAACAATGGTTTGAACTTTGAACTCCATTCTCAGTCTGCTACTATTATTACTATTCGAGAGAGAAAGGTACTAATAACGGAACGGGACGGGAAACGGTTGAATCGGAAAGACAGTTAAATAGATGGAAGGGAACATTTACATAATTATAAAGTAGAACCATTTCAATTTTCATGTACCCCCCATCATATATACATATACTCTCTCCCCCCCGGCCCGCTCTTTCTCCATGGGTATGGAGTAGGGGTGAGTTCACTCTTTTGGAAAACTAAGAGAAATTAATACTTAAAAATATAGAAGAATCAACCCAATAAATACATTGGTTGAACCAATTGAAGACGATCGATGCGTATCTTTGATTAAGAGGATAACTAGATTTTCTAAAAAACAATGATCAATAATCAAATCATGTTCTTCCTTCATACAACATTTTGTTGGGTTCGTTGTTCTGGTGAAAATAAACTAAAGGTAAAAATCATTACTTCCGAATTAATAAAGAGAAATGAAAAGGAAAGTTGTAAGGAAATTTATTGCAAGTCATCTTCCTCTCCGATCTCCTTATGGTTAATTTAATTAATTTACAGGTAACAATCCTTCAAACTAATAATGTTTGAAATCACAAAAAGAGGCAGATAATTAATTAATAGAGAAGAACAATGTTTTCCATTCTATTTTCTCTTTAATCAAATAAAGAAACTTGGTTGAATATTGAATCAAATTATTATATATTTTCTTTAAGTTGTAAGTTGTATCCATTTTATTATCTTCTTATCAATTTATATATATATATTATATTATATTAGTATATTATATATATAAAAATAATAATAAATACACAGCTTTTTGGTTTGACCGACCCAATTGTCCTGCCAGACCAATCCAAAGTATTGGTCCGGTCCATTTTTGACTGGTCTGGTCCGGTTCGGTTCCAGAAAACTTCCGCTCACCCCTAGTATGGAGTGTAATGATTCAGTTTATTGCAACGCCCGGTTGATATATATATATATATATATGGAAGAGCTATTTTCATTTTTTTTTTCTTATTCACTACATTATGAGTTATTACATTAAATAATTGCATCTTTGAACATAATAATTATTTCAATACTGAGCAAGTCTCCTGTAAGACGGTCTTACGGATCTTAATTTGTAAGACGGAACCCCATTATCTCATAGCTCAACCCATCAATACGTAGTGGGTCGAGTGAGCAGGTTCCGTCTTACAAAAAAAGACCGTAAAACCGTCTTACTTAAATTTTTGTCTTCTATACTTGTCATTTGAAGTACTCATATTTATGTTTTATTTCATAAATTAATTTTTAATTATGAACAAACAAGATAGTTTTCTTAAAAAAAAGACAAAATAGTTGATATTTTTCTATTTTTTATTTTTTCCAAAATATTTTTTAAGTCTCAACAAACAAGGTAGTTTTTTTTTGTAATAATTATCTTTAATCAATTTTGTTAATGATTCGTGTCTCATACTCCATTACAGTAAAAATAATATTATCAAGACATTTGTCTACCAAAACTATAGAGAATATTAATTGGATATTTATCATCAAAATAAATAATTTAATTAAAAATATATTACTCTAAAAAATAAATTCAATAATAGCAATATGCTAAGTATTATATTGAATGTTGGTTTCATTCAACTCAATAATTAATCTGTCAAATCATTTTTATTGGTAGATAAAATGGTTTAAAATTTCACGATACTATTTCACACTATTATTTTATTATTGGACAAAAATATTTTACTATTATATCCATTAAATCTCACTTTTAAAATTTTCTTTTAATAACCAAATAGCACACATTTTTCTCAAAGTTTGGTAAACAAATGATGCTCTAAAGATATTAATTTATTTTTTATGCAAGATAACTTTAGTCATAAGATTAATTGATCAAGATTTTAATAAAAAGTTAAAATAAAAATATTCTAATTATGTTATTCATTTAAAAATAATGTTAGAAGGTAATTAATTAGAAAAGTAACTTTATTAGTCAATTTAATATGAGCAAGTAATTATGAGTAGATTTGTCCAAATATGTCATTAATTAAAGAATAATTAATTATGTAGTGGCTAAGCAAAAAATATAATGGAATTAGCTTCTCTCTCTTTATGTGTGTGTGTGTGTGTATATAATACTCCGTCCGGGCAAATAGTCCATTATTCTATTTTTTGATATTTCACTTAAAAAGTCCACTTTCAAAAATTAAAGTATGAAAATGTTCATTTTATTAATTTCTAATGAATTATTAAAAATGTCATTTTTCTTAAAAAGTTAACTTTCAATTATCGCCTCTTTGTCCGAAACGATGGAAGTATACATTTACGGACAAAATACCAAAAAGACCCCTTATAGATTTTCATACCCAAGATGTCTTTAAAATAATTTTCTATTAAAAAAGTCTTCAACTTAAACTTTTATTACCAAAAGCTCCAAATGTTTAACCCCTAGTAAGTACCAAGTTTATTATGAAAAGAGATTTCAATTGGATGATTTTTTTTCTTCCATTGAGGGAAATAATGGTAAAAAAAATCATCAAATAATAATAATAATAATAATAATAATAATAATAATAATATTATTATTATTATTATTATTATTATTATTATTATTATTATTATTATTGATTATTAATCTCTTCCGACCAAAAAGTCTATGATTGAAAAGTGTAATAATTAAGACATATTTCATCCGTTTCAGGTCAAGAGTCCACTATACTATTTTTTATTATTTCACTTAAAGAGTGCATTTTAAAAAATCATATCTACAATTTCCAAATCATTTAAACTTCATCCTCTATATTTGATGTTAACATATTGTTTATATTCAAATCTTATTGTAATTATGACCAACTTTAATGCTAGTTATATATCTCGTAATTATTAGATTTTTTAAAAATAAACTTTTTGGATGGAACGATGGAGTATATTATTATCATTAGAGTTAGGTCTCGTTTGGTGCATCATTTTGAAAACGTATCATTTTTAAAACACATCGTTTTTAAAACCATCGTTTTCAAAATGTTGTTTTTTTGTAAACACGTTTGAGAAACTATTTTAAAACGTTAATTTCATAAGCAGAGTAGTTGTAAATGCATCATATTTTTAAAACCCTTCAAATTAGGGCGTTTTAAAATGCTTTACATTATTAAAACATTGCGTTTTCAAACGCTGAATTGAAACACTTTAAAATAGAAAACATTGTATATTTGACCAGCGTTTTGGTCAAAATGCTCCACCAAAAAAACAATTAGTCTTAATTACAAAAATAGTTAAATACAACTAATATATTTACACAAGTGGTAGGTAAGATGAAATAGTATGAAAATTGTAAACATAATTTTTAAAAATAGATTTTTTAAGTGAGACATCTCAAATTGAAATAATATATTATTTTACCATGAATGGATGGACTATCATTACAACACAATTATTAACATCATCTTCATCAACATTATTATTATTATTATTATTATTATTATTATTATTATTATTAACAATTAAAACTAAAAGTCCTATAAAAAAAATCATAAAACAAAAAATCTCAAAATTTATTATATTCATATATAAAAATAGAAACTTGACCGTTGCTAAGAAAAGTTCAAAATTTTATCATTTCTACACCATGAAATTATAGTGATAATAATAATAACAACAACAACAACTGTGAGGACATTGTTATTAGTATTGTAATTATTGGAAGTACTAATATTGTTGATGTTATTATTATTATATGCGAGTATTGCATTTTAAATATCATTGAAAAGATATTAGTGGAAATGTTAAATTTTAGGTTTTTTGGTATTAAAACTTTAACGTTGGATCGTTTGGAATTAAAAAAATTATTTTTAGTACTTTTATGTATAGAAAATTTTAAATAGACTTGTAGTTTTTTTCTAAATCTCGTGTATATTTTGTTTTCTCTAGAAAGATTATTCCTACATGAGTGTATAATTTGAAAAAAAGAAAATTATGTGCATATACATTTTCAATTGTTCACTAAGACCTTTTCATCGATCGATAATGATCAACTCAAGTTTTATAGTCCCTCCCCAACATTTGTAAATAATTGTCATCATTTTCTAAATAATTATTCTCTTTCAAAATATTTTTTTAAGAAAATATTTTTACTATTTTACTATTACTTTTTCTACCAAATTTATTTATGGCCACATGTTCAAAAGTATTAAAGAAAAAATCACACATTAAATCAATATTTATAATACAGTCAATTATTTTTTTTTAAATGTGTGCCGGGTCAAAGGGGATGATTATTTGAAAACAAAGGAAGTACTATTTTCTCTTGATATTTTTTATTTAATCACTCATACTTAAATCTGTCAATGGATCAGATTTTGATCCGAATCTGATAATCCGAAAGTTTAACAAATCAGATTTGGATTAAGGTGTTCTGATCTATTAACAACCCGACTCGATCCGATATAAAAAATATATTAGTATTATACACATAAATGTTACTTATGTTGAATTATTAGTCATTAATCGTTACTATTTCTACTAAATATAAATTTTTATACTCATTATAATATGTTACTAACATTGTTATTCATGTTTGTGTAAATTGAAAACAACAATTTTAAAATTTTTTTGACCTTTGGTTAAACAAAAATAACTCAATATTAATTTTATTCAGTATTTTTATAAGGGGCGAATAAAATTTGAATCTGATTCGAATCCAAAAATTTAGGATATGAATCGTGTATAAATATTCAAAAAATAATCCAAACCGATCAAATTTTATAAGTTCTTAACAAATCAAATCAGATATAAATTTGATTGATCCGATCGTTAGGGGTGTCAATCCGAGTTGTCAAACCACCAAATCGAGCCGAACCATGCGGTTTGGTTCGGTTTTGGATGCTATATGGTTCGGCTCCGTTTGAGATTTTGGGAAGTAGAACGATTTGGTTTGGTTTGCGGCTTGACATGTCGAGTCGAGTCAAACCAAACTGAACCGAACCACCAAGTCGAACCGCCGAGCCAAACAACAAATTCTTTAGAATTACTAATATTAATACTTTAGTACTTTTATACTATTAATATTTTTATACTATATAAACTATAAGGCTAATATTTAGGAATTTGCCTATATATTTTTTAATTTACATAAACGTTTTAAATATCATGTACGTTATTCTATTTTTATTATATTTGATTCAATTTATTGATTATAAGAATTAAAAATGTTAATCCTTTTATTTGAACGTTTGTGTAAATTTTTTTGAAGTGAGTTTATTAATATAATTTTATTATATTTAATTTTTTAGTATTTTTTCTTTAGCATATGTTTATAATATTTTCTTGATTTACTTAAATTTTGAATAACTAGAACTTTTTCTAAATTCAGATCGAACCACAAAATCGAACCATGAAATCAAACCAAGAAAACCGAACTATAGAACCGAGTCAAACCAATGTGGTTCGGTTTGATTAAACTCAACATTTTAAACAATTTAGCTCTAATTTAATATTTTCTCAAACCAATAACATATTATTTATTTTATAATTTATTACATGTCGAATCATTTACACCCCGACGATCTAATTCATTGACGACCTACTCATACTTTTAGTCCTAATAAATTTGTAAATTGGGTCCATAATTAGTTAAGTATGTATACCATAGACACGTGTCTTCTGAGTGGATTTTATTTTGTGTGTGAACCATCGAATACTCCAAGAATGAGTCATGTCAAGACACGACTAATTTGATTGGATTGCCTCTCCCGATTTAAATTTGTTGGCTTAGGAGGCATGACAAGACTTGATTAATTATTAAGAGTGAAATGATGCCACGTAGGCTTAATTACATCATCTTAACTTTAATCTCTTTTGTTCATTGCTGCCCAGTACACGTATCCATATTCAATGGATCTCATCTGTATTTGATTTTGACCTATTCACTTACTTCCTTCCAAATCATCCTTCTTTTAATGTTTTTATATTTATAAAAATTGAGGGAGATATCTTTTTAAGTAAAAACTTAAGTAAACGGTTTTACGGATATTTTTTATAAGATAGATCATTTTTATCTGATTCACTATGTGTTGTTAGATTAAATTGTGAAAGAGTGAAGTTTCGTCTTACGAATAAGGATACGTAAAACGATTTTAAAATAAACTTACTGTTGGGTGCGAAAACACACACAGGCAAGATTACCCGGTCAAACAAGTAATACAGTGATAAGTAGAGTGTCGAACCCACGAGAAAGCAATTTGATTGTTTTTAATGAGTACCAAGAACGTTGCAATTTTAACTATATTTAGACGATCGATTTTGAGTGAATTAACTATTAATTAAGCTAAAACAAGAAATTAAATAAAACAATATTAAAATGAGGTTGACTTCAATGAGAGAGGATCTATGGTTTTGATTTTCAATTGGCTCTTCCGTTGTGATTTAATAAGGGGTTGCTATTAAAACTATTCTATTTTTTTGGAAGTCGGGATTCAAAATTCACCGTTAAGGGCTTTCGCTTCGTATAACGGTGCTAATTAACGATATAAATTCACGGGCTTTCGTTACGTATGAAATTATCCAATTAATCGCTTTCAAACACAAAACCCTCAATTGACTATCCTAAAGAGGATTAATAACATTGACTAACCCAACTCAAGGACAACTATGTTGTATTTTCCAAAATTCTCAAGTCACTTTCATGCACTAAACAATTTTTAAAATCATGTAATGTGTAATCAAATCATTACAAGCATTAAGAGCACAACATAATACCCAAAAATTAATGAATAGAAATTAATAGTAAAATCCCAAATTAAAATCACAATATCCAAGCAAATATATATCAAAACACTAGGCAATTAATTTAGTTCATAATGCTAAGGAAATAAATCAAATCTTCAATGAAAAATATTGACATTAAATAAAACTAGAGGGTAAAGTGTACAATACTTTTTAATTGAGGAAATGATAAAATTCTAGCCTTGGCTTGAGCAACAATGGAGAGAAGATGAAAAATGGAGATAGAAAATTAAAATGTGGCTGCTTCTTCTTCTTCTTTTGCTTCCAGATTCTTCCACCCTTTTTGTTCCCTTGTTTGTGGCTGCTTCATTATCTATCTATCTTATTTGATCATAAATAAACAATAAATATTAATTTGAATATATTAACAAGCTTATTCATTTGTCTCCCGTGTTTATAATCGTGTCTTATTTTTGTTCCCTTGTTCCAGCCTTAGTCTTCTGTTCCAACCCCCTCTCTGCCGAAAATTTTAGCTCCCAGTTTCTTTTTTTTTTGGCTGCTAGGGCACAAGGGGGCAATTTAGGGAGAGAAATTAAGTTCTAGGGGCTGATTGGGGAAGAAACAGAATATTGGGTCACGGCTGGGTCATGGGTTGGAAAGGGGGAAATTCGCGGGCTGCTCCATGAGTAAACGGGCGAGCCTGAGAGAGGAAGGTGGGCCGGACAGGCTGCAGGTGGGCTGGATGGGGCAGTGTGGTAACGGGTCATACATGGATCCGGAAGAGAAGGACGCGGGTCAGCCACTAAGGGGCGGGTGACATGGCTGGCTGTGAATGCGACAACGCATTAATGAAATGCATTTTTCATGGAATTGCTCCGGTGCCCCTCTTCTTCTGGATTGAGCGTCGAAGGTCCCTCTGCTCCCAGGCCTTGCAGATTCATCCTCCGTTAGCTTCTGTTAGGCTGCTGTGCATTGAAACTCTTAACGAAACTTAACGGCAAGTGTCGAAACTTAACATTGAAGCCCGGAATTGCCTCGATTTGCATATATCGAGCCATAAAACCCCGAATATCTTTGAGATACCTACATGAAGCACAAAATACATAAAAATAGGCTCTCAAATGCAATTAATTATCAACCAAAGCTCAAAATCATCAATAAAAATTCCGAAAAATAATGAAAATAATAGAAAATTATAAGCTTATTACTTACCCATCTTTTTATTGGGTTGGTCTCAAAATAAGTGATTAGTAAAAAAATATTACTCAAAATGAGTTTTGGTTTTTGTCAGTGTTCTAAAACTTCCCGCCTAGGCGCTAGGCCCCTCTCTACCGCCGCGATTTTTTTAGTCGTCGCCTAATCGACCAAGTCGGTGCCTACGCCAAACCTCGTCGACATTAATTTATGTTTGTAGCTTTGATTTTCTGGCATGCGGTGACCGTAGAAGGAAGAGGGGCGAACTGGAGAAGGAAGGGGGAGTGGTAATAGTAAGGCAGAGAGGGAGGTAATGGAGGGAGAACTAAAGTAATATCTTTTTTGTTTTTAGTTCTAAACTTGGCTGGTTTATTACTTTGGGGTTGTTGAGAATTAGGATTAATGGTAGGTTTGTATATTTTTGTTCATTTTACAAATATTGACAAGTGTTTGATAAAATGACAAACATAAACAAACTTAAATTTGTAGTCAATGTGTTTGATCTTTGATGTAAATTATCAAAAAAATGCTAATTATGTCTTAATTCTAGGCCCCGCCTAGGCCCCGATTACGCCCCAACTAGTCCCTTAGGCGCTAGGCGCTAGTGTGTCGCCTAGCGGCCGCCTAACGATTTTTAGAACTTTGGTTTTTATATAAGTTTTCGTTTCACACCTCATAATATGGACTTAAAAGTTGGGTAAAATTCTAGTCGATCCATTTTTCAAAGTTTATAATTCTTCAGGTATTTTTTTTTTCAACCGCAAAAGGTATTTTTTTGAAATATTGTTTTAAAAATGTCATCGTCTCCTACAACAGCTCCGGCAAACATATTGAATTTGAAAATTACCATTGTTAGGCAACGAAACGGGGATCGACTTGCCCAGTCAGGTCGAGGGGACAACGCCCCTTCGTGGGGGTTCGGGGACAATGCCCCCGAAAAGTAAAGAATTTTTTTGATTAATTAAATATGAAAATATAATAGATACGTGCTTGATTGAAGGATTTTTTCAGTAGGATGAAGGCGGAGGAGGAGGAGAAAGAAGAAGAAGGCTTACAACGGAGGAGATGAAAGAAAAAAGTGGAGGACATGGTCTAGTTCATTATGAATTTTGTACCACGGTACAAAATTGGATTAGATAATATTTTATGTATTGCGGTTCAAAAATTAATTCATCACGGTGCAAAATTTGATTGGTAATTAAGACTTATGTATCGCGGTGCAAAAATTGTTTCATCCTGGTGCAGATTTGGATTATGTAATTAAAATGATGAATCACGGTACATAAAAATGATGCAGTTAAATTTTTGGATGTCCCATTGAATCTCATCCCTACACGTTTCCTTATAAATATAAGACTGACTAAAATAACAAAGAAAGTGTACGACCGAGATTCAATGAGACATGAAATGTGACATAGAATGGGATAGACGATTTGGAGCCAAATTTTTGTATCACGGTGCAAAATTTGATGTAGCGCGATACACTGAGTAAGCGACCTCCGTAACGCGTCTTCTGTTCATTAAGGGTATCGTAGTTATTTTGCCCACAAAAATGACTTTTTCCAATTGAAAAAAAGAGTGTACTTTAGCGATTAAAAACTTCAAAAAGTGGACCGGCCTGCAATTTCTCCTAAAAAGTTTTATATCAATATTTTATGTATATATGTTACTAAAATTGTAACGCCTAGAGTCTAAAGTCCGGTCCACTGTGTATGACCCATTAACCCATGCATTGGTCAAAGAGCAATGTCATCTTAGTCAATTAGGTCTACTACAAGCTCACCAATTAGCCCATTCAATAGTCCATAGATGGGTGAGATTGTGATGGTAGACCTAGTTATGCGTAACAGATCAGGTGTTCACGCTCCAGTGTTACAAATTAAAGGGACCCGACCTGGGTCGTCCTACGTGGCGCGACCACGTGGATTCCAGTTGGACTTGGGAAGGTCCCACCAAGACCGACGACCATCGATGAGCCGACCATGATCGGCGATCATCAATTAGCCAACCACTATCCTCAGTAATGGTCGAGGATCATGCTGAATAAATGAGCAAGACCCGACGACCCAGGCGAGGACTGATCATGCTCAACCGACAAACCTTCCCTGATGTGATGGACCTGACATATAACCTGTACATAGCTTCCAGATGTCTTCTTAACAGGATGCGAGCAATCCATGCAAGTCGATGTAACACGGCTGCTTGTCAACCGCCCACAATGAATGTATCACACGCTACCCATCAACCAATAGGAAGCTGCCATCCAGCCGACCACCATCAGGTCCCCATGCTCAAGGGCCCCTACATCAATCATGATCCCCCAAGGGACACTACTATAAAAGGAGGCCTTCCCTTACAAGAAAGGTAAGTTAACTTGAGAAAACATATACAATTACATTAAGAACAACAAGCCATACACATTATCACCGGAAGCTTAAGGGAACGCCTAGCTCCGGCACTTATACTCCCTGATTACTAACTCTCACGCCTGAGGGTTGTAGCTGGGAAACCCCCAGCACCCTAACGGTAGTCTCTTTTCAGGTACCCAACGGTCAAGAACAAGCAAAAAGCCCAGATATCCTATCGACTTGGGTACAACCAGTACTCACATACACCAACATGAAGGACACGTCAGCTCAGGTCCATTACGTGGATCACTAGCCTAGTCACTCCATCTTTGTGGCGTGATCACAAATGGTATAAAACATACACTTTACAAGGTAACAAGATGTGTTTTAGCTTATCTTAATGACTTTATATGAAGTTCTTTAACAAATTTGATTCTTAGACCTGGAAACTCTTGTAGATCTTTGTGACAAGTTTAACTTAATTTGAGTGATGCTCTCCTTTTGTACTCAATATATTGGATGTGAGTGGTATTTAGTGTCTCTCTCAATATTTGAAGTTGTATGTAAGTTGTGTATATTCTCTGCATCAACTTGTATTCAATTGTAAAGGGGTGTGTTTTTCGTAGAGATAAGTCTTTACATAGTCACTGAATGAGAGAACTTTATGCAACGACTTTATTTTCAACTTATTTAAATTATTCTTCTTGAATATTCACCCAATGATATGCTCTAGGAAGTGTCTTACATGCGACTTTGATTGTCCTTAACTTTTATTAATCGTCATTGTATATGATACTACTAATGATTGACCTTTGGGGTTGAAATTATAACTAATGATTTGTTACTTTTTTTTCTTTCTGTTTCTAATATTTTAATAAATATACTTTTGTAGAGACTATCTTGTTTTTACATAAAAGTTAAACTAATAGGTTTTAGAAGACATGTTGGCTGAAACCGGTTGTTTAAGTTCATCATCTTTTATCTTCTATAAGATCACAAATTTTTAGTGTATAAAATATTATTTAAAAAATTGATCTCAATTTATAAACATGTAAAATGGACAATAAAATTAAGGTCTTGTTGGTGTTGTAGTATTTGTTATATTGAATTTAAGTCTGATGGAAATGGAAAAATATCTCTCGGTTTATGCTTCTTTATATTTTATAGATTTGTCAATGCATTGTTTATACTGTTTGTCTATTTCCTTAGATGTATAATTTAGTTTCAAATATGTCAATAAGTTGTCTCTACAATTATGATGTGATTTTCTCATTTTTACTGATGGAGACAATGACATTCGTGGGATAAAGACTTTGTCTCCAACTATAAGAGAATAATATATTTAAATTTATTTGTAAATATTATTTCCTAATTTACTTGTATTTAGGCCTTCTAATTCATTTTGCATTTGGACTCTCTAGGTTAACTTGTGTAGCGGGTATTTTAATCTTATAAATATGTTCACCATATCAATGGAGAAGTATGTCATTATTCATAAACTTTATTATTTCCTAAATGGTATCAGAGCTTCGACTCTCCAAACCCTAAAACCACCAAACTTCCGCAACCTAAACCACTGTTGCCTCTCACATCCAATTGTCTCCCTTCTTCCCTATCTAGGTATAGCATGGCCTCCAACACCATCACCGTCCAAGACCCCACCGATACCACCAAAACCAACCAACTCATCAACATCTCAAATCACAATATCACTAAGCTTACCCCCACCAGTTATCTTGCCTGGAAGTTTCAGGTTGAATCCACGCTCACCGGGTATGATCTGTACAAGTTCGTTGATGGCAACTCCCCATATCCTCCAACTACCATCACCTCTAACAATGTGCAGGTCCCTAACCTGGCTTACCTCTCATGGATGCGACATGACAAACTGTTGTTCGGTGCTCTTGTCAGCTTCCTCACCCCACCTTTGGTGTCGCTTATTGGCTAAGCGGCAACCACCCGGGATGCCTGGATTATCCTCGCCAACACATTTGTTTGCCCTTCTCGTGGGCACATCAAGCAAATTCAAGACCATCTCAAGCAGGATACATAGGGTGGGTTCTCTGTCAAACTTCGAATATATGCAGTTCATCAAAGGTAAATTTGATGAGCTTGCAGCCCTCGAAAAACCCCTCGATCATGAGGATCTTATAGAAACTGTGTTGGGCGGCCTGGGTGAGGACTATCGTCAGGTCGCTAACGTGATTGAAGGTCGTGACACTCATATTCCTTTTGATGAACTTCACGAGAAGCTCATCAATCGCAAGCCTATTCTGAAGCAATCTGCCTCTACTCCCCACCATGTCACAGCTAACACCGTGACGACGAGGCAACATGGATCTGCTCAGTCACAGTATCCTCGCTCCGAGCAGCCAGTACAATCACCTTACTCCACGCAGTCAACCACCTCGGGTTCTCGCCGCCCTTACCTCGACAAATATTAAGGTTGCCGATAATAAGGTCACACGATAGCTCAGTGTCCCGCCTTTTAGTTGGTTCTGGCCTCGGCATCGAATCTAGCTCGCTCCTCATCTATGGGCAACAACTGGCAACTGCGAGCAAGCATAGCTACAACCTTGAGCAACTTCACACCCAGATGACTCCTGGACAATGGTGCTTCCTACCATGTCACCAATTACCTCGGCAATCTATGTCTCCATCATCAATACTCGGGCACCGACGACATGGTTATTAGTGATGGCACCGGGTTACACATTGCCGACACAGGTTCTACTTCTCTTCCTACATTGTCCACTACCTTTTAATTGTATAATGTTCTGTTTTTCCCTAGCATGCAAAGAAATCTTATTTCTATTTCTCAATTTTGTACATCCAATAAAGCATCTATAGAATTCTTACCAACCTCTTTTCATGTGAAGGATCTTAGGTAGGAACCTTGCTGCTGATAGGACAATCTAAGGATGGTGTGTATGAATTGTCGAGCTCACTCCCTCCTCGTCAACCCTGCCTTTTCCAGCTCCAGGATGTCTACTCCTGACTTGCATCATTGTCTTGGTCACCCTTCCCACCAAGTCCAACGTTATCTAGAGTCTAAGTTTTCTCTCAAACAAACTAGAGTTACTTCCTCGTTTTGTAATGCGTGCCTGTACAATAAAAGTTACAACCTCCTATTTGCTTTATCTATTATTGTCTTCACCCATCCCCTTCAAATTATTTACTTCGATGTATGGACTTCCCCCATTCATTCCATTGATGGGTTCAAACATTATGCTATATTTGTCGATCATTACGCACATTACATATGGCTCTACCCCATCAAACGTAAATCGAATTTCACATCCATCTTTCCTCGCTTCCAAGCCTTGGTTGAAAACCACTTTAAACATAAAATAGTCACCCTTTACTCAGACAACGGGAGGGGGGGGAGTATACAGGCATTGCCGAAGCCACTGGTCTGGCCACCTACCTCGCCACCAATGGCATCTCGCACCTTACCTCCCTTCTCCACATCCCCCAAACACAATGGCTTCTCTAAACGTTGCCATCGCTATATTGTTGAAACTAGTCTCTCCCTCCTGACCAATTGTAGAAACTGCATGCTTTAGATTTACTTAAAACCATTACGTTTAAAACAACTAGTCTTAAATATTTTAATTAAATACCTTTAGATTGTTTTACTTAGACTTTACTCACTTTAGCAATTCTAAATTTATCTGTTGAAACCTTCAACAGATAGATACCTCTCAGCCTTTGTTAAGCAGCCTTCTTTAAAATATATCCTATCTGCTTAAAGTTGAGTTATTAGCAGCTAACAGCTGCTGATACCACAGTATCATTTTGAATTCTCTATCTACTGAACACTATACATTATTCATACGTTTGGCCTTCACGCGTATAAATATTTAATTATTATTTGGTCATCGTTATATTTCAAACAACAAAACTATTCACATAAGACTTTTTCTTTGTATGCCTTATCAATAAAAGACTTTCATGTATGTGTTAAATGTTCTTCAAGTATAATGTATCCATTAGCTACCCACTCTCTTTATTATTCCATGCTAGGTGACATCCTTTGTCTCTAACATTCTGCAAAGATCTATGTACATTCAATGAAAGATTTTTTCATCATCATGTCTTCAAGAAATTCAAGTTTCAACGTTGCTATCTCAAATGGCTCCAAACTTGAAGATCTCTATAAAATGACTGAAGCAAGGATCGAAGAAGACACACTTGCATAATTACGTGCACATAATTCATAAATCTTACAAATCTTCAAAGCATACTGACAGAGACAATACGTTGAAGCCTTCATTCAATTTAGAACTTCAATCTTTGTTTGAAGAGCTTCTTCTCTCAAACACTTATTAGAAAGTCTCTAATATATTATTTTCTTTCTAGTTCTTATATAAACAATCACTGCTTAGATTGTTCCTTTATTCTTTTGAATCTTTAAGGAACATTTGATTGTTGCACGAGTTTGATTGTTTCTCAATCATACTCCTCAAACACTGGTTTTTGTTATACATTGATCTGTTCGTGATCACTTAGAATATATATAATCTTAGTGCACTTCAAAAATCCAAGTTTGACCAACTTGGTAGTGGACATGTCAGTTTTTACACTGTGAACCACTCATAAATACTCTGTCTTTTGTCTTTCAGCTGATAGAACTATTTCTCACACTTAAGCAGCTTTAATCTACTTAAGTGTCAGTCAGTTACATTTTTGAATTATTTTCTTAACTGTTTTTATATATTGGCTTTCAGTTAATTTATTATATTAAGTGATTCTCTTAAAACCTTTACTACTTCAACCTGTGTCAACAAGCTGACACATAGTATTTTGTTCATCAGATAGAACAGTTTGTCTATCTGCTGATAACTTATTCTTTTCGCTACCAGTTTTGAAGGTTTTCAAAATAACCCCTTAAAGTTTTTAAAAGGCTATTCACCCCCTCCGTCTAGCCTTATCTCATTGCCTACTAGACTTACAATTGGTATCAGAGCCTAACTTTTTGAAAAATATATTTTTCCAAGTCTAACAACTTGAAAGATCGATCGTAGCAACTTCAAAAGCTTTTCTATCAAACAATGTTACTCAAGTACCTATCTTTGATGAAGATCACTTTGATATATGGAAAGAAAGAATTACAAGATATATGAAGAACATAAATAAAAGATTGATGGAATGTATTAGGAATGGTCATATTCAACCCATGAAGATTAACATTAATATTGGTAAATCTTATATGCAGATGATGACACCATAAATCTTCTTGTTGCTGCCATTGAAGAGTATGTTCTAAAACCTCAGTCTCAATGGACTGAGGAAGACAAAGCAATGGATGGGTTGGATATCAAGGCTATACACATTCTTTCAAGTGCTGTTCCAAATGAAAACTACAAGCATATATATAACTGCAACACAACAAAAGAGATATGGGACGCTCTTATTGAATATGTAGAAGGGGATCAAAATACAAATGAGAACAAGCTATATGATTGCATACAAGAGTTTGATGCATTCAAAAATGATCCAAAAAAATCTCCCAATAATGCCTATGATAGATTTCTTGAGGTAAGTAATAGTTGCTATTCTCTTGACAAAGTGTATAATATGAAAGATTTAAGTATGCGATTTCTCATTAGCTTGGGAAGCATATTGCATGTCAAGGTAACTGCCATAAAAGAAGCAAGAGACTTAAACAAAACTCAATTACGTAGCCATGTTGTCAGTCTTAAAATTTATGAGAAGGAAATTCTTAAAACTCAAGAAATTGAGAAAAGTTTCAAAGGCATCTCTTTACGTGCACAAGAAGAGACACTAGAAACCTATACATCTCTATCAAATGATGACTTTGATGAAGATGAGTTTGTTGACTTTACAAAACAATTTAGAAAGTTTAAATCTTTTAAAAGAAATTGTAAAAAACCTTCCTCAAACTTCCAAAGACCCACTTCTTCAAATTTTCAAAAGTCTTCAAATCCAATGAAGTCAAGGATGCTGAAAAAAAACTCCTAGACATTTTGTTTCAAACTGTCCATCTACCACAAATGAGTATTACAAGAGAGCTCCCAAAACTTTTGAAAAACAAAAAGGGTTAGTTGCAAAAGATCAAAATCTAGCAACTTGGATTGAGACAGATTCAAAAGATGAATCATCTAATTTTGTACAAGAAGCAAATCTTTGTCTTGTTGCAGAATCAACTGTTTATGATTAAGAAAATGAGTATGATGAGGAGTTTCCAAGCTCACCTATTAAAGGTCACAAGTTGTCAAAGGTCATCTAACCTAAACAGTTTGTGATCAAGAAAATAGGAAATAGCTTTTATAAGCAAAGCATCAATAGTCGACCTGTCATAAAAGAAAAATCAACTTCTCCAAGGACTGCTGACACTAAGAAGACCAACTTGTCAAAAGAGCATGAGGAGACAAAAAGATTGATGATCTCATGGAACAAATAGAAAAAAAATGTATTTCAAGTTTGAGACACTTCAAAGAATTCACATATATTTATCTAGTGACTTTAAAATAGTTTTTGATGAAAACGATGAGCTTCAAAAGATCAATGAGCTCTATAAAGTTCAGCAGAGTGAATTGCTAAAAATCTTAAGAGCTCAAATGAAAAATATGAGACTCAAGCTAAAGTCTCGGTAGCTTAGATAACTGACCTTGTAGAAAGGAACCAACGACTGACCAATGTTGTTGATACACTAGTACTTTTACCCGTGCCGATGGCACGACGCCAGTTTGAGAATTTATCAATAAATAAAAAGGATAATATGGAAATGAATTAATATTTACTTATAATTTGTAGGGATTGGATATATGTACACTACACAACCAAAAGGGAAGAAAACTCAAAAACGTAACAAAGTAAAACATTTTACTTTGATATTTATTTCATAAAAAACCAAGAAATAAATATTTTAATTGTAACTACTGTAAAAATACGAAAAGAAAATTTTATCTGCATGGCGGCTACTGGATTAAGTTAATTACGATAACAGTTAAAAAGAAAAAAATCAAATATTTCAAATTACAAAACTTACGATTTTTTTTTTGATTTTTTTATTTGTATACGAAATTGTGGGTCGAAAAACAAAATTTAATTGATTAAGTTAAGTACGATAACAATTAAAAAGAAAAAAAATAAACTACAAATATTCCAAACTTAGACATAAATTAAATTGAGATTCACTTGATTACGATAGCAATCAATTAAGAAATTACAACTAAATATTTGTAAAACCGTAAAGGTCATTTTATTATTAATAAACTACTAAAAGTATTATTATTTTTTTACAAAAATTGACTTTCAAACATGATCTCTTTACCCGTAACGGAGGGATTAATTAATAATTTGTATACGAAATTGTAGGCCAAACAAAAAAATGTCGGACAAAAATTAAATTGATTAAGTTAATTACGATAACAGTTAAAAAGAAAAAAAATCAAATTACAATCATGGCCGGTAAATAGCTTTTGATAATCGATATATATATATATATATATTAAAGTTTCAAACGTAGACTTCTTGGTTGAACAGATAGATTATGAGTAAATAAACTCTGTACTGTAAAAAATAATAGATCTCCAAGAAGAAAATAGTGGTTTTGGTAGCATTTAGGTAGGTACCTTGCGGGTGTGAGATATATCCGGAACGGGGAAGTCCACGAAGCAAGTATGAGGAGCACCCCACGATGGAGCGAGAGAAAATAGATGGCGAGGAAGAGAGAGAAAACAGTTGTGGATAAAATTGAATCATGGCCGGCGATTGTGTTTCGTAAAAACAAATCCTGGCCGGTAAATAGGTTTTGGAGTCGTACAGGGAGAGGGGGACGCAGATGGATAAGGGTTGTGCGGGGAATAAATTACAGCCGTTTGATATAAGTAAAATAATCAATCTGAGCCGCTCTTTATCCCACTGAGCTCTATTGTATAGTAGATATTCAAAGTCAAAAGCCGTTGTTGAAACTATCATCAGTCAACAGAAAGATCATGAAAATCAACATGATCTTGGATTTTCAAAAGCTGATGAGAACTGTGAAATCGGACAGTCAAATGGTAAACCAAAGGTTCTGCTTAAGAAAACAAAGATCTACTTACAGTGTTGTATCTCTTAAATATCCAAAGACTCAGCCTAAAAAGTCCTTTAATAAAGGTGAGAAGCTTAACCATAATAAGTGTTAGCCTTGTACTGAAACAGTTAGCAGCGAAAACAATTGATAAAACTCAATTATTGTTAAGACTAAGAGCAATTTGTTCTAATACACACAAACACACACAGTGAAGGTGCGATTTATTTTATTTCCCGTTAGGGTTTGCGGTACCTTATGCCGCCGGATTTGAGCAAGCTCGGAGATCCACCTCCGGCAAAGGATCCAGGGACTAGCGAATCTACAGACAAGGAGGCCAATACCTCCAACACTAAATCATTTGCAGATGCCGTAAAGAGCAAGGGAGAAGTGCAATGTTTGAATGCTAATAGATCCATTACGCTGAAGGAACTGCCTATCCCTCCAAGGCATGCGGTAACGGTAGATCATGAACCAGGGGTTTTATTTTCTCAGGTAGAGATGGAGGCTGCACATGCACAGTTCAACAATACAGTTATCCTCAAATTCTCAATGGGTAGGCCCTCTTTGCATGTCATTCAGGAGCACATATCGAACTCATGGCATCTTAAAGGTAACTTTGTTATTGGATTATTAGATCCAAGGCATGTCATGGTACATCTTTTTTCAGCTGAAGATATGGTCAGGGCGTTGTCGAAAGAATCACATATGATTCAACGTTGTATGTTTAGATCATTTCGGTGGACTCGCATTTTGTGTATCGACGGATAGCCATAAGGTGGTCGTATGGGTTCGCTACATCATTTGCCGTTGTCTTTCTTTAATAGCTCTTATTTGCAACGTATCGGTAATGGATTGGGGAAATTTCTTCGGGCAGATGATCGGACGTTAGCCCTAACCCACCCGATGTTTGCCCGTATATGTGTAGAAGTGGATGTGTCAGCACGTCTTCCTTCACGGATGTGGTTGGGTACCTCTAAAGAAGATGGTTTCTGGCAAAGTATTGAATTTGAGGGAATATTGATTACCGCCGGGTTGCGCTTATTGGGACATTTGGCTATTGAATGTCGTGAACGCCGTGTTAATAGCATGGGCCATAATATGGAACCAAGGCTGTGTCGTTGATTTGAAATCCCGTTCAATTCATCCAACAGCAAGTCAAGAAAAGGAAGGTAAGAAAGTGCATATTGATATGGAGGTTCGTGAGCCGCCGGTTGCGAAACAATGGCAGCCAGTCAAGATTCTAAAGAGGGATAGTCGGGGATCGACATCGCATGCAAAGGATGATAATGGCAAGGCCGTAGATACAGAAGTTGTTGATATAGTAGACTCTCCAAGGGAGACTGCTACACCCGAAACTAATACCTTGGAGGATAAGGCTACGGAAGTGGCTGGGAATGTCCAAGTACCTACTAGTGGGGAGAATGAAAGCCGGACACAAGTCCTACCAATTCCAAGCAATATGGAGCTTCCCACAAACAGCAAAGTAGTTACTGGTGGTGCTATTTCTGGAGAACGGGTTGTCACTAAGAATACTTTTGATTTGTTGGCTAATTTGGATGACAATGATGAGGATTTTGAAGTTCTTCCAAAGGGATCAAAGTCCATTGATGGTAAGAAAGACAAAAAGGATGCCTCGTTATTGCGTACAATCTCTCTTACAAAGTTACAGGATTTGGATCCGCCGAGTAAAAGTGCTAGTGATTTCGTGGATTACCGCCGTAAGTTGGGGAAAAAGTATGGCAAGATAAGTTTGGGAAGGAGAACATACGTCTAACAAGGGCGAAGAGTTCTAAGGCTAATGCCTCGGATACGTTGCATGCTAAATAATTTTGATATGTCGATTCTATTATGGAATGTGAGGGGAATTGGTAACAAAAAAACTATGGATTATATTAAGGTCCTTCTTGGGCAACATAATCCGGCTTTGTGTGTATTTTTGGAGCCTAAGATAGCAGGAGATCGTATAGGAAAAATTGCTTGAAGACTGAAATATAATAATTTTTTGCAGCAAACTCCCACAAATAAACATATATGGCTGATGTGGGATGATAGAGTGGATATTAATTTGATAGAGGTCACTAGCCAGCAGCTTACGGTGAGAATAAAGATGGGCAATGGAGGGGTTATTATGGTTTCTTTTGTTTATGCAGCCTGTTTGAGGGCTGAAAGAAATACTTTATGGAGGGATCTCATTAACATAGCAGCTACATGCATGGAGCCTTGGGCCGTTGAGGGGATTTTAATATTATAGCCAATCGGGATGAGAAATTAGGTGGCGTTGGCTATGACTCTCTTGGTATGGCTGAGTTTAATGATTTTATGATTCAAGCGGTTTGGGAGATGCGGGTTTCAAGGAAGCAAATTCACTTGGTGTAACAATCATGGGGATGGTACTGAATTTGGCAAAGACTTGATAGACTTTTAACTAACGGGCTTTATACTGCAGCTTATGGTGGAGTTAATGTCGAACACTTATGTCGTGTAGAATCGGATCATTCTCCGTTGCTGATTGGGTTTCCTTTTATTCCTAAACCAAAAGGTCAATTCCGATTTCAGCGTATGTGGATCGAATTCATCCGACTTCAAGCAATTTATTGCAAGTCAATGGAATAGATTGGTAGTTGGAAATGCAATGGAAACTCTTCATAGGAAACTTCACTTTTACTACGAATCAAGAGATGGAATTGGGAAGTTTTCGTAACGTGTATCGCAAATTGGCCCAAAGAATGAGGAGAAAGTTTCATACTTGGAGGATGTTTGCATAAGTCAGGGAAGGGATCAAGCTTTAGGAGATTTGGCAAATGCAAAAGCGGAGCTAGCTCAACTAGTGAAATGGGATGCTGAGATGTTGCAACGTAAATCAAGCGCGTATGTGGCTTCAAGATGGTGATAGAAATACTGGTATTTTCGGTATTTTCATGCGAAGTCTAAAGGATAGACGCCGTCGTAATTTGATTAAGATGAAAAATGAGGATGGTTCGTGGTGCACTGATGCTACGATTATTGGTGAAAGGGCAGTTGACTTCTTTTCTCAGCTTTTTTCTAGATCGGATCATATGGTCTCTGAGGACTTATTTCAGAATTTTCCAAGGAAGGTGGATACTCAAGATAATATTTTGTTGGAGGCTATCCCAGAAGAAGCTGAGATTTGGGCTGCGATTCAAGGTATGAACCCTAACAGTGCGCCGGGAATTGATGGCTTCACGGGTTGGTTTTTCAATTCATGTTGGGATATTATTAAGGCGATGTGGTGGCTGCGATTCAGATTTTTTCAAGGGAATGGATCTTCATAAAAGTTTGTCTACGACTTCTATAGTCTTAATTCCAAAGATAGATGAGCCACAGATTTGGGAGATTTTCGCCCAATCGCTTTGTGTCCTTTTGCGGGAAAATTATTTCCAAAATTTTGGCATCTCGTTTGGCTAGTGTTCTGCCGCGGTTAATTTCCCTGGAACAGACTGGGTTTGTTAAGGGTAGGAATATTCAAGAAAATGTTGCTTTGGCCCATGAGTTAGTTCATCGCATAGATAATCGAACGAGGGGCGGCAATGTGGTGTTCAAACTAGATATGTCGAAAGCTTACGATCGGCTAGAGTGGGACTTTCTGTTGAAAACTATGGACAGATGTGGCTTTAGTGTAAAAGTTTGCAACTTAATCTATCGGCTGTTAAGTAATGTTTGGTATACAATTAGGCTGAATGGTGGTAGTTTTGGATATTTCAAGTCTTCGCGAGGAGTTCGACAAGGAGATCCATTGTCACCGCTGTTATTTATAATTGCGCAGGAAGTTCTGTCTTTTAATCTCAAGGAGAGTATCAATAAGGGTCTGATTCAGCCGTATGCTCACGGACGGGGTGGATTGGTGATTTCTCATCTTCTGTATGCAGCAGAAGATATATTAAGCAACGTTAGTTTACCCCCAAAAGACAAGAGGTGAGATTTCCATCCGTCAATACGTCGCAACACCTTCGATACCAAGCCTTCAAAATATTGGACTTTGATTCTCCCTTTGAATAGAGGAATGCCTAGATAAGTCATGGGGAATAACTTATGGACGCATCCAGACCCAACTGCAATCTGTTGAATTCTACTAGGCCGACAATTCTTAGATACATAAAAGCCACTTTTCTCAAAATTAATTAACTGTCCTGAGGCCGCCTCATAGTCACATAACACAACCTGCTGAATATATCACAATTCTGTGACAAATGTTTGAGTTGTACTTTCTCTTCTACTCACTGCTTTATTAAAAACAACTCACAATTCACAAATGAAGTTTTACTTACTGGAATAAGAAAATTTTTTTTGCTATTGGCATACTTTCTGTAACGCCCTGAGCCCAAAAGTCCAGCTCGTTACGTGTAGCCCACATACTGGCCCACCGAGCACGCAACATCTTGGATCATCAGGCCCACCACAAGCCGACCCAAAAGTCCATGGATGATGTTGGTGCCAAGTAGTAGCACATGACTACCTTATAAATCACACACAAGTCTCACATCTACCCGATGTGGGATTGAGGTATTACAATCTTCCCCACTTAAATACTTGACGTCCTCGTCAAGGCCAAATCGTAACCCGGGCAATGCAGGAATCAAGAGGTGGCACGTACGGGGATCAAGAGGTGGCTCCCACCTTCTGCGGCGTAGCACTTTGGCCCGCACAACACTTTGTTCCCACATTTCTGGCTGGGACCCGCTCTGATACCATTTGTAATGACCCGAGCTCGAGAGTCTGGTCCGCTACGTGTAGTTCACACACTGGCCCACTAAGCACGCAACACCTTGGGTCATCAGGCCCACCACAAGCCGACCCAAAAGTCCATGGATGATGTTGGTGCCCAGTAGTAGCGCATGACTACCTTATAAATCAAACACAAGTCCCACATCTACCCGATGTGGGATTGGGGTTTTACAATCTCCCCCACTCAAATCCTTGACGTCCTCGTCAAGGCCGAATCGTACCCCGGGCGATGCAGGATTCAAGAGGTGGCTCGTACGGGGATCAAGAGGTGGCTCCCACCTTTTGCGGTGTAACACTTTGGTCCCTCACACAACACTTTGTTTCCACATTTCCGGTCGGAACCTGGCTCTGATACCACTCTGTAACTGTAACGCCCCAAACTCGGGTCCGACCATTTGAACCCACAATTTGGCCACGTCACCAAAAATCAATACTTAAAACCATAATAAATCCCAACACTAATAATTAATCAACATTAATATCCCTCAATTGTAATTAAAATACAACCACCAAATCTCTGAAATGAAATCCAATATAAAGCTAATTAAAAATAATAAAATTTTCAAAGTACGAATGAATTATAAATGTCTAAAACTTCTTTAACCATCTTCATTCATCTACTCGAAACAATTCATCTAGCCAAGCTAAATGTCACCTGGAAGAGAAAAAATAAGAAAGGGTGAGCGAACAATGCTCAACAAGTTCATATACAACCCCTCCGGTTACTAAGGAGGAGTTGACCGAAATAAATCAAGGAATCAAAATCGAAAGTTCAAATATCTATAATGCAAAAGTCAAATGGTCTAAGTTCAAATATTCACATTTTAAATATATTTTTCAGGATTCCAAGTGTAAGATAAAGATACAACAAACGACTCGAGTAATCCAATTGTCACCAACCGTCCCATACCAACTGGCGACAACGGACGACTCACAGATAAATATTTAGGATTCCAAACGAAAGATAATAATGCAAAAGACGACTCGAGTAGTTCAATTGTCACCAACTGTCCCATACCAGCTGGAGACAATGGACAACTCACAGATACCAAGATCACATAAGCGGTCAAAGACCTATTCGAACAATGTTCCGAAAGATTCTAAAGACCCATAAGGGTAAAAGTTTCTAAAGGGTATACCCGGATAACTAACCATTTGTCCAGTGGTTAAAGAGTTTAGAAATGTCACATTAACCCGTGACTAGGTAAATCGAAAGGTCACATTAACCCGTGACTAGGTAAATCTAAAGGTCGCATTAACCCGTGACTAGGTTGTTTGACTTAGTGATTAAGGTAGGAATTTTTTAAAAAAAAAAATAATTTTCTCAAACTCAAGCATAATCAAAAATCAATTCATGTATCAAACAAATGGTATCTCACATGAGACATGATAAGTATGTGAGATTTAACAAGGAGCATAATTAAGAGTAAGCAAATGAATGTAATCGACGGAGTTCAAAATCAAATACCGATACAAAATCGGCACACATTTCGAAGGAAATACATTTATCAAAGAAATAGCGGAAACCTAACAGTATGGAACGAAGAATTCAAAAGACTTAAATGAGGTATAATCCCTTACCTCGATACGCTTGGTAAAAAAATCACTCCGTACACGAACGATCGTCCTAAACTTGCTTGCCAAGTTCTAAAAATATAATGTAACAAAAGTTACCAACTAATATCTTAATAATTAAATCAACTAATATTTAATAACTTATTACGGACCAATTTTATATCTATAGATACCTTGATATATAGATAGTAACTATACACACAAGTATAACAGTGGCTTACTTAAATTTGTTTTGACCTTCTGCATACACATTGTTACACTTTTCACACACACTATTTATTAGTTACTCTCATTCACGCCAATTCTCTCTCTCTCTCCCCCAATTCGGTACTTTCTCTCTTTTTTCCTTTTTTTTGAAAACAAATACACACACTAACACACATTTCAAACACACACGCTATACACAGTTAGTATTATATATATATATTGCTTGCTTCCAATCTCTAACCCAAACTACATAGCAATAGCTTAATTAAAATAATACCACAATCAGTTATGATACATACATTTATATTCTCATCAAAGATCCAAACTGAGAAGAATAAAGTGGTGAGATCACTTACAAACTATTCCAAATCTCTCACTTCCTCTGTGTGGCCGCCGTTTTGCTTCTTCTTCTCTTTCTTTTTTTTCTTTCTTTGTCAATTATTCTATTTATATAAAACCCTATTACTAAACCGAAATCCTAAAGTTAACTGGACCGAAAATAATTAACTAATAATAATTGGGGATTAGTATTAAATTTTGGAATAATTACAAGCCGGTACATTTTTCAAAACATGTTTTCAAATCAATCCAGCTATTTTTTAGACATATCTTTTAGGTACATTTTTGTGTGAAAGTACATCACTGCCCCTTTGTTTCTGTTTCTTACGACGATCACCGAACTCTCCACATTTCGTGTACATATTCAAAATGGTATTCGCAACAGCGACGGAAGATGATTCATATCTAAGTCTGACTGCTGCAGCATGTAATTGTCTACCAACATTCAAATCTTGGAGACCAACGACGACCTTTAAAACTGCTGGGAAGGCAAAATTGTTGGGTTGGATACCGGCCTTTGTCATATCGATGTACACAGAAACGGATTCGTGGAAATGATTGGAACGGGTGTGAGAACAAAGCTCTTCGATCCATGAAGCCGTCGAGCGTGAATCTGAGTTGGGTTTGGATGAGGATTTGCCGGAGATGGGAGTGGTTTGAGAGATGTGTTTGCGATTGGGTGGTATTAATGCTTGCCTTTGTCATCTCGATCTGGCTCTCTGAGACTCTTAGTCTCACACTTTCTCTCTTCCATCCTCAGATCTGGCGCAACCCGCACGACGGAGAATGGAGTCGACCGCGACGGCGAAGGTTTGGATGCCGGCCTTTGTCATATCGATGTACACAGAAACGGATTCATGGAAATGATTGGAACGGGTGTGAGAACGAAGCTCTTCGATCCATGAAGCCGCAGAGCGTGAATCTGAGTTGGGTTTGGATGAGGATTTGCCGGAGATGGGAGTGGTTTCACTGGTTTGAGAGATGTGTTTGCGATCGGGTGGTATTAATGCTCGCCTTTGTCATCAGATCTGATGCCAAGATCTGATTTCTAATGCCTGGCATCAGGTTGATTTCTGATGCCTGGCATCAGGTTGATTTTTGCCATCAGAGTTTTCATTAATGGCATTTTTGTCATTTGACAAGCAATTTGTAGTTTTATGAAATGTGCAAAAAATTAATGGTCCTAAATGAAAACTTGTTTTCAAAATTGTACCCACTTGAAATTCCCCCTTAAATTTTTAGTCAAAAGTGGGCCTAGCCCGACCCAATCTAATTAATTACTAAATAGGTCCAAAACAATAAGATTAACTGAAAACAATTATAGTAGTAATTAAATAGGTCCAAAACAATTATAATTTTAATTAACACGAATTAATATTTTTTTTAATTAAAATTATCCGGATATTACACTCTCACCCCCTTAAAAGAAGTTTAGTCCCTAAACTTAACACACCAAGTCTTACAAAGAGCTCAAGATGTTCCTCTTCAAATTTAGAATAAACCAAGTTACTCCCAATGGGCACAATGACAACGAAGAATAAATTTTAGAGATCATATGAGTACAATCCTTAAATGTAACCGAGGCAATCCATTAGTCCAAACATCCAATGTAAAACTCCTAGTGCCCAGACTTGGTCCAACAAGTAAATGGCTCAAACCATACGTCAAAACCATCAACGTCTTAAATAAACTCAAAGGACATGATCTAAATACTTAGGTTATGGAAATGGATCTATTGGCCATCGTGTTATAATTAATCGACGTCTAAGTTTCATATGACAATTTGATAGGTCGTGTAAATGCGACAAAGTGATTGATTATGAAACACTAGGCTGAATAAAAATTTAAACGTCGCGAAGGTGAGGATGCATTATACCTATTTCCATATCATTCTTCTCGTGCAGCCATCGCGTAAATTCTTCCCTACGCATTTGGTTTCGGTTTATCGCCGCTGCCCGTTCCTCGCGCAAAGTTCTCTTTCAGTGGTTCCAGGCAATCCTTGATCCTATGCCCTATCTTTCCGCAGTTAAAGCAGGCTCCCGTAGCCCAGTAACAAGTATCAGTCCTATGTTTTCCACCACACTTATTACACTCAAGGTCATTATTCTGATTCTGCCTCCGATTATGATTCTGCTGCTGACCTTGATTATCATTCCGCCACTGATTTGATCCCTTGGACCGATTGTCCTATGTGGTTTACTTCTTATTTCCATTGTAACTTCCTCTTTGATAGCTCGACTGATCTCGAGAACTACTTCCAAGACTCTCAAAATCTCTCTTTTCTCCTCCTTCTTCTTCTGGTAGTTTGCTGACACTCGTTCAAGTATTCTGGCACGGTCTACAACTTCAACATAAGTCTTCAACTGTAAGGCTATCAATAGATGGCTAATCTTTCCATCGAGGCCTTTTTCAAACATCACGGCCTTCTGTTTGTCATTCTCAATGAGACCTGGAGCATATTTTGATAGTTCCGTGAACTTGACAGCATACTCATCTACCGCCATCTTTCCTTGCTCTAGATTGAGAAATTCAACCATCTTACTGTCCTACACGCTCTCAGGAAAATATTTCTTATTGAAAGCTTCGAGAAAAGTCTCCCAGGTGTACTCTCCCACCCCATTTGCTTCAACAATCCTCATCTCGGACTGCCACCACTCATCAGCCTCTCCTTCGAACTTGAACGTGGCGAGGTTGACTTTCTGTTCACTCGTGAGGGTCATAGTTCTAAAGATCTTCTTCATATTCTCAACCCATTCTTCTGGCTTAATGGTGTTTGGTGCGCCCGAGAAGGTCTTAGGGCTTCTCTTTTGGAAGATGTCAAGTGGGTCCTTTGCCACTAGTCGAGGTTGAAGAACTGCAAGCTGAGGTTGCAATACGGTAGGCTGAGGTTGCGGTGCTTCGGGCTGAGGTTGCGGTGCCTCAGGCTGAGGTTGTGGTTAAGGTTAAACAATCTGACCAATCCTGTCTACCGCTCGTGTCAAATTCTATAGAAGGTTCATCATAAGCACGGGGTCTACTAAGGCGGGATTTGTTGCGTTAGGCTGAGACGCTTCAGGGGTAGGGTTTAAGTTATTCGCGTTAAGTTGGATTTCAGATTGCTCCCCTACACTCTCGAAAACGGAGCCCTCTACTATTCTCCCTCCCCTGTTTCCTCGGTCGCGACCACTGCCTCGGTTAGTGTTACGTCCTCCTCTACGTGCCATTTGGTACTGATACAAAAATGAGGAAGTGTCAATTGATGTCTAAAATTTTATCATACTAAAATGATGTTTGTTAACTGGCATGGCGTAAATGGAAACAATTTACATAATTGTTACTTAGCATCAATTTCTTCCAAAGCTTATCTTATAAACTTATGCACTCGAAATACACCAACACGAGATATAGATCGAAATGAATGTCAAACGAATACAAAAATTTCCTCAAAATTTATTCAATATCAAACTTTATTCCAATGTCTCAAATATTGGATACACCTCGTGTATTCCAAGTCTAATAAACTAAAATAGAACAAATTTCTACGAATAACCAATAGTGTATCAGTCCTAATCAAAGTAAAGGAAATCATAACTTAAAGCTATAATCGTAAACTTAAAACTACAATCATAAACTTAAAGCTATTGGGTAACTAATGGTATAAACAAAATCATAACCTTACACTAAAATAAATTCTTAATTATATTAATTCCTAAATCTTAAAACCATCCGGATCTGAAGCCTAAGCTCTGATACCATTTGTAACGCCCTGAGCCCAAAAGTCCGGCTCGTTACGTGTAGCCCACACACTGGCCCACTAAGCACGTAGCATCTTGGATCATCAGGCCCACCACAAGCCGACCCAAAAGTCCATAGATGATGTTGGTGCCCAGTAGTAGCACATGACTACCTTATAAATCACCTACAAGTCCCACATCTACCCGATGTGGGATTGAGGTATTACACTTTCTATAAACAGTAAAACTCAAATATGTTTCATAGCTAACAATGTTTCAAAAACTTCATGGATATGACATAAAATACTTTCACACTTAAATTTCAAATATCTTTCAAAACTTTCAAAATGAGTTTTGGTGAATGGTCTACCACTAGTAAATTTTCCTACTGATAAGAAATGCAAAGCCTGTGTTTTAGGAAAAATCACAAAAACATGTTTTAAACTTAAACCATGTCTTTCTACCAAAAGAATACTTGAATTATTGCACATGAATTTGTTTGGACCAGTTTCCACTTCAAATTTAGGTGGAAGTAGGTATACCCTAGTTGTTGTTGACGATTATTCAAGGTATACATGAGTTGAAATAATGCAGTTCAAAAATGAAACTTATGGGATACTCACTGCTAGAGCTGTCAAGGTGGGTTGGCGGGGTGGGCCAACCCGCAATAACTCGTCATTTGGCGGGACGAGCCAACCCATGAAATGTGGTGGACCGAGAAATTCCCAACCATCATGGGTTGTGGGTTAGGCGGGCCAACCCACAAACTTTTCTTTCATTTAATCAAAATAATAATAATAATCATAAATAACACAAAAAATGTCACAATTCATTATTATTTTTTTCTACTTTTATATTTTTAATAGTGTTTTCTAACAACTTTCTCTAATATTAATAGTATAAAATGAGAAAAAAAATAGAATTAAGAAACTATTTTATCATTACTCTTTTTGTATGTTCTTATAATCATTTTTCGGTAAATATTGCGGTTAATATACCTTATTCTGACATCTTTAGTTGATATAAGTGCCACTTTTTGAACGAATTCAAAATCATTTACTAATATTTTAGATATAAAAAATAATTTTACATCTTGAGCGAAAATGATTTAAACTAATTGTTTCAAATTTGTAACTTGTTTATTTGCAACTAGTATATGGCGGGTCAATCTGCCTCGACCCGCCGTAGGCTCAACCCGTTTGAACCACCTCCTAATGAGTTCATATTTTTCCAACTCAATCCACCTTTTTTAGGTGGCGGGGCGGGTCAGCCCAACGGGCCCAACCCATTTTGACAGCTCTATTCACTACATTGTTCATAAATCTTTAAACTCAAAAAGAATATGACATTATAAGTGTAAGATCTGACAATGGTACTGAATTCAAGAATTTTGGAATGGATACCTACTGTGATGATCATGGTATAGACCAAAATTTCACAGCAATAAGAACACCTTAACAGAATGGTGTTGCTGAAAGGAAAAACATAACACCTTATTGAAGCAGGTAAAACCATGATTGCTTAAGCAAATCTGCCAAAATACTTTTGGGCAGAAGCTGTCAACACAACATGCTTCACACAAAACAGATCTCTCATCAACAAGTTTCATGGAAAGACACCATATGAACGTGGAGAGGCAGAACACCCAATATTTCATATTTCAAAATCTTTGGGTGCAAGTGTTACATTCACTACAATGGTAGTGACCACAGAGGTAAATTTGATGAGAAAGCTGGTGAAGTTATTTTTGTTGGTTATGTCAAACACAGTAGAGCTTATATGATATATAGTAGAAAATTTCAAATAATTGTTGAAACTATACATGTTACTTTTGATGAATTTTCTTTACTTGAATCCAATGAGACTGAAGATTTTCTAACAATTTTGAGATTTTTGAGACAGAAAACAATAGCAGCTTAACATAGAACAACCCTTCATCATCTACTCTTCATGTTGATAGTTCAGATAATCAAATCATACATCAACAAGCTGATGAACCTAAGGCAGCTGACACTCAAATTCAATTAGTTGATTCTGCATCTACTGATCCTCAAGAAACGCTTACATTTTCTATCTTGGTCACAACCCTATTTCTTGGAGCTCGAAAAAGCAACGTTTTGTTGCTCGCTCCTCGAGAGAAGCCGAGTACCAAGTGGTGGCAACGACTACTGCTAAAGTTCATTGGGTTACCTCGCTCCTCGGTGAGCTCGACATATCCTACTCACATAAGATTTTTATAATATATGTTGACTGAAGTCGGTTGTTTAAGTTCGTCATCTTTTATCTTCTATAATAAGTCCTATATTAGAGTTTCTAGTGTTCCAGTTATCCAAAGAGAAAGACCTATATTTACATCAAGAACTTTAGCAATTATAGTCCTCTTAATATAAGTTAAACAACACTAAATTTCAATTGCATGAACAATTAAAAATTTAGAGTATCTAAATGTTGAGTGTAATTCTTGGATATTAAAAAAATAGGATCATTTTCATTTTGGGAGATTTGGGACTAATAAATTTCCACTTCTTATTTCTTTTATATTAAAAAAGGTACCTTTTAATAAACGGTTATTTGGAGTATATAGTATGAATATATAATTGAAAGTCTCAAGCTGAACTGAAAATAACTATGCAAAACAATATAATCTCAGTTTGAGCTCTACTTTCTCTACTTTCTCGAGACATGTTCATTTATACAAACGAACTTGTATGCACTATAATCCTAATGTAATCGAGCTCAAACGAGTAGTCTCAACTCTCAAATCTCACATCGAGCTCTACTTACTCGGCGCATGCTCATTTACATCATGCTCGAACTCTAACCTTGACGTCAAACTCTACTAGTCTCAACTCATAGGTCGTAACCAGTGGCGAATGGAAAGCATCCATTGAGGTGTCCATGGATACTGGTCGACAAAAAAAACATAATAATTTTTTTTATTTTTGACAACCGGACCCTTGCCAATTTTTCTATGAACCCCTCCCAATTTTTCTCAATTCATAAATCACACTCTATTTATCCCGAAATTATGGTTTTTGAATTTGAGATTTTTAGGTTAAAATGTAAAATTGTTGATTTGATTAATTGATTGATTATTTTGTATAAGAAAACAAGCTTTGGTGCCTTTGCAACTTTGGTTGAGCTTATATTGGAGAATTTGGAGGAATTTGAATGTAAAATTAAAAATTTGATTGTTGAAATTATTTGTTGTTTTGTTGGGTTTCTTGAGAATTATTTTAGCTTATATCTAAAATTAGGGGGTTTTGTGTTTTAAAAAATGTAGTTTAACTTTTCATTACTCATCTCATTTACTTGTGATTTATTGATTTGGGGAATTACTTTAGATAATTTATTTGTGACTTGTGTCAAGATGTGTTGAATCTTGCATTAAATTAAATTTGCTTAAAATCATTCCACTTTTTGTCGGCCTAGAACTTATTAGCTGCTATAATATTTTGGTCAGCTTGCAGCTCAATTTATTGTCAGTCACTTTGATCAGCTGACCATAGTTTTAAAGTGTCAGCTTCTTTACCTCATTTACTTGAACATTCTCTTGTACTGACACTTTCTTATTTTGTGTTTTGATAGATATTCTGTATATTATCTGTCTAACATGATCCTTGCTATCTTATAAGAAGATACATATGTTTTGCTCAACACATTTCAAATTCAAATGTGTTCCTAACGGGCTGATCTTCAAGTTCATCTATAAATACCCTCAAGAATCAAATGAAGACACAGAAGTCTGAAGCATTCTATTCCAAAATGAAATTCTCTATGTGCCTTAGTCTTCTTGAAAACGTTAGCTAGATATTTTTTTTGAAAATTTCCTTCTATTTATTGTTTAAACAAACACTGAGTGATTTATCTCATACTCTTTAGAATTCAGTCAGTTTGTCTCACGAGTTTGATTGTTTTTCAATCATTTTTCATAAGCACTGGTTTTTTGTTGTACACTGATCCATTAGAGATCACTTAAATTTTTAATAAAATTAGTGCACTCCAAAAATCCAAGTTTGACCAACTTGGTAGTGGACGTAGCAGTTTTTACTGTGAATCACTTCAATTCTTCTGTCAGTTATTTAATCAGCTCTTAAAAACTAATCTAACACTTAAGAAGTCTTGATCTACTCAAGTGTTAGCCAGTTACTTACATAAATTGTTTAATTACTTGTTTTGATAAATTGTTTTTCAATTCCTTCTTTATATTCAGTGATCTATTCTTAAGCAAATATTTTTTATAACAATTGTGTCAGCCAGCTGACCAATATTCATAAGCTTTATCCCCTTTAAATCATCAGCCAACTGACACAGTATCAGCTAACTGACAATTTACATATTCCGCTGCAAACTTCTTAATCTTTTCAAATCCATCGTCAAAGTTTTAAAAAAAGGCTATTCACCTCCCCCCCTCTAGCCTTGTCAGTTGCCAACTAGACTTATAATTGGTATCAGAGCTTAATTTTTTCGAAAAATTATTATTTTTCCAAGTTTAACAACTTGAAAGCTCGATCATGGCAACTTTAAAAGCTTTTCAATTAAACAATGTTACTCAAGTACCCATTTTTGATGAAGATCACTTTGATATTTGGAAAGAAAGAATTACAAGATATATGAACAATATAGATAAACGATTAATGGAATGTGTAAGAGGTGGTCCTATGCAACCAATGAAAATTAATACTAAAGTTGGTAAATCTTCTACTGCAGATGATGATACCATAAATCCTCTTGCTCCTGCTATCGAAGAATATGTCCTCAAGCCTCAATCAAAATGGACTGAGGAAGATAAAATTACTGACGGACTGGATGCTAGAGCTGGACACATTCTATCAAGTGATGTTCCTGATGAAAACTACAAACAAATATATGACTGTGTTACTGCCAAAGAAATTTGGGATGCTCTTGTTGAATATGTCGAAGGAGACCAAAACACCAAGGACAACAAACTCTATGACTGTATACAAGAGTTTGATGCCTTCAAAAAGGACCCGAAAGAATCATTGAAGAATGCTTATGATAGATTTCTCGAGGTAAGTAATAGATGCTCTTCTCTTGGCAAAGTTTACAACATGAAAGATTTGAATATGCGTTTTCTTAGTAGCTTGGGAAGTAGATGGCATGTAAAAGTCACAGCCATAAATGAAGCAAGAGATTTGAACAAAACTCATATACGTAGTCTTGTTGCAAGTCTAAAAATTTATGAAAATGAAGTTCTTAAAACTCAAGAAATTGAGAAAAACTTTAAAGGTATCTCTTTGCAAGTTGAAGAAGAGACTCCTAAAACTTCTACATCTCTGTCAGATGATGACTTTGATGAAGATGAATTTGATGCTTTTGCTAGACAATTTAGAAAGTTTAAATCTTTTAAAATGAACTTCCAAAAACCTTCTGCAAGTTTTCAAAAATCTTTCTCAAATTTTCAAAAACCTTCCTCAAGCTCTCAAAGACCTTCTTCTTCAAACTTTCAAAAGCCTTACTTCAAAGGAAATGAAGACAAGGATGAGAAAGAAAAGTTGTTGTGTTTCAACTGTAGAAAACCAGGTCATTTTGCCTCAAACTGTCCTTTTACGAAAAATGAATATTACAAAAGAGCTCCTAGAAATTTTGAAAAACAAAAGGGTTTAGTTGCTGAAGATCAAAATCTTGCAACATGGATTGAGACAGATTCTGAAGATGAATCTACTGATTTTGTGCAAGAAGCAAATCTGTGTCTTGTTGCAGAATCAGCTATATATGATTCAGAAAATGACTTTCCTAGTTCAAAATATTCAAATGAGTCTGATAATGAGCTGCCAAGCTCACCTATTAAAAACCCCAAGCTGACAAAGGTCATCAAACCTGATAAGTTTGTGGTTAAGAAAATAGGAAATGGTTTTTATGGACAAGGAATAATAAGTCAGTCAGAAAGAAAAATCAAGTCAACTTCTCCAAGGACTGCTGACATCAAAATAAGCAATATGTCAAAAAAGCAGGAGGAGAAGGCTACTGACACAAGTGTTGATGATCTACTAGAACAAATGCAAGAAATGTATTCCAAATTTGAAACACTCAAAAGAATTCATGTTTCTTTATCTAGGGACTTCAAAAGAATCTCTGATGAAAACTGTGAGCTTCAAAAGATCAATGAGCTTTACAAAGTACAACAAAATGAATTGCTGCAACTTAAAAGCATCAATGAAAAACATGAGATTCAAGCAAAAATATCTGATGCCCAGATTGCTGACCTTGTAAAAAGAAATCTTTGACTGACCAATGTTGTTGATACTTACTCAAAGTCAAAAGCTGTTGTTGAGACCATTATCAGTCAACAACAAAAATCATGAAGACCAACATGGTCTTGGATATTCAGAAGATGATGGAAATTGTGAGATCAGACAGTCAAATGGTGGACCTAAGATTCTGCTAAAAAAGGATAAGGGATTAGCTTATAATACTGTACCTTTCAAATATCCCAAAGACTTGAATCAGCTTAAGAAGTCCTTTAACAAAAAGGATAAGCTAAATAATGATAGTTGTCAGTCTTCTGGTTATAAGCCTAAAAAATTGTCAGCTAATGCAACGGTACCGACAAATGTCGACAAATGTCGATAATCGACAAATGTCGACAAAAGAGGAGGAATCAGAAGAAAGAACTGATAAGCTTAAGCCAATCAATTTTGTTGCTGCTAAGACTTCTAAGCTAACTCAAAATGAATCAAAGAATACACCTTCAATGACTGATAAACCTGGTTATCACAAATGTAATATTTGCTCTACTTTTGGTCATCAGTCTCATGAATGTCTGTTCAGATTTAAACCAACTAACAAAGCCAAGATGTCTAATTTCAGGCAAGTTTGGCTACCAAGGAAAACTAACCCTTTTGACCCAAAAGTAAGGGTGTGCAAAATTTTCGAAACCATACTGAACCAATAAAATCAGACCAAACCAATCAAAACTGGACCGGAACAATACTTTGGTTTGATCCTGGATCTGAATTTTCATAAAACCAAACATTTTGGTTGGTCCCGGTTCTCGAACTAAAAAAACTAGGAACCGGACCGAACCGACCCAATATGTTGTTTATTTATTTATTTATATATATATATATATATATATATATATATATATATATATATATATATATATATATATATATATATATATATCGTATTATTATATAAGTATATATATTATATATATTGTTTCCTAATACTTTCTTTGTTCTACTTTTTAGTTAGTACTCTTTTATTATTTTATTTCCATCTATTTGTTATGCTATGAGTTTATAAATTCAACATTTTTAATTGTTGAATATATTTTTATCGAATACTTTTTAATTTTTTAATGAAGTTTTAGTCTTAAAAATTTTATTGTGTGTTTGTATTAAATAGTTAAAAAGTAAAAAATCATAGTATTGGTCCGGTCCTGGTTCTCATATATCTTTGATTGGTTTTGGATCAGACCAATGTTTTGGTTCTTATACATATTGGGTTGGTTCCGGTTCTAAATTTTTTGAGAATCGGACTATTGGTCTGGTCCCGGTTTTCTCTTTTTTTCCAAAAAACTGGACCGAACCGGACCAAGCTCACCCCTACCCAAAAGTATAAAGGGTACCATGATTTAAATGTTCATATTTCAGGTATGCTTAATGGTAGATGATCAATCAACTGACATATGGATATTAGACAGTGGATGCTCAAGACACATGACTGGGTCAGCTGAACTTCTTACTGACATTATTTCAGCCAAAGGAACTTCTGTCATTTTTTGAAACAATTCAAAAGGGAAGACTATAGGTTATGGATCCATTATCAGCGGATCTATCAAAATTGAAAATGTCTCATTGGTACAAGGTTTGAAACATAATCTTTTAAGTATCTCACAGTTCTGTGATAAATGTTGAGCTGCTCTTTTTCTTCTACTCATTGTTTTATCAAAAACTGCATCACAAATGAAGTTTTACTTACAGGTTTTAGAAAAAGAAATGTTTTTGTTATTGATTTACTTGCATTAAATCACAATACTCAAATATGTTTAGTAGCAAATAATACTTCAAAAACTTCATGGCTTTGGCACAATAGACTTTCACATTTAAATTTTAAATATCTTTCAAAACTCTCAAAAGGAGACTTAGTAAAAGGTCTGCCATCTATAAACTTTCCTTTTGATAAAAAATGTGATGCTTTCATTTTATGAAAAATAACAAAAGCTTCTTTCAAACCCAAACCATGTCTTTCAACCAAAAGAATTCTTGAACTACTTCATATGGATTTATTTGGTCTCATTACAACTACAAGTTTGGGAGGAAATAGATATACTCTGGTGGTTGTAGATGATTACTCAAAGTATATATGGGTTGAAATGATGCAATCCAAGGATGAAACTTATGACATTCTTACTTCTCTGTTCAGAAATCTTCAAACTCAAAAAGAATGTGATATTATAAGTGTAAGATCTGATAATGACACAGAATTCAAGAACCTTGGCATGGATACATACTGTGATGATCATGGTATTGATCACAATTTCTCAGCTGTCAGAACACCTCAGCAAAATGGTGTAGCTGAAAGGAAGAACATGACATTAATTGAAGCAGGTAAAACAATGTTAGCTGAAGTAAAACTGCCAAAGTATTTTTGGGCAGAAGCTGTCAACACAGCTTGTTTCACTCAAAACAGATCTCTCATAAACAAGTTTCATGGAAAGACTCCCTATGAATTATGGAGAGGAAGAACACCCAACATTGCTTACTTTAAAAATTTTGGATGTAAATGCTTCATTCACTACAATGGTAGTGACCACAGAGGTAAATTTGATGAAAAAGCTGATGAATGTATTTTTGTTGGATATTGTAGACACCCCAATTTCGTACACATGGTACGTAACATTGACATGCGATATCAAGACCTGTTAAAACTTAACGAATGTCAAGTTACATGATTTAAAAATGCAAAAGACAAAGCAGGATGTGCAAAACAGTAAAATGCAGGGGCCAAAAGTGTCAAAAAGAGGCTGGAAAAGGAGCATTGGCGCTGCCACAAAGGCTCCCTGGCGCGGTCCCCAGATCCTATGGTGTCCACGCTATGCTCTGCTACAGTACCCCCCGAGTTAACGCATTGCATAAAATTCTCAAGCACGCGGTACAAGCTGGTGAAGCACAAAGAACAAATTTTAATCCCAGCGGTGTCCCTCTCTCAGCCTATAAATAGAAGGCCCTAGCTTCGCTTTCAAGAGACGAGAATTGCTTCTCACAAAACTCTGTGCGTTTATTTTACACAGATAGAAGAGTGATCGTGAAATAGTGAGCGCCCCCTTCTATAAAGCCTCGAAGCTCTGCCAAATCTCCTCCCAGCTAGGTATCCACCCTATTTTTCGGTCCAAAAATCTCAAAAAGAGAAGTTGCTCTGCCCGAGTAAACATGTCAAATCCGCCAGAAACAAGCAGTTGTTCTGCCTGATTTTCGCCAGCAGCAAGCACACAGCAGCCAAAACGCAAGCAGTTGCTCCACCCGTTTGACGGTGCCCAGAAACAACCTTCGGAAGCAGTCACCCTGCCCGAACCGCAGTAGCAGCAAAAAAAAAGACTCCCTCTCCCGGAAGGACAGAGCGAGCACACCACGCTCTAAAAGGTGAGCCTTTAAGGCGTTATTTTATAAAAAAAGCTATTTTCCATCCGGCCCAATGTAAAAATATAAGTCGTTGTGCTGCCCGGATTTATTTAGAAAATAGCATTAAAAAGAGCCATTATTATGGCCAAATATTTTTAAATGTATTTGTAATTATTGGAAGGAGGCGGCCGCGAGTCCGTAAATAATGTAGACATGGATGTATTTGTTTTCTTTTCTTTTTTTAATGCTTTATTTATTTGCTAGATAAATATAACAAAAAGCATACTTTAGCCAAAAACTGTTTTTGAGACCGAAAGGGCGAGTTGGGTGCCTAGCACCTTCCCAACTCGTAACTTAGCCTCCGAACCTTTTTTTTTTTTTTTGCATTCTCTGGTTTTATTTTTGGTTTTCTCCTTCAAATAAAGATGGCGACTCTGTGAAAACATTTTGGATCACAGTGAGGCCTCGCAACATCCTTTCTTGCAATTTTCTGTTTTCCTTTAGACAAGGGAGAATGAGAATGAAAGGGTGATGTATTCCTGCATCCTGGTATCCCCTAAACATGAGATAACTTGATACAGAAAACACAAAGCACTCATAGCGATCCAAAATAGGCCTTAAGGCAATTTTCATAAAGTCCATAGTGGGGCCCGCATCATCCTTTCTTGCACTTTTCATTTTCCCCTACACAAGGGAAGATGCGAATAAAAGGGTGATGCTTTCCTGCATCCTGTTATCCCCTAAAAAATGGATAACATGATACAGAAAACCCAAAGCTCTCATAATGGACCAAAAATCACTCAAGTGACCGAGGCGTATTCAACGCGCTTCTTGACAGCACTCTTTTCGCATTTTTAATTTCGTCTTCCCCTAGACAAGGGAGGGTGGAATGGAAAGCGTGGTGTCCGGGTTCGCCGCTCCCCTATCCAAGGGAGTGGGGTTGTGGCCTTCCGGGCACCCAGATATGCCAAACATAGTAGATCTTATAGAGTTTATAATAGAAAAACTCAAGTAATTGTTGAATCTATGCATATTACATTTGATGAATTTAATTTACTTGAGTCTATTAAGGCTCCTGAAGTTACTGACAATTTTGAGATTTTTGAGACAGGAAACAATGGTAGTTCAACTCAAAACAACCTTTTAACATCCATTCCTTCAACTATAACCTTAGATATTTTGAATGAGCCTCAGCAGGCTGACAACTTCCAGCCAGCTGACAATCCAAATCCTTTCACAGCTGACCAGTCAACTAACATACTTGCTTCTGAAACTATTCAGTCAGTTGACATTCCTCTTTCTTCACCCTTACCAACTGAACCCCTTCCAGTTCTTCCTAAAGAAATCAGAGAAGCTAAACATCATCTAGTGTCAAACATAATTGGAGATCCATTTGCTGGTCTAAGGAGAAGAAGCAGTTCTAGAAATGAAACTCTAGATTCACATGCTTTTGTCTCCTCCATTGAACCGAAAAAGGTTGATGAAGCTTTAGATGATCCTCAATGGATTGAGGCCATGCAAGAAGAATTAAATCAGTTTGAAAGATGTCAAGTATGAGAACTTGTTCCAAGACTCTCAGATCAACAAGTTATTGGAACAAAATGGGTGTTTAGGAACAAGTTGGATGAAGATGGAAATGTCACTAAGAACAAAGCAAGATTAGTAGCCCAAGGCTATAGACAGGAGGAGGGTATTGACTATGATCAAACATTTGCTCTTGTTGCTAGGTTGGAAGCTATTAGATTATTTCTTGCTCATGCAACTTTCAAGAATTTCAAGGTCTATCAAATGGATGTAAAAAGTGCATTTCTGAATGGTGACCTATAAGAACAAGTCTTTGTTGAACAACCTCTGGGATTTCTTGATATCAAAAAGAAGGATCATGTATACAAGCTAAGAAAGGCTCTCTATGGTCTCAAACAAGCTCCAAGAGCATGGTATGAAACTTTATCAAAATTCCTTATGGAAAAAGGGTTTCAAATAGGTAAAATTGATACTACTCTCTTCTCTCTCAAGCATAAAGGTAATATCTTACTAGTTCAAATTTATGTTGATGATATTATTTTTGGCTCTACTAATGAAGTGTTTTGTAAAAGATTTGAAAATCTTATGAAAGGAAAATTTGAAATGAGCATGATGAGAGAACTCACTTACTTTCTAGGTTTGCAAATTAAGCAAACTGAAGAAGGAATCTTTATCCATCAATCAAAATACACACGAGAGCTGATCAAGAAGTATAACTTGCAAGAACCAAATTCAGCAAGCACTCTAATGGGAGTGGAATGTCACTTGGTCACAGATGAAAAAGGTAAACCAGTTAATACAATTGAGTACAGAGGTATATTTGGATCTCTCATTTATTTAACTGCTAGTAGACCAGACATTATGTTTGTTGTGTATATATGTGCACGTTTTCAAGCTAATCCAAAGGAATCTCATATAATTGCTGCAAAAAGAATTATTAGATACTTGATTGATACTGAAAAATTTGGTATTTGGTATCCTAGAGATTCATCTTTTAACTTAATTGGATATTCAGATGCTGACCTTGCAGCTTGTAGAGTTAACGAGCAGTGGAACATGTCGGTTTCTTGGTAGCAGGCGATATCTTGGGCATGCAAACATCGGTCTCCACCTCAACTATGAAGCTTAATACATTCTTCTTGGTAGTTCTTTGTTCACAAATTCTCTGGATGAGACAACAGCTATTGGACTATGAAATGCAAATGGGAACATGTTCTATTTATTGTGATAATACTTCTACTATTTATGTTTCTAAAAATACTGTTATGCATTCTAAAACCAAACATATAGACATAAGATATCACTTCTTAAAAGATCATGTTGAGAAAGGTAATGTTCGGCTAGAATATGTTCCTCTGAAATTTCAATTAGGCGACATATTTACAAAAGCTCTAAAATCGATAGATTTGAATTTCTAAGAGGTGAATTGGGAATGTTTATAATGTCATAGAAAGATAATTTGTATTCCTAACCTTTGG
>CM028384.1:32087574-32158783 GCA_013146195.2 Codonopsis lanceolata | reverse complement strand
TGTTTCACTCTAAAACAGATCTCTCATAAACAAGTTTCATGGAAAGACTCCCTATGAATTATGGAGAGAAGAACATTCAACATTGCTTACTTTAAAAATTTTGGATGTAAATGCTTCATTCACTACAATGGTAGTGACCACAGAGGTAAATTTGATGAAAAAGTCGATGAATGTATTTTTGTTGGATATTGTAGACACCCCAATTTCGTACACATGGTACGTAACATTGACATGCGATATCAAGACCTGTTAAAACTTAACGAATGTCAAGTTACATGATTTAAAAATGCAAAAGACAAAGCAGATGTGCAAAACAAGAAATGCAAATAAAAGTGTCAAAAAGAGGCCGGAAAAGGAGCATTGGCAAGGCCGCCACAGGCTCCCCGGCGCGGTCCCCGTGATCCTATGGTGTCCACGCTTATGCTCGCTACAAGACTCCCGAGTTAACGATCATTGCATAAAATTCTCAAGCACGCTGTACAAGTCAGAAGCACAAAGAACAAATTTTAATCCCAGTGTCCCTCTCTCACCTTATAAATAGAAGGCCCAGCTTCGCTTTCAAGAGACGAGAATTGCTTCTCACAAAACTCGTATGCGTTTATTTTACACGAGATAGAAGAGTGATCGTGAAATAGTGAGCGCCTCTTCTATAAAGCCTCGAAGCTCGCCAAATCTCCTCCCAGCCTAGGTATCCACCCTATTTCTCCGGTCCAAAATCTCAAAAGAGAAGTTGCTTTCTCGCCTCGAGTAAAATGTCAAATCCGCCGTAAACAAGCGCTTGTTCTTGATTTTCGCTCGATTTTCGCTAAAGAAGAAGCAAGCCAGACCAAAACGCAAGCAATTGCTCCACCTGCGGTGCCTGTAAACAACCTTCTTCGAAGCGGAGCCACCCTGCCCGAACCGCAGCAAAGAAAAAAGACTCCTCTCCTGGGACAGAGCGAGCACACCACGCCTAAAAGGTGAGCCTTTAAGGCGTTATTTTATATAAAAAAGCTATTTTCCATCCGCCCAATGTAAAAATATAAGTCGTTGTGTGCTGCTCGGATTTATTTAGAAAATAGCATTAAAAGAGTCATTATTATGGCCAAATATTTTTAAATGTATTTGTAATTATTGGAAGGAGGCGGCCGCGAGTCCGTAAATAATGTAGACATGGATGTATTTGTTTTCTTTTCTTTTTTAATGCTTTATTTATTTTCTAGATAAATATAACAAAAAGCATACTTTAGCCAAAAACTGTTTTTGAGACCGAAAGGGCGAGTTGGGTGCCTAGCACCTTCCCAACTCGTAACTTAGCCTCCGAACCTTTTTTTTTTTTTTTTTTGCATTCTCTGGTTTTATTTTTGGTTTTCTCCTTCAAATAAAGATGGCGACTCTGTGAAAACATTTTGGATCACAGTGAGGCCTCGCAACATCCTTTCTTGCAATTTTCTGTTTTCCTTTAGATAAGGGAGAATGAGAATGAAAGGGTGATGTATTTCTGCATCCTGGTATCCCCTAAACATGAGATAACTTGATATAGAAAACACAAAGCACTCATAGCGATCCAAAATAGGCCTTAAGGCAATTTTCATAAAGTCCATAGTGGGGCCCGCATCATCCTTTCTTGCACTTTTCATTTTCCCCTACACAAGGGAAGATGCGAATAAAAGGGTGATGCTTTCCTGCATCCTGTTATCCCCTAAAAAATGGATAACATGATACAGAAAACCCAAAGCTCTCATAATGGACCAAAAATCACTCAAGTGACCGAGGCGTATTCAACGCGCTTCTTGACAAAGACTCTTTCGCATTTTTAATTTCGTCTTCCCCTAGACAAGGGAGGGTGGAATGGAAAGCGTGGTGTCCGGTTCCGCACGCCGCGTTCCCCTATCCAAGGGAGCGCGGGGTTGCGGGCGCGCTCCGGGGCACCCACAGATATGCCAAACATAGTAGATCTTATAGAGTTTATAATAGAAAAACTCAAGTAATTGTTGAATCTATGCATATTACATTTGATGAATTTAATTTACTTGAGTCTACTAAGGCTCCTGAAGTTACTGACAATTTTGAGATTTTTGAGACAGGAAACAATGGTAGTTCAACTCAAAACAACCTTTTAACATCCATTCCTTCAACTATAACCTTAGATATTTTGAATGAGCCTCGGTCGACAACTTCCACCACCGGTGACAATCCAAATCCTTTCACGGTGACACGGTGACCAACTAACATACTTGCTTCTGAAACTATTCAGTCAGTTGACATTCCTCTTTCTTCACCCTTACCAACTGAACCCCTTCCAGTTCTTCCTAAAGAAATCAGAGAAGCTAAACATCATCTAGTGTCAAACATAATTGGAGATCCATTTGCTGGTCTAAGGAGAAGAAGCAGTTCTAGAAATGAAACTCTAGATTCACATGCTTTTGTCTCCTCCATTGAACCGAAAAAGGTTGATGAAGCTTTAGATGATCCTCAATGGATTGAGGCCATGCAAGAAGAATTAAATCAGTTTGAAAGATGTCAAGTATGAGAACTTGTTCCAAGACTCTCAGATCAACAAGTTATTGGAACAAAATGGGTGTTTAGGAACAAGTTGGATGAAGATGGAAATGTCACTAAGAACAAAGCAAGATTAGTAGCCCAAGGCTATAGAGGGAGGAGGGTATTGACTATGATCAAACATTTGCTCTTGTTGCTAGGTTGGAAGCTATTAGATTATTTCTTGCTTATGCAACTTTCAAGAATTTCAAGGTCTATCAAATGGATGTAAAAAGTGCATTTCTGAATGGTGACCTATAAGAACAAGTCTTTGTTGAACAACCTCTGGGATTTCTTGATATCAAAAAGAAGGATCATGTATACAAGCTAAGAAAGGCTCTCTATGGTCTCAAACAAGCTCCAAGAGCATGGTATGAAACTTTATCAAAATTCCTTATGGAAAAAGGGTTTCAAATAGGTAAAATTGATACTACTCTCTTCTCTCTCAAGCATAAAGGTAATATCTTACTAGTTCAAATTTATGTTGATGATATTATTTTTGGCTCTACTAATGAAGTGTTTTGTAAAAGATTTGAAAATCTTATGAAAGGAAAATTTGAAATGAGCATGATGAGAGAACTCACTTACTTTCTAGGTTTGCAAATTAAGCAAACTGAAGAAGGAATCTTTATCCATCAATCAAAATACACACGAGAGCTGATCAAGAAGTATAACTTGCAAGAACCAAATTCAGCAAGCACTCTAATGGGAGTGGAATGTCACTTGGTCACAGATGAAAAAGGTAAACCAGTTAATACAATTGAGTACAGAGGTATATTTGGATCTCTCATTTATTTAACTGCTAGTAGACCAGACATTATGTTTGTTGTGTATATATGTGCACGTTTTCAAGCTAATCCAAAGGAATCTCATATAATTGCTGCAAAAAGAATTATTAGATACTTGATTGATACTGAAAAATTTGGTATTTGGTATCCTAGAGATTCATCTTTTAACTTAATTGGATATTCAGATGCTGACCTTGCAGCTTGTAGAGTTAACAGAAAAAGCACCTAGTGGAACATGTCGGTTTCTTGGTAACAGACTGATATCTTGGGCATGCAAAAAGCAGACATCAGTCTCCACCTCAACTATTGAAGCTTAATACATTGCTGCTGGTAGTTGCTGTTCACAAATTCTCTGGATGAGACAACAACTATTGGACTATGAAATGCAAATGGGAACATGTTCTATTTATTGTGATAATACTTCTACGTTATGCATTCTAAAACCAAACATTAGACATGATATCACTTCTTAAAAGATCATGTTGAGGTAATGTTAAAAATACTTCAATTAATGTGACATATTTACAAAAGCTCTAAAATCTGATAGATTTGAGTTTCTAAGAGGTGAATTGGGAATGTTTATAATGTCATAGAAAGATAATTTGTATTCCTAACCTTTGCAGGTGATTAGATCAGCTGAAAAATAAAATCAACAATGTCTTTCAGTTTGTCAGCTAACACTCATCTAGCTGACAAACTATATCAGCTGACACTTTTCAAACCTTCTGATGATGTTCTTCAAGGCAATAGCTGACATTGCAAAGCTGACAAATATTGTCAGCCGTTAACTGACAACTTTTGTCTCACATATCTGTTCGGCTCTAAGCTAACAACCTGCAGTCATCAGCTGACGTTATTCAGCCAACAGATGACATCTCCCCATTGTCAAAATATGATCAGATGACACTCTTCTATTCCTTAGCTGACAAAATTTCTTTAGCTGACAACACAGTGACTGACATTATAGTCATTGTTCAAGTAGCTTCTTATCCTTAATCAAAGCTGATCGTATCTCAGCTAAGATTTATATTAAATAATTATAAATTCATTTATTTATTTCTCGCCTTTTATTTCTCCTTGGAACTCGCGAAGCATCCTTGAGAAGCCAAAATGACCTTTCCACTATCCCACCAACACTGGCGGTTTAAGTGACGTGTATACACAAAAACGCCTCATCATTGTGATAATAACCTTCTATCATAAATCATCCTTTTATCACAAAAACCAATATTCGGTGTACTTTTTCACTACACTCCATATATTCGCTTTTAAAACCCACTCACTCACCTTTGTATAAGCATCCGTACTTATAAAACCCCTTACACATATATATATACTCCCTCTTCACTTTATCAGTACTCACTCCTCACTCTTATTTTCTTTTTTTACTTCTTCTTCCACCTGTTTCAAACTGTCACTCCTTCAAACCCTAACCCTAGATTTTCTAGTACTTTTTCTTCTTACCTTCTCTTTATCTCTCCCTATTTCATTTGTTTTCTTAACTTTGCTGTTGTAATTGTTTCAGGAAAATGGCAACAAATACGACTGTAGGATGTCTCTTGGATGTGGTATCTCTTAACAACGAACCCATAAGGCTTGAGCTCATCCATCTATTAACAGCTTCTGGGTTGATTCCTCTTCTCTCCTTCAACATCAGGACTTACAGTTGCCAGTTGACGGAGGAATTCTTCACGTCTATGGAAGAAACTCCAAATGACCCCTTCTCTCTCACTGTAACCATCAGAGGAGTACCCATAGATTTTGACTCGGAAACTATCACAGCAGCCTTCCCTGGACCTGTCAGATGATGGTTCAACTACCTATACCATTCCAGAAAGAGACTCAACAGGCTGGGTGGATTACCATGCGAGGAGAAGTACATGTGGAACTTGCATTTGATAGGCACAAGCATAGATTTTCTCCTTTGCACTACGCCCTAGCTACTGTTATGGACAAATGCCTTATTATAAAATCTGAAGGGCATGACAAGATTACAGAATCTCAGCTGTTTCTCATGGAAGCCATTGTGGAGAACTTTGAAATGAACTGGGGTGCAGTCCTGGTTGAATGTGTAAAGATGAATATAGCCAAGTATAAGAAAAATATGGCTACTGGAAACCCAAGGCTAACCCATCATCTTATTATCAACTAGTTCCTTTGATCTCTTCCAGCTCTTCAGCATCATCTCATTACTATTGGAGACTTGGAACCTGTAAAAATCAAGAGGTATATGGCTGCCGACATCAAGCGAGCTAATGTATCCAGCTGCTTTGGTCAGGAAATTTCCACAGCTCAAACAGGTCGTAGACATCGAAGGACCAGGACCCAGGCTCTTACTGTAACTTCTACTAGTCAGCCAGCTGTTGTTCAACAAGCAGATGTTGGTCAGCAAGTTGAAGCTAGTTAGCAAGCTGAAGTTGCTCAGCCAGCTGATGTGTCCACAGCTGACATCTCTCTTATTCATGTGCCCAGAAGATCCAGAAGAAGGAGATTGGTAGTAGCTGATGATGATGATCCTGCTCAGCCAGCACCTTCTCCTTCAGTACCTCCTCTTCCCAAAAGACTTAGAAGAAACCCAGACTTAAATCCAAGTAATTTCGTTCCTTTCTCTCCAAACCAAGACATCCCAGTCACTGATCCTGGATCATCTTCTCCTTCATCATCTCCCAGATCCCCAAACACTGCCCCAATCAAATTCCCTTCTATTAGGAATCCTACCTTCCATCCCAGACACTCATATTACCAAGCCAATCATGTACCCATTCCTCCAAATTGGGTATTTCCAATTGATCATCTTCCCTACTTTGCACAATTTCTTCTCTCTTTCCATGAAGAGAAGATAAATGAAAAACCTCCTATGAATCCCATCAAATACATTGACCATAATTTGAAAAGAAGACCACATGTTTTGTATCATGTCACTCCTAACTTATCCCAAGAAGATCTGGTGGCCAATTATGGCAAGTATTTTGACCCTCTCCCTTTGCTATGGAATAGGTTCTACCTGCCAAATGATCGATTTGTTCAGGATGAACTCATCTTTCTAGCCTGGACCATTTACAGCAAAGTACATGAACTACCTGCATTGCCCCATAATGATCCATATCTGGTAGGAAGACCTGCTCTACCAGAAGATGATATGCTACATCAAGACTAGGAACAACCATCAGTGGACCCAGCCAAACTGGCCAGAATCCAGAGAGCAGCAAACAAATATGTGCAAGATGTAGTCAATACACCCAACCAAGCTTACATTGAACTCCACAGACCGATGGCCTCCATTCAAGGATGAGCTTCTATGTCCACAGCATTTCTAGATGCATTTACCAGTGATCCTGCTCCATTAATCTCAGAGTCAATCCATGCAATCCCCTTTGTGGTACCCTCTACTATTCATTTTATTGTTTCTTCCACAGTTTTACATGTCTCTACTCCAGCTGAACTAGCACCAATCTTCAACTATACTCTGCAACCTATCTCTTTACCTTCCTTTACTCCAACAATTGTAGCCTCACCATCATTCATTCATGTATCTGCTCCCATTCCTGCACCAACTCAAGTGTCAGCCACTACTGTGTTAGTTATTCATGTGTCAGCCACAGCTATGTCAACCACACTAGTTATTGTTCCAACTGATCTTTCAGCTAATGTTGTTCCTTCAACCATTCCAGCTTATATGTCAGCCATTCCTTTGTCAGATACTCCTCTCATCTTAATTGAACCCCCAGTTGCTGTTATCCCTCCTTCAGCTCCAGCTAATATTGTAATTCCTATCTCTGAACCTTCCACCTTTTTGGATACCAGTCTACCTACTCATCCAAACCAAGCTTCCCTTCTAATCATCTTGCCTGACTTATCTCTACACTCTTCTCTTCCCTTGTCAGTCAGTCCCATTAATGCCCACAAACCTGAACTGACTGATGATTCTTCAGCCGATGATTCTGGTCATCAGTCAGCTGAAGATACAGCTGAAAAATCTTCCATGGGCTCATCATCTGACTCCTCTATGTCTACATCTGTAGATGAGTCTCTCCTCTCTTATGCTCAATTAGCCTCTAGAAAGGCAAGGAGACAACATGCAATCATCACTCAAGCTCTTCAGTATCCCACTGGCAAGAAAATCATTTTCCCTGATATCATACCTGATCCTGACCCAGAGCCTACCTCTCAAGCTCCTGCCTACCCTTTGTGCACTTTCTTCCCTCCAGACCCTAGGGATGCAGACATTCACACCTTTCAGCTTTTCTCCAGTGCCCCCAGGCTCTTCTCAAACACATGCCCTGAGCCTGCTGTCCCTTCTCCATCGGACACTCTGTCTATAGCCAAGCTGGACCTGTTATATGTCCATCATCTCCAGATGAAATCAGCCTTCACTCATCACATAAATCAACTTGTTACTCTTCAGCAACAGGTTGCCTATCTTCTTCCTAATCTCACACAGATCATCACAACTGAAGTCCAGGTTGCCATTGCTGCTGGTGCCCCTACGGAAGCTCACGTGGATGACTGGAGAACAATATTGCTCTATCAGCAAGAATGGGCAAAACATGGCCTTCAATGCTGAAGCTACCTTGCTTCAAACCATTCAGGAGGAGTAGAAACAGAAAGCAAGATTTGATGCATATTTGGTTGAGAACAAGATTTTCAGACAAAGACTTGGTTTGAAGCCATCTTAGTCAGTGACTGAAACTGAAGCAACAAATGTTGATGCTGACAAGGAACCTGAACCTGAAGCTGATGCTGAGAAAGAAGCTGATGTTGAAAAGGCACCTGAAACTGATGTTGGTCCATCAGCTACTGCTCAAGCTGAAAAGCCTACTGAAGGATCCACATCAACGGCTAAATGAACTCTAAACTCTGAAAGAACAAATCACTTTCTCTCTTAAACTCTTGAACTTTTTAGACAAACGTTTTACTTGTAGTAAACAATTAATTTCTTTCCGTTTTTTAATTTCCTGCTTCTTTAAATTCATATGTTATCTGCTTGGCTTACTAACATCTATTTTCCAGGAACATAAGTTCTTTAATTGCTCTCTGCTTTCAAGTGAATGGTTTTAAGCAAATATGAGGATATTATTGAATCTTGCATTAAATTAAATTCGCTTAAAATCATTCTACTTTTTGTCAGCCTAGAACTTATTAGCTGCTATAATATTTTGGTCAGCTTGCAGCTCAATTTATTGTCAGTCACTTTGATCAGCTGACCATAGTTTTAAAATGTCAACTTCTTTACCTCATTTACTTGAACATTCTCTTGTACTGACACTTTCTTATTTTGTGTTTTGATAGATATTCTGTATATTATCTGTCTAACAGGATCCTTGTTATCTTGTAAGAAGATACATATGTTTTGCTCATTCCTAACAGGCTGATCTTCAAGTTCATCTATAAATATCCTCAAGAATCAATTGAAGACACAGAAGTCATAAGCATTCTATTCCAAAATGAAATTCTTTCTATGCCTTAGTCTTCTTGAAAACTTTAGCTAGATATTTTTTTTGAAAATTTCCTTCTAGTTATTGTTTAGACAAACACTGAGTGCTTTATCTTACACTCTTTAGAATTCAGTCAGTTTGTCTCAAGAGTTTGATTGTTTTTCAATCATTCTCCATAAGCACTGGTCTTTTGTTGTACACTGATTCATTAGAAATCACTTAGATTTCTAATAAAATTAGTGCACTTCAAAAATCCAAGTTTGACCAACTTGGTAGTGGACGTAGCAGTTTTTACTGTGAACCACTTCAATTCCTCTGTCAGTTATTTCATCAGCTCTTAAAAACTGATCTAACACTTAAGAAGTCTTGATCTACTCAAGTGTTAGCCAGTTACTTACATAAATTGTTTAATTACTTGTTTTGATAATTGTTCTTCAGTTCCTTCTTTATATTCAGTGATCTATTCTTAAACAAATATTTTCTATAACAATTGTGTCAGCCAGCTGACCAATATTCATTAGCTTTATCCCCTTTAAATCATCAGCCATCTGACACAACATCAGCTAACTGACAATTTACATATTCCGCTGCAAAATTCTTAAGCTTTTCAAATCCATCGTCAAAGTTTCTTAAAAGACTATTCACCCCCCCCCCTCTAGCCTTGTCAGTTGCTAACTGGACTTACAAGATGGATTTATGAAATCAAATGTTCGAACAATTTTTAAATGATTCTCTAGTATCTTATATTGAAAAAAAACTTGTTAATAAATGTTAGTAATGATGATGTAATTATGCGTTTTCAAAATATGAAAACGCGTAAAGGACAATTATAATTTAGGCAAAACCCATCATTTGGCCACCCAACTTTTCAAAAAATTGCAAGGCGGCCACCGAAAGTTTAAAACTTGCAATGAGGTCATTGAACTAAATTTATGTTGCAAGCGTGCCCATATTTTGGATGTCCGTTAGCTCCACCGTTAAATATGAGTGAAATCCTATTTTGTCCCCCTTTAAATAACAATTATTCCCTTTATGTGATATTAGAAACCCAAGGGGGTCTAATGAAAAAAAAATATATCACATATAAACCCTCTTCATCTCCCATCTTTCTCCCTCTCTTCTGCCCGATCTCCAGTAAATAGCCGTCTTCCTCTGCTCACTCTCTCCTCTCCGTCAACACCCACCGTCGAATCCACATCTCTATCCATCCCGCCATCCATCCTTCCCAATGACAGGTTTGGTCCGGCCCCTATATAAACCCAGCAGCTCCTCCTTCTCCGGTGAACCAGCTGGCGACGCCATCTCCCTCATCTCTCTCTCTAATTCATTCACACCAAGCCCGCCGCCGTCTCCCTCTGCCCAATCAATCAACAGCCGCCGCCCTTTTTGTAACCCAGATCTCCAGCCATCACCCGCGTTCTACCTCCCCTTCATCCATCACCGACGCTGACCCCCTCCATTTAATCTTCATCTCCATCGCTCCGGATTCATCTCCCAGATTTCGCCACCCGCCATGTCTGGCCGAGCTCCACACCTAGCTTGAATCCTTCATCTTTGCCGCCATCTCCTTCGTATCACAAAAAGCTCCACCAAGGTCCAACTGCCGATAACCCCTTCCAGTTAATTTCTAGCCGATTCCATCTCCGTTCATCCCTAATCAAGTGATGTGGCATAGATCCCCAATCCAGGGGACGGCTAAAGAAGGATCCCTCTCTGGTCAAGTAATCCAGATCTGGTTTTATCTCTCTCGTCATCTTCGTTTTTGGATCTGGGTTTTGGTGGGTTTGTTTAATGGAGGAAATTTACGGGGGGTTTTAAGATCCAATGACACAGATTCTACTTTTTGAGATTTTCGAAAGACAAGGGAAGATTTACCCCCACCGATGTTGCTTGTCTTCATTTGATGATGGTGGGAGATGGTACAGAGGGAGGTGGAAGGTGGTGGATTGGGGCGGTTGATGGTGGGAGTAGTAAGAAAAAAGACAACATATTTATAAAAAAAATTCAGTTAGACCCCTTTGGGTTTCTAATATCACATAAAGAGAATAATTGTTATTTAAAGGGGGTAAAATAGGGATTTCACTCATATTTAACGATGGAGCTAACGGACATCCAAAATATGGGCATGTTTGCAACATAAATTTAGTTCAGTGGACTCATTGCAAGTTTTAAACTTTCGGTGGCCGCCTTGCAATTTTTTGAAAAGTTGGGTGGCCAAATGGAGAGTTTTGCCTATAATTTATAAATCTTTATGTAATAGTTAAAATTTTGGACACCTATTAACCTTATTTCTGGATCCGTTACTTGTCGTAACTGTTCAATTTTGCATCGATACATTTCAATAAGGCCAAAATACGAATTACCCCCAAGGTTTCTACCCAATTCCAAAGTGGTACCCAGCCTAAGGTTTGTGTCAAAATCATACCTGACATTGCAAATTGTCTCATTTTGCACCCTAGCCCTAACGGGCGTTAGAAAACTAATAGAAAGTTAGCATGTGCATGTCACATGCAGGGGTAATTTAGTCATTTTCTTTAAAAAATTATTTAATTCATCATCTCCCCCTTCTCCCACTCTTTCTCACTCTTCTCTTCCTCCCCCACATCCTCCTCCTCAAACACAATCCTAGCACCTGCGGCACCCATTCCTACAATGGCCATCTCATCGCCCTTCACCGCCTCTTGGCCTCCTTCTTAATCTCGTCCATCTCAACCCACTCCCTCACTAGAGCCTCCCTCATGGCCCTCTCCGCAGGCCCATCCGCCTTCTCCAAAAGCCCGTCCTCATCATCCATATACCCATAATAACTAGCAGCAATCCTCGTATATATATATATATATATATATATATATATATATATGACTCTTCATCTTCCTCAACTTCGGTGGCTACTCAAATAACTCCTTTACCCCAGGAAACTTCTTCGCTGCCCCAAAATACTTGTACCCTGGCCCACGCCCGCTAGGGTTAGGTACATCCACAATATTACCCTCCAAATTAGTCATTTTGTCGAATGCTTCGAGTAACTAGGTCCACCGAGCTTAACAATATGCCGCTCCCAATGCATCTTCTCCCGAATCAGGTTGTTAATTTTGTCGTCCAGGTCACAGAGACGGTGCTCACCGAGCCATTCGTTTTGGATCTCGACAACTTTCTTACTGATTTCCCTCATGATTTACTTGCGCCACCTGTCAGCTTCGACTAGGTCACGACATTCGGAGGCTAAGCACGGTCGGCGTTCTTTCGGTTTCTTCTTCTTCGTTTTTCATGGTGATGAATTTGTTGAGCATCGATTGAGCTTCTTCTTTGTTTCGATTCATCTTTGCGACTGAATTGGATGAACAACCCTACGATTGATGGTTTGTATGAAGAAATAGGGAACAAATGAGAGTACAAGAGAACTGGAGGAGCTTCTTAGTTCTTACATATTCTACTCCTAGATAGAAAGAGGGCTTAGTAATTACTTACCACTTACTAGTTAAATTGCACAAACTACCCAAGGATTATGCAAATAATGAAGAATAGAAATAACACAAATCTATATATATATATATATATATATATATATATATATATATATATATATATATATATATTTAAAGTTGGTTAGGAGTACTATGGTTGTGCCACCTCACCCACTTTAGATAAATATTGATTCTTAGGCATCTATGTAAAACTTTTTATCTTCCAACCATTACCAATTAAAAATACTTATTAATATTCAATATGATAATGGGTATTATCATATAGCTATATATAACAATAGATATAACTTCTTCTATTGTCAATAGTTGAAGACTTATATTTAAAAAAATTTACAACTAACATTACTTCTAACCAATGTGGGATAAAACTCTTCAAAGTGAGATATTACTTCTAATGACTCACTTTTAACACCATACTTTAACCTTTGATATCTTATTCATCCAAAACTTGATTTGGACAAATAAATATATCATTTCGATGTTCTTGCCGAGTAGATCAAATTTGTACAATTATTTTTGTCAACAAACAAATGACACGTAAAGAAATTTGTGCCTCAAGTTGCACAATTTCTTTCACTAAAACACTAATTTTTTAATAAGTATTATACTTTAACTCTTGATATTTTATTCATCCAAAACTCGATTTTGACAAATAAATATATCATTTCGATACTCTCACCGAGTAGAACACATTTGCGCAATTACCTTCGCCAACAAACAAATGACACATAAAGAAATTCGTGCCTCAAGTTACACAATTTCTCTCACTAAAACACTAATTTTTTGTTATACTTTAACCTTTGATATCTTATTCATCCAAAACTTGATTTGGACAAATAAATGTATCATTTCGATGTTCTTGCTGAGTAGAACACATTTGCGCAATTACTTTTGTCAACAAACAAATGACACGTAAAGATATTTTTGTCTCAAGTTGCACAATTTCTTTCACTAAAACACTAAATTTTTAATAAGTATTATACTTTAACTCTTGATATTTTATTCATCCAAAACTCGATTTGACAAATAAATATATCATTTCGATGCTCTCACCGAGTAGAACACATTTGCGCAATTACCTTTATCAACAAACAAATGACACATAAAGAAATTTGTGCCTCAAGTTACACAATTTCTCTCACTAAAACACTAATTTTTTTAACAAATATTATACTTTAAGTCTTGATATCTTATTATCCAAAACTCGATTTGGACAAATAAATATATCATTTTGATGATCTCACCGAGTAGAACGCATTTGCGCAATTACCTTCGTCAACAAACAAATGACACATAAAGAAATTCGTGCCTCAAGTTGCACAATTTCTTTCACTAAAAACACTAATTTTTCAACAATAGAAGAGATGTATCCCACATTGGTTAGAAATTGATGTTGGTTTAAAAAATTCTATTATTAAGTACCAATAGAAGAAATGCATCATACATTGGTTGGAAAGTGTTGATTTTCAAAGTCACTAGAAAACCAAAAGTTTTTAAAGCTTCCACATGGATACTTTAGAATGAAGATTTATTCAAAGGTAGTGATATGACACAACCATATTGCTCCTCACCAACTTTATATATATATATATATATATATATATATATATATATATATATATATATATATATATAATATTTTTACCATGATTACCAATAGAACATGTATATCTCACATGGTTACAAAAGATTCTTACTATTATTACCAATAGAAGAGATGTATTAAACATTGGTTATAAATTGATGTATGTATTAAAAATAATATTATTAATTACTAATTGAAAAGATGTATCATACATTTGTTATAAAGTGTTGTTGGTTTTCAAAGTTTTTTTGATAAAAGACTTCTACAATTATTACCAATAGAAGATGTATATCTCACATTGGTTAAAAAATGATATTGAATTTTAATTATTTTAGATTATATAAAAGCCTTACTATTATTAGCAATATAAGATATATATACTTTTGGTTTTCTAGCCATTAGCTAATAATAATACATAATAATAATCAATATGATAAGGGATATTAGTATTAGTATATATAACTTCTTCTATTGTCAATAGTAGAAGACTTATATTTAAAAAAAATTATAACTAACATTACTTCTAACCAATGTGAGATAAAACTCTTCAAGGTTAGATATTACTTCTAATGACTCACTTTTAACATCATACTTTAAACTTTGATATCTTATTCATCCAAAACTTGATTTGGACAAATAGATATATTATTTCGATTTTTTTGCCGAGTAGAACAAATTTGCACAATTATTTTTGTCAACAAACAAATGACACGTAAAGAAATTTGTGCCTCAAGGTGCACAATTTCTTTCACTAAAAACATTAATTTTTTAATAAATATTATACTTTAACTCTTGATATCTTATTCATCCAAAACTCGATTTGGATAAATAAATATATCATTTTGATGCTCTCACCGAGTAGAACGCATTTGCGCAATTACCTTCACCAACAAACAAATGACACGTAAAGAAATTCGTACCTCAAGTTGCACAATTTCTCTCACTAAAAACACTAATTTTGTTAACAAGTATTATACTTTAAGTCTTGATATCTTATTATCCAAAACTCGATTTTGACAAATAAATATATCATTTTGATGCTCTCACCGAGTAGAACACATTTACACAATTACCTTCGTTAACAAACAAATGACACGTAAAGAAATTCGTGCCTCAAGTTGCACAATTTTCTTTCACTAAAAACACTAATTTTTCAACAATAGAAGATATGTATCCCACATTGGTTAGAAATTGATGTTTATTTAAAAAAAATCTATTATTAAGTACCAATAGAAGAAATACACCATACATTTGTTGGAAAGTGATGTTGATTTTCAAAGTCACTAGAAAACCAAAAGTTTTTAAAGCTTCCACATGGATGCTTTAGAATGAAGATTTATCCAAAGGTGGTGAGGTGGTACAATCATAGTGCTCCTCACCAACTTCATATATATATATATATATATATATATATATATATATATATATATATATATATATATATATTTGATAAAATATACCATTATTACCAATATGTATATTACATTGGCTAGAAAATGATGTTGAGTTTAAATTTTTTATATTATTACAATAAAAGAGATGTATAACACATTGTTTAAAAAGAAAATGTTAGATTTTAAAGTCTTTAGACTACAGATTTTCACTTTTACAAGAGATGTATCTCACATGGTTACAAAATATTTTACTATTATTACCAATAGAAGAGATGTATCACACATTGGTTAGAAATTGATGTTTGTATTAAAAATACTATTATCAATTACTAATTGAAAAGATGTATCATACATTTGTTATAAAATGATGTTGGTTTTCAAAGTTTTTTGATAAAAGACTTCTACCATTATTACCAATAGAAGATGTATATCTCACATTGGTTAAAAAATGATGTTGATTTTTAATTATTTTAGATTATATAAAAGACTTACTATTATTAGCAATAGAAGATATATATCACACATTTGTTATAAATTGATGTTGGTTTTAAATTACTATTATTACCAATAAAAGAGATAAATCTTACATTGGTTAAAAAGTGATGTTGATTTTAAAAGTGTTTAAATAAAAAGACTTCTACTTTTATCATTAATAAAAGAAAGAGAAGAGATATATCTCATTATATAGAAAGAGGTGTTGTTTTTAGATATATTTTTAGATAAAAAAAACTTCTACTATTATTACCAAATGATGAGATGTATTACACATTGGTTAGAGAGTGTTGTAGGTATTAAAAGTCTTTTTTATAAAAGACTTAATATCAATAGAAAAAATATGTATTTCACATTAGTTAGGAAAGTGATATTCGTTTAAAATGTTTTTAGATAATGTATATCGCATTGGCTATAAAGAGATCCACATTATTTAGAAACATATATTGATTTCAAAAGTTTTTATATAAAAGACTATTATTATTACTATAGAAGAATGCATCTTACATTTGTTAGAAATTAATGTTGATTTTAAAAATACTATTATTACCAATAGAAAAGATGTATACCACATGGTTAGAAATAGATGTTTGTTTAGAAAAAGATGTTTGTTTTAAAAGTATTTAGATAAAAGTCTTAAACTTTTATTACCAATAGAAATAGAAAAAAAGTATCTCACATTGGTTACAAAGAAATGTATCTCACATTATTTATAAATGAGTATTGGTTATAAAAGTCATTAGATAAAGATACATTTTGTTATTACCAATAGAAAATATGTATCCACATTGTTTGGAAATGAATGTTGGTTAAAAAGTCTTTTTATCTACTGTTATTATTACTAATAGAAAATATGTATACCACATGGTTAAAATGTGGTGTTGATTTTAAATTCTTTAGATAACAGACTTAAACTTTCATTACCAATAAAAATATAAAATAAGTATTTCACATTGTTTAAAAATGAATTATGATTTTAAAAGTTTTTAACAAAATGACTTCTAATATTATTATCAAGTTAAATGTTAATTTTAAAAGTCTTTAGATAAAAAAAATAGTTTATAATATTATTATTTATAAACATATTAACAATCTAATTATAATGTAACTTATATATTTATAACGGAAGAGGCTAAATAACGAGTTGCCGTCTAAATTATCTCTCATGTGAGATGCACATTAATTAAAGAAAACATGAAAAAAAAGACTAAATTATCCCTGAATGTGAGATGCACATGCTAACTTTTTGCTAGTTTTCTTACACCCATTAGGGCTAGGGTATAAAATGGGATAATTTGTAATGTCAGGTATGAATTTGACATAAATCTTATGTTGGGTACCAATTTGAGATTGACTGAAAACCTTGGGGGTACTTCGTATTTTGGCCTTTCAATAATTTGGTAGCGGGGTAGGGTCATTAATATGGACGGTGACAACGTGCTTCACATTCTCATCGTGTTCTTACCCGATTATCTTGTTCCGTTAAATATCAAAAGATGGAAATGGGCCAAAAATAGAAATACGTCAAAATTAGGAATGGGGTCCACTCTATGCAAGAATCAGTGATGGAGAAAGGAGTCCACGTCACAAGATACGTTGAACCTTAGACTTCACTTATTTACATTATTGCATTTCCTTTTTTAATTTTTTTCTTTTTTTACGATAGTTTATAGAATGGTTGGAGATTCTCATGAGAATCAAAATCCAATCTTTTCATATAAAGGTTGAGTAAAAACAATCAAATGAGTATCTGATTTGATTTGATTTTTATCAAAAAAAATATATTTATTTTTTTTATAAAAAATAGTATATATTTTTATCTATAAATAAAAACTTGGTTTGTTTTATTTGAACACCAAATCGATTTTCAAGATAAATACGGTGGTGTATTTAAATGTGTTGGAGTTTGTGTCATTGTTAAAAGAGTTTTTTTGGCTTTGCATAAAATAAATATCGAGTGGATTAATTAACTAATTTTTAATGAATTGTGTTTGATTTGATGGAGTTGTTGTTCACGTTCTAAAGTCGACCTATTATAGAAAAGAAAAATGAATTCTTTCAAGAGTCAAAACAATTTAGTAAGGTAGGGTTTTGCGCATGTGTTTGTAAGGGTGTAAGTGGTTCGATTTGATTCAGTTTTGGCTAAAATCGTAAATTGAACTAATTTCATCGATTTCAAAAATTTTCAAATCAAACCGAATTGCATGGAGATTTGAATCAAACCAAACCGAACCACTTGATTTGCTTCGATTTGATTCGGTTTTATGGTTTCAAATTAAAAAAAATGTCATCAACTTATAAAACATAAAAAATGATATAGTCGCACTTCCAATTAAACACATAGTCACTTTTTCAACAATGATAAGTGGCTTGTAGTAGCACCAACAACATACAAACAAACAAAATGAATGCTAACTAGTTTGTGTTTACCCTCCACACTTTTCTAACAAATTGAAGTACATGTTACAAATAAATACAAACAATGAAAGTTTGGAAGAAGCAACAAACAAACGGGGTGTGTGTGTGTGTGTGTGTGACTAAGTGTGAAGTATGATATGTGAATGAGAATTAGAGTTTGGTTACTTTGGTTTTTGGTACTACATATTTTGAATGAAATGTTGAATACAAAAAATTAGAATTACTAAATATTATAATATGTAACTTTATATGTGTCTAATATATATTATAGAATGGTGGCTTGATTCGATTCGATTCAATTTAATTTGGCAAAATAAATCATAAATCGAACCGAAGTGATTGATTATAAATTTAACTTAAATTTTAATAATTGGGCGGATTTTTTCGTTTTGTTTAGTTGAAGTCCTCTATTTCAGTCCATGACTTGCTTTTTAACTAGCAACCATGCTTCAATGTGTGTGTTCTCATTAAAAACGTGAAAAAGAAGGAGAAAAAAGAAGAACGACTTCTCTTTCCCTCAAGAAGCGAGCTTTTGATCATTGTCGACATGTAAATGCAGACGGAGTCACCTCAAATTTTCATCACAAACTTGTAGTTCTAATATAATGAAATTTTCGATCAAAACCCAGTGGTGTGGAAGTAGACATTTTCTCAACTGGGGGTATTAATTTAATTTAATAAAATTTAGAAATTATAATTGTCACTTACATATTTTCATATTTTGAAAACGTTTAATTACATCATCATTTGTGATAATGCAAAAATCAGTCTTGGGCCGTCTGATTTCGTGTATGAATATCTGAGCTTGATTGTATGAATTGGATCTCTCTACGAACCTGTTAAGAACAAGAAATCACCTTAGTAGAAGTGCAAGGTTTGACCTTGCGAAAACATTACGGTGTGAGAGTAAGTATCGTATGTGTCAGAAAGTAATTTGACAGAGGTTTGAGGTTGTAGAAAACGTGTACCTTGTTTAGGGTTTCTGAATGAGTATTTATAGTCTCTAATGACATATAATCCGTCTAGGATTGGTCTCCATTGATACCTATTAAGATTATGAGAGAATCCCAAAATTGTAGGCATTATTTTCTATATGTCCCCAACCCTTAATTTTTATTATTTTAATGCCTTGAAAGGTTACAATAATAGATATATGATGCATTTGGTGTGCCTAGAACAAATGGTGCATCTGATGAGGCTTTGAACACCCGACCTCTCGGTTGAAAGTAGTGATATATTAGGGTGTCTTTGGTAGGGGTTGAACACTTGACATCTCCGTTAAGATAAGCGAGCAGCTAAATAAGGCATTTGGGTAAGGTTTGAACAACAACGTTGCTTCTAAAAATGCTTGAACACTTGGCCTTTCTATTGAAAGTTATAAAGTCCAGGTTGTCTCTAGTGAGACTTGAACACTCGACCTCTCCGTTAGGAGGAGTGAGCAGTACCAGATGATAAGTGTAACTCCCAGACATAGCACATGCTCAAACATCTCAATGACTATTCCCGCTAGGCTTGTGGGTCCTATGTTATCGAGCTCGAGATCGGCTCGTGATGCTTGCATATGCCTTGCTCCTAACCGGCTTTGGGCCGGGTACATCAATTTGTAACTCTTTTAAGCAAATCTTTTTTAATAAAACATATAAGATAATCATTTAAAAATTAATCACAAATTCGGTTGTATTCAATTATTTTTTTCTTTCTACAAGATCTGAAGGAAAACGATTTAAATCAACTAATTCTTTCGTAGCTGAAATAATGAGAACAGACCGAGATCGTGAATACTAAGAGCAAGAACAATGGTTAGGTGCTTTAAGAGAGCTTAAGTATTTATTTTGGTAACAAAAATTTAAAAATTAAAAGCTAAGCTACTCATATACTACACAATGGTGGAAAGCTTTTAAAAACTTAATGATTTGAAGAGAGAGAAAAGATGAAAATGGAGAAAAGAGGAAAATAAAGAGAAAAACTTAAAAAATCATAGAAAATGAATTTATTATCTAAATGAAACAAATTAAATCTTTAATTATAAAGAACATTTGAACTTTATTTCACACACACCAAAAAAAAAAGATTTTTTTTAAAATTTTTGGGTCAAAAATGAGCAAAAATCAGAAAGGGAGAAATTTGGGAAAGTTGTGGCAGTGTGTCAGTAGCTTTGTCTCATTTGTTGGCTTCGCAATATGAAAGTGTCGTCATTTAGCTTCTTTGAAGATGAAACGGTGACATTAATCACAGGAGCTTAACCAGCTCCCCAATCTTCTTTTGCTCATTTAAGCTCCTTTCAAGAACCGTCATTGTATAGTAGCTCTCCATTTAATCTCTTGAAGATCTACCATTATTCATGCTCTAATAGATGAACTACCAGATTGACTAGTTCCAATTTCCTCTCCATAACCACTTAAACAAAATTCCTCCAACATCAAACATAATTTGGAAATCTATACAAATAAAAAATAATCTCATAAATCAAGTACTTCAACCCCAAATTAAAATGTTTTTATTTCAGATTAAATAAATAAAGATTTCTTATCAAGATGTTGAACACACAAAGTTAGAAAATAAAACAATATTATTACGTGTTGAGATGTGAAAGAATGAGACTATGTCTTACGAATTAAGATTCGTAAGATGAACTTACAGGAGACTTGTTTTTTTTAAACTCAAGTAGGGGCAAGCTATAAGATTTGATAGATTATTATTTATTTAAAAAAACAAAGTGGGGGAAACTGCCCCCCAAACCTTCTAAGGTGTGTCTGCCTTTGCCAAAACCTGAAACCATAACCCTAACGCTTTTCCAGGAATTGAGGGAGTATGTTTTATATTATGTATTCCTCAGTTCCGGGTAAATAGCCTACTATTCTATTTTGAGATGTTTCACATAAAAAATCAACTTTCAAAAATTAAGGCATAAAAATGTCATTTTATTTCTAATGAGCTACTAAAAGTGTCATTTTTATAAAAAAAAATTGAGTTTCAAAGGAAGACTCTTTGCCCAGAATAAAGAGAGTATTTAATTAGTTGCATTAACTCTTTCTTTATTTATCTTTTTTCGATTGTGGTGATTTTGCAAAACTAATGAAACTTTTATTTTGCAAAACTAATGAAACTTTTAGGGTAGAGTTTGATCAACAAAGACTATATAACTCATTCTGGTTGAAGGGAGGATCGAGGATAAAACCTACCAAACAAGCCCATAGATTGTGTTATCTACCATTATTCATGCTCTAATAGATGTACTAACAGACTGACTAGTTCCAATTTCCTCTGATAGTTTTTGTTAAAAAAAATTCTCCATAATCACTTAAACAAAATTCCTTCAAAATAAAACACAATTTGGAAATCTACACAAATAAAAAATAATCTCATAAATCAACTACTTCAACCCCAAATTAAAATGTCCTTATTTCAGATTAAATAAATAAAGATTTCTATCAAGATGTTGAACACACAAATTTAGAAAATAAAACAATATTATCATGTGTTGAGATGTGAGAAAGTGAGACTATATCTTATGAATTAAGATTCGTAAGATGAACTTACAGGAGACTTGTTTTTTTTTTTTATTTAACTCAAATGGGGACAAGCTCTAAGATTTGATAGATTATTATTTATTTAAAAAACCCACTTCCCCCCCCCCAAACCTTCTAAGGTGTGTCCGCCTTTGCCAAAACCTGCAACCATAACCCTAACGCTTTTCCAGGAATTGAGGGAGTATGCTTTATATTATGTACTCTTTAGTTTCGGGTAAATAGCCTACTATTCTATTTTGAGATGTTTCACATAAAAAATCAACTTTCAAAATTAAGGCATAAAAATGTCATTTTATTTCTAATGAGCTACTAAAAGTGTCATTTTTATAAAAAAAAATTGAGTTTCAAACGGAGACTCTTTGCCCAGAATGGAGAGAGTATTTAATTAGTTGCATTAACTCTTTCTTTATTTATCTTTTTTCGATTGTCGGTGATTTTGCAAAACTAATGAAACTTTTAGGGTAGAGTTTGATCAACAAATACTATAACTCATTCTGGTTGAAGGGAGGATTGAGGATAAAACCTATAGATTGTGTTATCTACCATTATTCATGCTCATAGATGTACTATTAGACTGACTAGTTCCAATTTCCTCTGATAGTTTTTGTTAAAAAAAAATTCTCCATAATCACTTAAACAAAATTCCTTCAAAATAAAACACAATTTGGAAATCTACACAAATAAAAAATAATCTCATAAATCAACTACTTCAACCCCAAATTAAAATGTCTTTATTTCAGATTAAATAAATAAATATTTCATATCAAGATATTGAACACACAAATTTAGAAAATAAAACAATATTATCATGTGTTGAGATGTGAGAGAGTGAGATTATGTCTTACGAATTAAGATTCGTAAGATGAACTTACAGGAGACTTGTTTTTTTTAAAAACTCAAATGAGGGCAAGCTGTAAGATTTGATAGATTATTATTTATTTTAAAAAACAAAATGGGGGAAACTGCCCCCAAACCTTCTAAGGTGTGTCCGCCTTTGCCAAAACCTGCAACCATAACCCTAACGCTTTTCCAGGAATGGAGGGAGTATGTTTTATATTATGTACTCTTTAGTTCCGGGTAAATAGCCTACTATTCTATTTTGAGATGTTTCACATAAAAAATCAACTTTCAAAAATTAAGGCATAAAAATGTCATTTTATTTCTAATGAGCTACTAAAAGTGTCATTTTTATAATAAAAAAATTGAGTTTCAAATGGAGACTCTTTGCCCAGAATGGAAAGAGTATTTAATTAGTTGCATTAACTCTTTCTTTATTTATCTTTTTTCGATTGTCGGTGATTTTGCAAAACTAATGAAACTTTTAGGGTAGAGTTTGATCAACAAATACTATAACTCATTCTGGTTGAAGGGAGGATTGAGGATAAAACCTATAGATTGTGTTATCTACCATTATTCATGCTCATAGATGTACTATTAGACTGACTAGTTCCAATTTCCTCTGATAGCTTTTGTTAAAAAAAAATTCTCCATAATCACTTAAACAAAATTCCTTCAAAATAAAACACAATTTGGAAATCTACACAAATAAAAAATAATCTCATAAATCAACTACTTCAACCCCAAATTAAAATGTCTTTATTTCAGATTAAATAAATAAATATTTCCTATCAAGATATTGAACACACAAATTTAGAAAATAAAACAATATTATAATGTGTTGAGATGTAAGAGAGTGAGACTATGTCTTACGAATCTTATTATTTACTGGAGACTTGTTTCTTTTCTTTTTTTATAAAAAATGGGGGTTTTCTATTATGTAAGTTCTCGATAAATAAGCCTATTATTCTATTTTTGATATTTCACTTAAAAATCAACTTTCATAAATAGCATAAAAATATCATTTTATTTTATGAGCTACTAAAAGTGTATTTTTTTAAAAAATTGAGTTTCAAACAAGTGTATATTAATTAGTTGCATTAACTCTTTCTTTATTTATCTTTTTTCGATTATCGGTGATTTTGCCAAATTAATTAATTTTTTAGGGTAGAGTTTGATCAACAAAGACTATAACTCATTCTAGTTGAAGGGAGGATTGAGGATAAATCCTATAGATTGTGTTATTTACTTATTGTTTACATTAACATTGTCATTTGTCAATACTAGCGTGTAACCCATATTTTGCACGGGTATATTTTTATTTTTATTTTCACTAAATTTATAAATATTTGGTACACTCTTATTTTATAAAATATAGTATATAATACAAATGTACGTATGATGTGGTATTTCAATATTATTTAATTATAAAATGAATTACAAAAACCTTACAAATTTGTGTGTGTGTATATATATATATATATATATATATATATATATATATATATATATATATATATATATATATATATATATATATATATATATATATATATATATAAAGTTGGTGAGGAACATTAATACTTGTGTTACTTTACAATTTTTTGTTAAATCTCAATTGTGTGGATATGACCCATGATTTCATGAAGATTTTTTGTATTCTAGTCATATATATTATAAAACAGCTAGGTAATTGATTATGTCTATTCAGAGGTTAAGATTAAATTGTTGAGATTCACTCTCATTTTCACATGTGTGAGTAGTTATCCATTTTTAACTCCTTATTTTTTCTTTCCTTATTACAAGTTAGTCCTTACAATTAATATTATGAGAAGTCAGCTTTTTTTTCTCCATATGTTTTATCTTCATATTACAAAGTCACACCCTACGATTAATCTTCTGAATAGCCACTCCTTAATTATAAATCTCAATCCTTCAAGTATCATTTGAAGCAATATAACCCTCAAGTGTAACATTTTTTTAAATTGTACTCCCTCCTGACCTAAATATAAACAAAGAATACCAAATTTTGGTGGACTTAAATATAAGCAAAAATCATCATATTAAACTCTACTCACAACGTCCAAAAAGTTTGGTACCAAAAATACCCCTTGTTAATTCTTTTGTTTTTAAGATGTGTGCACACTATCAGCTATAATGAATTGATGACAATGAGTTAATATTGCATTAATTATCATCCCTTTTGTTTTATATAAAGTCAAGACAATTTAACTAATTTAACTTACTTTATTAATTTGAAATCGGTTAGTTTTGCCACATTTTATTTATGCATTGTTATTTCAATTGACAAAATCGATATCGTGCCATAGGCACGGGCATGAGATCTAGTTAACTAATAACAATACTTAGTAATAATTAATATAATAAGAGGTATTATGATATATGTGTATATATATGTTAGCATAAGTCTTTTAATTAAAGGTTTTTCACAACAACCTTTGCTAAAAACTCTAGCTAATTGAATCAATAATTTGAAGATTTTGATATTGTGCATTTAAGTTGTCAAAAATCAATGTCAATAGAAGGGGGAAGGACCTTTTGCTAATATAGATCTCTAAATTTGAGTATGTTATTGATATATGCATGAGCTTATGAGTGATTGAACATATCTCCATTTGGTCAATTAAGAAATTGTAATTGATTATGTTTATTTTATTATAATTATTATTAGTACTCAAATAAAAAGTAAATGATTGTTATAATATAATTACATGACTTAGTTAAGAGAATTTTTAAGGTGTACATATTCAATACCCTAATGAATAAAATTGATGGTCATTTTAATGTCACATTAATAACATAATTATAACCAAATTATTGTTTTTTTTCTCTCATCTTCCTCTCTAAAGACCCTTTGCATTTCATTTTCACAGTTTATGTTTTTTCTATTAATGAGAGTTTTGAGTCCGTATTTTATGCCCTTAGAAATCTTATTTTATATTAGTTTTTAAAAAAAATAAAATTTGTTCAATCGTTGATTCCACCTATACACACTACTGTCAAAGACCCATGGAGAAGTTCATTATAGTACTTGTATGCTTTTAGTCGGAATCTTATTTAAAATTAGAGCATATGGATTGGTTTGGATTAATATGGAATTACTACCCCACACAAAAAAAGGAAGATAAAATCAAGTATACTTGTTATTTAATAATAATAATATATATATATATATATATATATATATATAATATATAATAATAAATACTTTTGATAGTATTGTTTGTAAGTAATAGAATTTAAACAAATATATAGAGATTTTAATTTATTAAAAGTATTTTTATGGATAATACACAATAAATCAAATACAAGAAATTTGATACCAAAAATAAATAAAATTGCTAAAATCAAGAGCAAAATAAAAACCAATTTATATGCGACCAAAATGATTAATATCTTCTACTATTAGTGATTGTGGGATTGTTATGATGATCAATCACAAAGAAAATGGATAAGTATGACATTGCATATTCAATACTTCAATATGTTAATTTTTTATTTAATTATAAATCTAACTTTTCTTTCTTTAAATGATTTGTAATATCCCTTTTTGATATGTTAAATAATATATAATCATATTTATAATAGGTTAACTAATATTTAATCTGATAAAATAATTTGTAATTCCATTTAAAATTGACTATTTGTTATTTAATCTATTTTTAATAAGTTAAATAATGGGAGGGGTAAACAAAAACCAATACTATAAAAACTTATACAAAAATCAAAACAAAACTAAAATCAATGCGAAAACTAAAGATCACAATCAATTAAAAACAATATATTATCACCTAAGTAGATGGAAAATACAAAAATCAAAGCCAAAACCAAAATCAAAAAGCAAAAATCAAAAATCAAATATCAAAAATAAAAAATTAAAGCTAAAATAAAAAATACTATTATAACAAAAAAATCAACCAAGAACCATAAACCATATATATAATAGAAACTTAAAACAAATCTAGAAGATTATAATCCCATGAAGAAAGTTTAAAAGAGTCATCTTTAATAAATATGGTCAAGAAAACTAAAAAATCTAACTATGATATGAGGAGCAAGGTGAGAAAAAAGATTTCTCTAGTGATGTCTCTACATGATCAAAAGCCGCTGGAAGAAGGCAAGTGTCTCTTGGAGTAGGGGCTCCCTGAGTAAGAGAAATTGAGATTAGCAAATTAAAATGAAAATTAAAGTGAAGTGAAGTACACAAAACTCCTCTATCACAACCATCATGCTAGCGGACAAAACGTAAGAACGAATGGTGGAAAAAAAATCGTCAAAAGAAGATATGTCCAATCACTCATGAGCTCAATCATGTATCAATAAAATATTCAAATTTAGAGATCTATATTAGCAAAAGGTCATTCCCCCCGTATTGACATTGGTTTTTGTCAACTTAAATACACATTATCAAACTCTTCAAATTTTTGATCTAATTAGCTAGAGTTTTTAGCAAATGTTGTTGTGAAGAAATCTTTAGTTAAAAGACTTATGCTAATATATATACATATATCATAATACCCATTATTATATTAATTATTACTAAGTATTATTATTAGTTAATGGTTAAAATGCAAAAAATCTTTATAAAATCAAGAGTCATAATATCACAATTGAGATTTAACAAAAGAGGGTGAGATGACACACATATATATATATATATATATATATATATATATATATATATATATATATATATATATATATATATATACTTGTTTAATTTATTTATTCTGCTACAACTTACTTTGATAACCCAATTCAATAATGACAAAAGCTCAGATAAGACAATTTTACTAATATTTTTTATAAGACGGATACTTCTTACTTAACCCACTATGTATTGATGAGTTAAACTGTGAGAAAGTAAAGTTTCGTTTTACGGCTTTAGACCGTTACTCTTCAATAATTCATTGAGTTAGCTAAACTATTATTTAAGCTCTTGCATTGATATTCAAAAAGAGTTCTTTTTAAAAAAAAAAGACTATTCACCCCAAACCTTTTCTTCCCATAAACACCAACATAGTGCGTAATGGTGAGACGACAACTACATACCAGTGATTATTGAACCTACCCCAAGAAAAATCAAGAAGCATAAGAACGAGAAGGTAAAAGATGGATATGAAGTTATGAACAGTAGAGTGCTCGAAAAAACAAAATCAAATATTATGTTTTTGTCTTAATTCCTAACTTTAATTTGAATTCCTCTTGCTCTTCTCACTGAAAATTCTTAAATGTAAAGAGTATAGTGATGGAAAGCAAAATGTAATGTTTACATTTTTACTAAGTAAGCATTTTTTCAATAAATTATGTACTGTCGTTAGATTTGATAGATTAATCAAGAACTTATTCGGGCCAAGAAAAACTTATTGACTCTAAGAAGTTCTCTCTCTCGATCCCATTTCAAGTTGGCCTTCAACGAGAGAAAAATAGAGATTAAGCGTTGACTAATTAGTTGATAAGATTCAACTCACCTAGCTACATGTAAACAAAGCTTCGAATTTCATAAGGTGAGGAAGGAATTTAGGAAATTGCTGTTGTAATAAAAAAAATAGTGACAAACGTATAAGATTGCTCCCATTTTATGAAACTAGTTTTTTAACCCGTGCGTTAAATGCACGTTAACAAAATCGTATATAAATAAAATAAAGAGGATCGGTTTATTAATAATTACACATAAGTATATCACTAATTATTATAGATTCTAAAAAATGTTTTTATACACAACATTTGTTGTCTTATTAGTTGGTTTTTCATCTTCACTGCATATTAATATCTTCAAACCAAAATAATTTATTACTCTAGAAACTACGATATATAACTGTCTACGGCTAAATAATAGTTTTTTTTTTCCTCAAAGAGAAGCATGCAATTATTGACTTTGAAACTTGTTAATTATCATTGCATATGATACCAACAATGTAAATTGTCTTATCTGAAACTTGAAAGACAGTCTTACATCGGATAAGTTAATGACAATATTGAGATAAAAACATTTTCTCCAACATTGCTTCCTTTCAAAAAATTTGTTTCAACAATGTGATCCACAAGATTTATGATGATTAGTCTTGTTCCAATGTACAACCCTACAGCATGGTCAATGTTTCTCAATAGCATTACTGGAACACTTTATACTATTCAAAAACTATGTATAATGAATGTCTTGGAACAATCTTAATTTTTTTCCGCCCTTCAAATAGAATGCGAACTCAAATAAGTTCTCCCTTTTGAATGATTACTTTTATTAAATTATATTTATATTTTATGAATAAATAAATTTCTGGGAAAAAAATAAGCTAAAATCAAAATAACGAAATTATTTTTACCGTTAACAATTATTTTTTTTGTAAATTATTTTGATTTTAATAACTTCCGTTATATATATTTTTTGTTTTATTGGCTTCGTAACTATTATCTTTGTTTTATTTTTAAGAAATTAGTTTTACGGAAAAAAAATTGTTCCGTAATTTTTTATTATTATTTTACTAACCTCGGTTTAAATTGTTTTGTTTTATTGACTCTGTAACTATTATTTTTGTTCCATCAAATATTTTTATTTTACTAACGTATTTTTGTTTTACCTAACTATTTTTAAGAATTTGTTTTAAAATTTTGTTCCGTAAATTATTTTTATAATTTTACTAACATTAAATTATTTTTGTTTTATTGATTCCGTAACTATTATTTTTGTTCCATCAGATATTTTTATTTAGCTAATGTATTTTTGTTTTACATAGCTATTTTTAAGAATTTGTTTTAAAATTTTGTTCCGTAAATTATTTTTATTCTTTCAGTAACCTTAGTTTAAATTGTTTTTGTTTTTATTAACTTTGTAACTATTATTTTTGTTCTATCAAATATTTTTATTTTATTAACGTATTCTTTTACATATATATATTTTTAAGAATTTGTTTTAAATTTTTGTTCCGTAAATTATTTTATTTTACTATCCTCCACATTAAATTATTTTTGCTTTGTTGATTCTGTGACTTTTATTTTTTATAGTTGCTTGTTCCATAAATTATTTTTATTTTACTAATCTCTTATATTTGTATTTTCTTGACTCCGGAACTATTATTTTTTTAGTTACTATTCTTTATATTTAAAGAGAGAAAAATATTTAAACGTATTTAAAAGAGATGAGATGATGGTGATGAGAGAGAAAATATGGAGGAGACGGAAGAGAGAAAGAGAAATACAACCAGAGAAGATATCTGAGAGAAAGAGTGAAATGGTAACTCAAAAGTCAATAATTCACCCTTAGCATTATATATATATATATATATTTTACTAACCTCTTATATTTTTGTTTTATTGACTCCGGAACTATTTTTTTTTTTTTAGTTACTATTTTTAATATTTAAAGAGAGAAAAATGTTTAAACATATTTAAAAGAGAGGAGATGGTGGTGATGAGAGAGAAAATATAGAGGAGACAGAAGAGAGAAAGAGAAATACTATCAGAGAAGATAGAAGAAAGAAATAATGAAATGGTAAGTCAAAAATCAATAATTTAAAAGTGAGATTTGGAGGGAGAAATCCACCTTTGTCATTATATATATATATAGATATAGATTAAGTTTATATTAGGTGTTAGTTTCGCATCACTATTTCTCAATAAGTATAAAAAATCAAATTGTACATATTCAGAACAACATACTATACTACTACGAGTGAGACTACTATCAATAAGGTAACACCGGTAAAACTAATATTACACACACACACACACACACACACACACACACACACACATATATATATATATATATATATATATATATATTAATGATACAGTTATCCTATCACATCAATTTATCGCCTAAAAATATTAGCTAAAAGAAAGCTCTAATATAAATTCATGCACTTGAAAATAAAATATTAGTCATGTTTCTATGCCTCCAATTTTGACCGATGGATTGGTAATCACGAGACATAAATGATCATTTGGTTTCTCTTCACATGTATATTTAAGAATCTTAAATAATATAAAGGATAATATAATTTTTTGGTCTCTGAACTATACCAATACTATGCGTTTGGTCCCTGTATTTTTTTTTGCAATGTGTTTGGTCCTTAAAATAGGTTTTTGGTAAGAGATTACCCCCTGACGGGGTTACCGTCAGTTTTGCCGTCAATTTTTTTATAAAATTCCAAATTTATCCTTATAACTATCGTCAACAACGTGAATAGTGTGACAGTTCAAGTGTCCATAGGTGATAGGCCATAGGTAGGTGATAGGCCATAGGTCATAGTCAATCAAACACAGACACAGTACACGCATATCCATACACACTCCTCACTTTTCAAACACCTTGACTAGGAATTTTAAAAACACAGTTCATCACTCTCCGCTTCCCTTTAAAATATTCTCAACCTTTACACCAATCGTCTCCTTGATTCAATCCAACTCCACCCATGGCGCAAATGAGCAACACCACCCCGGAAATTGACCCACGAAGCGGATTCTGCCGGTCAAATTCCACCTTCCACAGCAAGCGCAAGCCCATCGCCTTACCAGCCAACAATACCCTCGATGTCACCACCTTCATTTCCTCCCGGGCCCACCGTGGCACTATCGCCTTCATCGATTCCTCCAGCGGTCGTCACCTCACCTTCTTCGACGTCTGGAGGGCCGTCGAATCGGTCTTATCCGCCCTCTCCGACATGGGAATTCGAAAATTCAACCCATCTCCTTCTCAACCCACTTTCTCTCTCTAAAATTCTCCTCACTTTATCTCTCTAACCAACTGCCTTGAATTTAGACCAAAGCTTCTTAATCGATCTCACTTTCGCACTTTGAACCTTTTGGTATGTATTGCCCAAGAACTATAGATCAGATCCAGCAGAGTAGAAAGAAAATTCTGCGAGATCAAGGCCCAGACAAGGTCAGGGAGATCAAGGCAAGAGCTAAGGACTAGACATCCTTTTTCTGCCTGGGCTGCTGTAAGTAGATCGAGAGGTCGTTTCGCCCCTTGTCCCCGCCGTTAACTCGCCTCTCCCTCCTCCGCCACCTCAGCCTCCATCACAACCGCTTGTCATTCGCGCCTCCGAGTTTCACCTCTTGGCCTAATCTCAAACACTTCTACCTATCTCATAACCTCCTTGCCGGCGAATTTCCCGCCAATGTTATGGGTCTCCGCCGGCTGCGAAGATTGGACCTTTCATACAATCGATTTTCCGGAGAGATACCCATGACCGAGTTGACTAAGCTGACCCACACTCAATACATACAATCGAATTCCCTTTTTCTTTTTTTTTTCTTTTTTCATTTTTCATTTTTTTTATTTTGAACCACTAACATTACTAAGGGTAAATTTGGGTTTTCAACAAAAACATAACGGCAAAATTGACGGTGACCCCGTCAGGGTGTAATCTCTTACCAAAAACCTACTTTAAGGACCAAACACATTACAAAAAAAATACAGGGACCAAACGCATAGTATTGGTATAGTTCAGGGACCAAAAAATTATATTATCCTAATATAAATTGTGATAACCGTTCTTACATAAACTCACATTGAGCTCCTACAAAACTCACATAAAAAAGTCTGTCCTCCAAAACTTACCAATTTTGCAAGAAATTTAGTTAAATACTGATAAATCAACAAGAATTGCAACAAATTAATGCCACCGATCATTTGATTCAATTATAATTTCAATCAGTATGCTGAGGTAGTATCTTATGAGCTACTTCCTCCGTTCCGGGCAAAGAGTCCATTATTCAATTTTGAGATATTTTACTTAAATAGTCCACTTTAAAAAATTAAAGCATAAAAGTGTTACTCCCCCCGTCTTAAAATTATCGTCTGAGTTGACTTGACACGCAGTTTAAGAAAACACATTTGACTAAATTATTAATATTTGAATAATGTGTGGTTTCCTTTAAAGCCCATAAATATGTGCCCAAAATTGAAGTAAGAAGAAAAAATAAAAGTGGTAAAAATGATGTACTAAAAATGAAACTTTCAAAGAAGACAATTATTTTGGGATGGACGAAAAAGGAAAATAAAAAAATAATTTTGGGACGGAGGGAGTATTTTATTATTAAAAAGCTACTAAAATATTATTTTCTTAAAAAGTTTGACTTTCAAACATGAACTTTTTGTTCGAAACGGAGGGAATATTTTTTTTTTCTTTTCCATAATTAATGAAGTTTTTTCCTTTCCATTAAGGAATATGCTAGCAAAGCATGTCATGAATATTGGTCAACAAATGAAACAAAAAATAAGTTAGTAATGTCGTACAAACTTTCAAGTCAGAATATATGCGTTATAGCAGTCAACGACTCAATATACAGATCTGAGACTTTTACGTGAATTTCAATTTCTCTCATTATGTTAAAACAAAGCAATTTAAACAATAACAAAAATATCTTGAATAATGAATTAATATTTATAATTTTCACAATATTTGAAACAACAATTTAAAATTTTAACTAAAATTTTCAATTATTTTCTCTAAATTATTATATAAAAATATACATGTTTTATTCTGTAAAATAAAAAAACTCCATTGTCGTCGTCCCATGGTCTGCATCCCTCATTAAGACCAATACTGCCTTCTACCTAGGTTTGGGATTTACAGGCGGCGACGAGGAGTTGGTGTACGTACGAAGAGGGAAGATGAATGTTAATGTCAAGTAATCCCAACTTTCTTACAAAAGACTCAAAAGCTGGCTTGAAGCCTTGAACATCCCCTTAGTTAGAATATCAACCGTTTGTTCTGTTGTTAGAATAAACGGTATGTAAACCGCACCATTCTCGAAATGTTTGTGGGTTATCCAACAATTATAGATTGGGGCCATTGGGTCAAAGAGATCGATAAATAACAATTTTTAGTCTTTTAATTTATTCCAATTAAAGCCTAACTTTATTCTTTCCTTCTCTCTTTTGTTTTTGATTTCTTAATTGAAATGTCGTGTATATAAAAAATATTATGGTCAACATTTTTTTATTTAAGTTTTAGTTTTTTCTTTTGTTTGATTTAATTGTTGGTTCTCAACAATGTATGGTTGAAGGTTCTACAAAAAATGTTAAGTATCGTATTATTTAATAATTAAATTAAGTTTTATTAATTTTATCGTTTTGCTTGAGTATAATATAATTTTAAAAAAATTGTTTTCGTGTGTTAAACACACATGTGTAAAACTAGTTTGTAATAATATTTCTAATAATTGTATTAAGATTCCAAATATCTCCTTATACCAATAAATGATGGATATGAATGTAACTTATGACAAAAAGATGGAAGTAAATGTGGGAACAAACCTAAGGCTAAGAAATGTAACTAACTAAAATGAAAAGAATAATATATTCCCTATCTTTATAATTGTAACTAGTTTTACACCCGTGCGTTAAACGCACGGGAATATATCTTTCTTAATTAAATTATACACAAATAAAATGAAGATAATAAAAAAATAAAGAAAAAACATGATAAATCGAACAAATTATATCGATATAATTGATATCATTTAATCCAATATTTTATGAATTGTTTAAGTCATTTTCTTGTTCATAATTTTATAGCGTTTAATAATTAATATTTTTTGTTATTAATATTTAGGATCTTAAATAGTATAAATAGTAATTTAGATATATTCTTCTCTATATAACATATAGACTTATTAAATATTTAAAGTTTGTGGTTGGTATCTACTACTATGATTTAATAGTATATATTCATATGATTTACCAATACATTATAATTAATTGTGGTTATTTGTAAAAATAAATTTTGTTTTGATATTATAATTTTGGATATGATGAAAGAGACACAAAAGCTTCAAATACAGACAAGTCATATATGAAGATTTCCATAGCACACTTTTTATAATTAATTGTGGTTATATTTTATTTTGTAATCACACGTATTCAATGAAAATGTTTTTTATAGCACATTTGTTCTTATTCCAGTGTTATTTGCTCATTTTAATTAATCAGTAAATTAAGTATACACCAAAATAGATTTGTATTTGCAAATTTTCACATGGGTGGCTACTTCTATTAAATACTACTATATAGAAACTTGCTATTTTCTCAACATGTGCATATTTGCACATTTTCAATAAATCTTGAGAGTTGTGTAATCAATTAATCAGATTTGTGTTTCCAATGCATGCTAACTATATAATAATACTCAAATATGACTTTCTTTTTTTGGCAAGTGTATTTTGGCGGGATTTTACCTCTTTTAGACTACCTAGCTTTTATATATATATATAGATTTTACTTACTTATACTTTTCGAAAATTACACTATCTTTATATCAAGTTTTAGAAATTAAATAGTTTTTTTTTTAGATAAAAAGATAAAATATATTTTTTCTTAGGACGCAAAATATATTTTAGAGGCCATTCTGATTCACAAGAGAGAGTTTTACTGTCTCACAGCTCAGCTCATCAACACACAATAGGTCGGGTCTCTATAGTATAGATCCATCATATAAAACACCAATAAGAACATATTTTCTAAGTTTTTGCGTAGTTTAAATGGATAATTTCACTTTTAGTATCCACATTATACCCACTTTTTGTTTTCGACACCCATGTACTGAGTCAATCACATTTCATCCTCAACGTTTTAGAAATTAATCACTTTACATACTTTCCGTCAATTCCCTGTCAAACACTAACGATTTACCTATTCTTGTCGAAGGTTGCAATGGGTTTCAACCCTAAATATGTACAAACAAAGCATAAATCTGACATTAGCAATTATTTCAATTAACTTCGATCTTATCTTATCCAAAGTCCAACTCACAACTACCGCTAGTGAGTGATCTTAGCGTTGTGAATGACGATCTTTAGAATCCCATCGATCTATTTATTGCTGCTTTCTTAGGCAGTTCCATAATCTCCCAATCTATATTATTTATCTAGTTCGGTCAAAAGTAAACATGTGAGTGTATTTGGGTTTTCTTCAAGATGGAGAGGAATGGATGGATGTTTGAGAACTGCGAAGCTGGAGAGTGGAGTTAGAATGAAAAGTTGAAAACGAGGAGAGAGAGAATGTGTGTGAGAGAGATTAATCTATGAACTATGCTAACCACACCCCAATTACATCTCTCTACACTCTCATTACTCTTCTCACCCTCCTATTTTACACATTACTCTCCCCACCTTACCCTAACTCCCTACTCCACCCTTCCCTATTCTCTCGCATGGTCTCTTCTCTTCTCTTGCGTACTCCCATCTTCATCGTCATCTTCTCATTTATCTTCCATGGCCGCCGCCTCTCACCATCTTCTATTAGAGAACCATACAAGATAGTAATAAATAAATAATAAATATATTATTCTATAATATCTTCATCATCTTCTTTCATTACCTTTACTTTTCGAACCCTAATTCCTTTCATCTTCCATGGTCGCCACCTCTCTAACCATCATCATCTTCGTCTTCATCTTCCATGGCCGCAAATAATCAAATCAAGATCCCTTTCACGATCACCTCCTCACCCTCTGTTTCAGCACAAGGTTCGTCCCTCTATTTTGCCTCCTCATCTTCAACGTCAGTTGGCTGAACAGACAACGAACTTGGTTATGCGCGTGTTTCAGGTGGAGTTCAGTTGGGAGTGGCCGAACACCTTGGGTGGAGTTTGGCTGAGCTTGTTCACGGGGCTGTATTGACATTTCACACAATGACATTTTTGCAATTTATTTTTGTGGGGTGTAGAGAGATGATCTTGGGGTGTGGTTAGCCCACCCCTTAATCTATAACATTTGGTCAGGATATTTTTAATTTATTAATTAATGTTATTTTCACATAATTGTTCTTTCAAATATTACAACACCTCATTTTTGACCGAATAATTTGGCTAGAACCCTATTCAACCTATAGCAATTAGGTAAATCGTTAGTTTTGGATGAAAAATTAACGATATATATATATATATATATATATATATATATATATATATATATATATATATATATATATATATATATATATTTATTTATTTATTTATTTATGCAATGTGATTAAAATCAATAATCTGAAGGATAAATTTTTATTGACTCGATTCGATGTGTGTCAAAAACGAAAAGAAGTTCTAATTCGAGTATCAAAAGTGAAATTATCCTTATTTTAAATTAGAAGTTGGGAAGAATTTTCCTGAGATGATTGGAAAAGATAGAAACGTCCTTGTAATAATATGAGTTATTGGAAAAGACCCTGACCTATTTTAGCTTTTTTGTTTTGTATTTTTTTTTTTGCATGAAAAACCTCAACCCAAGTTTTTTTTTTTTAATAAAACCTTCTGTCCAAAACTTGTTAGTTTTGTGACGAGAGTGACTGCCTACGTGGACTGTTTAACTGATAAGGGCCTATTTGACAAATCTACAAGTTGGGGTATTTTTCTAAAAATTAGAAACAACAATAATAAAGGTCTTCTCACAGATAATTTAAAAAAAAATCACACGCACCCAGCTTCTCTCTCTCCTCCCACTTCGCTCTCCACCATCTCCGGTGCTCCATCTCCAGCCGCATCACCCACCATGGTCGTTGTCCTTCCTGCTCCAATCGCTAGGCTCTTCTCTGATCTTTCCAGCCTCGTCAAATTCGCTCTCGTCCCTAGCAACCTCTCTCTATTCGTTGCCCTTAAGTTAGATCCGACCCCTATAATTTCTTCTCTCATCTATCTCCATGGTCGGCCCAAAAATATCTCTCATTCAATTTGCCGACATGAGGAATTATAACTGTCCGAGTTGGAGCTCTTCGTCTCCAGGGACATGAGCCACACGAGCGTTGACGTACATGGTCTCTGAGTTGTAGAGGAATGTGTTTGGGTAGAGGGAGACCACGTGGGTGGCTTTAATTGGTTGAATGAATTCTAGAAGCCTTCCGTCTGTGTGAATCACCTTGGCCGTCGTTGAAAAATTCACCATTGCTCAAGACTTACCCCCTGGACTTTACAACTTATTTTGTTTCTAATTTTCAGAATAATACATTCTTACAAGCAAAATTCGACCCATGATCCCCTTTGACCTAAAAGACAATAGATCAGTATGCATAGATTTTAAGAATTCGACCCTAGCTCATTGCCTTATTTTTGTCACAACTATTGGTTTACCAAAAATCAATATATTTGCTTGTCACGTTTCAGGATAGGAACTGACAAAAATACACTCCTTCAGTAACCCATTGAAAGAGCCTCCATTTAAAAAGTCAAATATATACAATATACATGATTATCTTTGGAAGTAACTCCAATAGCAAACATTTTCCATCAAATCCAAATTGTTTTATTTGTGCAAAATAAGACTAAGAAAGGCTCTTCCAGTGGATGGAGAATACCTAAACCTTAAATTGATTAGTTTATTAAACCAATTTCCCCCAAAATCGTTACCAATCAATTGTGAGTTTGTGACCAAACAAGCTTTGCAATGAAAGATGCAACAACCTTACCAAAACTTGATCTCGGGTAGGCGTCGAAACAAAGGGGCGGAACTTATCGAAGTTGCGAGTGGGAAGAGAGGGGTCATCTTGCAATTCGGGGTCAATCTAAGGAGAGAGAAACCCAATGAGGAGGCTCAGGATGTAGATGTCGAGAGCGTACGAGACCACGTAGAAGCCTTAGACTAATAATGTTGGAAAAATTGTGTTTAAAGAATTAAATTGTGCATTGTTGTAGCACGGATTTCTTCACGTGTCATTTGTGTAATGACAAGAGTAATTGTGGAATCGTGTTCTACTCCGTGAGAACATCGAAATCATATATTTATTTGTCATATTTGGTGTTTGGATGAATAAGTTATGATTGATTAAAGTGTAGTTTTTAGAAGTGAGTTTATCCGACATTGAGAAATTAACAAAAGCATGAGTGGTTTATATACAAGTTCCTTATGTGGAAAGGGTAAGCTTGTATAGAATAGATGTTCTCTCTCGCGCATGCCTGTGTCAGGGGGGTGCAAATCATGGTCTAGTTTAGCCTTCGGGATACCGTACTCATGTGTGAGCACGTCCCGCCGACACGAATGTCGGACCAAATTTGCCCGTTCAGACCAACCCACGTTTTGTTAATTATTCTTTTGGTTTTTGTAACTCCAACATTTATAACAGTCTTTATGGGTTGTTATTACCAGCTTTAATAAGAGATATTATTTACCTATTGATGATGTATTTATTTCATCATCAATGTAGTCTTTAATTAGTCTCGATTTACTCCTATATAATGGAGTTAACATTAGGGGTGTAAGTGGTTCAGTTTGGTTTGATTTATGCCAAAACCACAAACCGAATCGCCTCCTAGTGGTTCCAAAAATCTCAAACCGAACCGAACCGAGTAAGACTTGGAACCGAACCGAACTGAACCACTCGGTTTGGTTTGGTTTGGTTCAGTTTTGTGGTTTATATAAATTATTTTTAATGAAAGTAACCAACATTGAAAATAACAATAAAAATAAGATTTTAATTTGGAATTAACGTCAAAATTAGGAAATAAGCTACTAACAACAAATTATCATAAATAAAACAATATAAATTCTAAAATAAACACAAACAATCGAAAAAATAATAGTTCTCCAACAATCAAGATTTTGTTTGGTTTAGTATCCGTCTCTCTCTCTCTATATATATATATATATATATATATATATATATATATATATATATATATATATATATATATATATATAATGAATAAATCAAAGGTTCAAAATAGTTAATATATGTAATATAATATATATTTTATAATAAAAAATAAAAATAAATAGCGTGGTTTGGTTCGGTTCGATACCAAAAACCGTGAACCGAACCGAACCGTGTGGTTTCCCAATTTTTGAAACCGAAACCAAACTATCTTCGACCAAAACTGAACCAAACCGACTGGTTTGGTTTGGTTCGGTTCGGTTTTGTGGTTCGGTGGTTCCTATTTACACCCCTAGTTAACATCCACAAATGACAAACACAGTTTAGGACAATCTCCATTTCTCCTCTGCATTCTGCAATTTTGTTGAGAAAAATTCCTTGGCCTCCTCTTTCTATATTGGTAATAGAGTCAGGTATATATCCAGTTCGCCGGAATCCTTAGTGCTGAAGGTTTCTTCGGTGTCTCCCTTATATCTTGGGAGACAAACGTCCATTAGAGCTTCTAAACACAAACGAGAAGGGGCGAATCAGTTTTAAGGAAACTGTGTACAACACATGCCTCGGACCAGTATACTTCGCGTTTTGTCTGAGGCTTGATCCACGGCGAGCGTCGTGCAGCAGCGAACTTGATCCACCAAAGCAGACTTCCAAAGCTTAGTTTACCAGCATAGTTTTCACAAGCCTTGTTACCAGCAGACTTACAACAGTAACTTTTTATGTTCTTTTCATGTATTTTTGTATTGTTTTTCCCGTGCTATATTTTCTAACAATCTTAAAACAGACGTGTACTGTTATCTTGGATAGCAGTAGACCCTTCTAAAGGGAAAACAAACTTTTACAAAAAAATACAGAATTGTGTATTCTGAATTTGTTCATATTTCAGAGCAAACTATATGACAAATACCCAAGCTACTGGAAAGGAACCTAACGTGACCTTGAACCCAAGGACCTTGAATGCTACCGTGACTCATATTGTGGCCAATCCAACTGTGTCGATGCATCATAGCGAGAAACCGGAGAAATTCAGTGGCTTGAATTTCAAGCGTTGGCAGCAGAGGAAGCTATTCTACTTGACCACCCTGAACCTAGCGATGAGTCTGAAATAAGATCCTCCAACGATGGGTGAGAATCAGAATGATGTCCAAGTTGCTACTGATGTGGACGCATGGAATCATTCTGATTTCCTTTGTAGAAACTACGTACTGAATAGGTTGACAGACTCATTGTACGATTACCGTAATAAGACAACGACAAAGGAGTTGTGGACATCGTTGGGCCACAAGTATACATCCGAGGATGCTGGAGCTAAGAATTTTATTGTTGGCCGCTTCTTGAATTATAAAATGGTGGATTCCAAGAGTGTCTACTGTCAAGTGCAAGAGTTGCAAGTGATCTTTCACGAAATTCAAGCTAGAGGGATGGTTGTGAGTGAAACCTTCCAAGTGGCTGCAATTATTGAGAAATTGCCTCCAGCTTGGAAAGATTTTAAAAGCTATCTGAAACACAAGTGAAAAGAAATGAATGTTGAACAACTGGTTGTCAGGCTTCGTATTGAAGAAGACAATCATGGTTCTGATAAAGAAGACATTCATTCATGTGGATGCTAAAGCCAATATGGCAGAGCATGGTCAAAGCTCTAAAGGCAAAGGCAAAGGCAAAGCTGCTTCTGGAAATGGGGTCAGCTTGGGACCCAAGGGAGGAATCTCTAAGAAGCGATTTTCTGGGAAGTGCTACAATTGTGGTGGCACGGGTCATAAGGCCACCGTTTGCAAAAAGCCAAGTAGAGACCGTGAAACAAACATAGTGGATGACATCTCTCAAGACGTGTCAGAACTGAACCTTGCTGCGGTTGTCACTGAAGAGAACTTGGTGGGTTCAAACCCCAATCAATGGTGGATCGACACTCGTGCCAGCAGGCATGTGTGCTCCAACAAAGAAATGTTCAGTACCTTTGAAGCTGCTGAGAATGGCGAGAAGGTTTTCATGGGAAACTCTGCCAGTTCTAAAGTCAAAGGTTAAGGCAAAGTGGTGCTGAAGATGACGTCCGGGAAGGAACTGACTCTCAACAATGTACTCTATGTACCAGATATCCAGAAGAACTTAGTCTCTGGAACTCTGCTGGTGAAACATGGCTTCTATATTGTTTTTGATTCAGATGCAGTAAATCTGTCCAAAAGTGGAATGTTTGTTGGAAAATGTTATGTAAGTGATGGGTTGTTTAAGCTTAGTGTAATGGTTGTTAAACCAACAAGCAATAATAATAAGAATAAGTCTTCTATTTATTTGCTTGAGTCTTCCTTATGTGTGGCATGGTAGACTAGGACATGTTAATTATGGAACCCTTCGTAAGTTAATTAACATGAATTACATACCTAAAGTCCAAATCGATTCCAAACACAAATGTGAAACTTGTGTAGAGGCAAAGTTAACAAGGACATCATTTCATACTATTGAAAGAAATAGTGAACTACTTGGATTAATTCACACTGATGTGTGTGATTTTAAATCAACACAATCACGTGGTGGAAATAAGTATTTCATTACTTTTGTTGATGATAGCACTAGGTTTTGCTATATGTATCTTCTCAAAAGTAAAGATGAAGCCATAGAGAAGTTTATTCTCTATAAAATTGAGGTTGTGAACCAACTCAACAGAAATGTTAAGATGCTAAGAAGTGATCGTGAAGGTGAATATGAGTCATCATTTGCTGCATAATGTGATAAACATGGTATCATCCACGCGACAACAACACCTTATGCACCTCAACAGAATGGCATTGCTGAACGCAAAATCGAACTCTTGAAGAGATGATGAATGCCATGTTGTTAAGTTCTGGACTACCACATAACATGTGAGGAGAAGCTATGTTGTCAGCTAATTACCTTTTAAATAAGGTACCCCGCAAGAAGCTAGACAAAAGCCCTTACAAGATGTGACATGGAAGAGTTCCATCCTACAAATTCTTGCGAGTGTGAGGGTGTCTTGCAAAGGTTGCTGTTCCTTTACCTAAAAAGGTTAAGTAGGACCAAAAACTGTTGATTGCATATTCATTGGTTATGCACATAGCGGTAGTGCTTATCGGTTTCTTGTGCATGATTCTAGAATTGTAGACATACACAAAAATACGATAATGGAATCAAGAAATGCCTTGTTCTTTGAGAATGTATTTCCATGCAGTCTGAGTAGTGTGGCTAGCCTATATGTACAAATACATGATTCAATAGAAGAAGAGCATGATGAGAATGAGGTAGAAGAGGTAGAACTTAGACGCAGCAAAAGAGTTAGGGTAGAAAAATCCTTTGGTCTGGATTTTCTAACCTACATGCTGTAAAGTGCACCTCAAAGCTATAAAGAAGTTGTGAGCTCTTCTGAAAGACCTCTCTGAAAAGAAGCTATCAAGAGTGAAATTGATTCCATCCTTCAAAATCACACTTGGGAATTAGTGGATCTTCCTCCAGGAAGTAAACCATTAGGTTATAAGTGGATTTTCAAGGGGAAGATGAAAGCAGATGGATCAATTGATAAGTATAAGGCCAGACTTGTAATTAAAGGTTACAGGCAACGTGAATGTCTTGATTACTTTGATATGTATTCTTCAGTTACGAGAATAACATTAATAAGGATAATACTTGCAATTGCCACATTGCGGAATCTTGAAGTACATCAAATGGATGTAAAGACTGCCTTTCTAAATGGTGATTTAGAATATGAGATTTACATGGGACAACCAGAAGGTTTTTCTGCTCCAAGGCAAGAAAACAAAGTGTGCAAGCTGGTTAAGTCTTTGTATGGCTTAAAACAAGCACCAAAACAGTGGCATGAAAAATTTGATAATGCCATGTTAGGTTGTGGATTTAAGATCAATGAATGTGATAAATGTTTATATGTAAAGGACATTGTAAATGGCTATGTCATTTTATGTCTTTACGTAGACGACATGCTTATCATTGGTAACAATGATAATATGATTAAATCTACAAAAGACATGTTAAACTCTAAATTTGACATAAAAGATATGGGGTTAGCTGATGTAATCCTTGGAGTAAGAATCTCAAGAACTTTAAGTGGACTGTCTTTAAGTCAGTCACACTATATGGATAAAATTCTAGAGAAGTTTATTAAGGATGACATTGCAATACCTAGAACTCCTATTGACACTAGTCTACATCTATCAAAGAATAGAGGTGATACTATCTCTCAGGTAGAATACTCAAGAATCATATGAAGTCTAGTGTACTTAATGAGTTATACAAGGCCAGACATTGCCTATGCAGTGAGTAAATTGAGTAGATATGCGAGTAATCTTGGGACTGATCACTGTAAAGCGATAGTCTGGGTACTAAGGTACTTAAAATATACTCGTGATTATGGACTGCACTATATAAGAGAACTAGCAGTGATCGAAGGATACTGCGATGCTAATTGGATCTAAGATATTAAAGACTCCAGATCCACTAGTGGATTTGTATTCACTTTGGCAGGTGCAGCCATATCATGGAAATCTTCTAAGCAGATTGTCATAGCTAGATCCACGATGGAGTCTGAGTTTATAGCTCTAGACAAAAGTGGTGAAGAGGCTGAATGGCTACATCAATTCTTAGAAGGCATTCCCAGATAGATAAAACCGGTGCTTGCAATCTGCATACATTATGATAGTCAATTGGCAATTGGTAGGGCACAAAATAATATTTACAATGGTAAGTCCAGACATATACGTCGTAGACATAATACCAATAGAAAACTACTCTCAATTGGAACTATTTCTATTAGGGGTATAAATTGGAACCACCGAACCACGAAACCGAACCGAACCAAACCAAACCAGTCGGTTTGGTTCGGTTTTGGTCGAAGACGGTTCGGTTTCGGTTTCAAGAATTGGGAAACCATGCGGTTCGGTTCGGTTCACGGTTTTTGGTATCGAACCAAACCAAACCAAACCGAACCAAACCACGCTATATATTTTTAATTTTTTATTATATAATATATATTATATTACATATATTAACTATTTTGAACCTTTGATTTATTCATATATAGACGGATACTAAACCAAACAATATATTGATTGTTGGATAACTATTATTTTTTCCATTGTTTGTGTTTATTTTATAATTTGTATTATTTTATTTATGATAATTTGTTGTTAGTAACTTATTTCCTAATTTTGACGTTAATTCTAAATTAAAATCTTATTTTTATTGTTATTTTCAATGTTGGTTACTTTCATTAAAAATCTATACATATAAACCACAAAACCGAACCAAACCAAACCAAACCGAGTGGTTCGGTTCGGTTCGGTTCGGTTCCAAGTCTTACTCGGTTCGGTTCGGTTTGATATTTTTGGAACCACTAGGAGGCGGTTCGGTTTGTGGTTTTGGCATAAACCAAACCAAACCGAACCACTTACACCCCTAATTTCTATTGACTATGTGAAGTCAAAAGATAATTTAGCAGATCCATTAACATAGGGTTAATTAGAGAGTTAGTTGATAAGTTTTCCAAAGGAATGAGACTTAAGCCTCTAGATATGAGTTGATACAATGGAAACCCAACCTTGTTGATTGGAGATCCCAAGATCTTGGTTCAAAGGGACAAGCTAATTGTAAAAAGACTCTTAGCTTCACTGTGGAGGTCATCCCTTGTAAGAGTGATGCTCGTTTAAAAGAGGATAAGTATATGACTTTTAATGACTCCCAAGTAGGAATCACCTATGTGAAAGAGAAGTGGGGCCGTTTCGAGGAGAATTGTGTGAGGCTCAATTCTTAGACCCTCTTACAGAATCAGACATATGTTCAAGGCCATGAATGAATATAGCTATGAGAACTGAATTGTGTTAGGAAGATTCTTGTGTAAAGTATATGATCGTTTACACTAACGACAGAAAAATTAAAAGACATCATGTCCACTTATCAGCTAGTAAAGTAAATATGTTTTTTCGAGGGAAGGTTCAAAGGGTAACACCTACCTATCCTATGCAGGTTTCGACTGTTGCACTCTATCACCAAATTCGCCAATTTCCTGCTTGTGGGGGATTGTTGGAAAAAATTGTGTTTACAGAATGAAATTGTGCATTGTCGTGAGAACATCGAAATCATATATTTATTTGTCCAATTTGGTGTTTGGATTAATAAGTTATGATTGATTAAAGTGTGGTTGTTGGAAGTGAGTTTATCCCACATTGAGAAATTAACAAAAGCTTGAGTCGTTTATATACAAGTTCCTTATGTGGAAAGGGTAAACTTGTATAGAATAGAGGCTCTCTCTCGCGCACGCTTTTGCAGGATGGTGAAATCATGGTCCAGTTTAGCCTACGGGATATCGTACTCATGTGCGAGTACATCTCACGGACACGAATATCAGATCAAATTTGCCAGTTTAGACCAACCCACGTTTTGTTAATTATTCTTTTGGTTTTTGTAACTTCAACATTTATAACAGTCTTTATGAGCTATTATTACCAGCTTTAATGAGAGATATTATTTGCCTATTGATGATGAATTTATTTCATCATAGATGTGGTCTTTAATTAGTCTATATTTACTCCTATATAATGGATTTAACATCCACAAATGAAAAACACAGTTTATGACAATCTCCATTTCTCCTTTGCATTCTGTAATTTTGTTGAGCGAAATTCCTTGGCCTCCTCTTTCTATATTGGTAATAGAGTCAGACATATATTCAGTTCGCCGGAATCCTTAGTGCTGAAGGTTTCTCCGGTGTCTCCGTTGTATCTTAGGAGATAGACGTCCATTAGAGCTTCCAAGCACATACGGGAAGGGGGTGAATCTGTTTTAAGGAAATTGTGTACAACACAGGCCTCAGACTAGCAGACTTCGTGTAAGTCCAGTTGGCTACTGACAAGGCTAGAGGGGAGGGTGAATAGCCTTGAAAAAAAAACTTTGAGGGTTGACTTGAAAAACTTTAAAAGTTTGCAACGGAAAATGTAACTTGTCAGTCAGCTGATATGGTTAGCCAACTGAAGATTGGAAGAAGTTGACACATATAAGAAATTGATCAGTTGGCTGACACATTCAATTTTCAACTTGAAGATAGATCACTGAATATAAAGAAGGAACTGAAGAACAATTTTATCAAAACAAATAAGTAAACAATTTATGTGAGTAACTGGCTGACACTTAAGTAGATCAAGACTTCTTAAGTGTTAGATCAGTTTTTAAGAGCTGATGAGATAACTGACAAAGAAATTGAAGTGGTTCACAGTAAAAACTGCTACGTCCACTAACAAGTTGATCAAACTTGAATGTTTGAAGTGTACTAATTTTATTAAAAATCTAATTGATCTCTAATGGAACAGTGTACAACAAAAGACCAGTGTTTATATATTGAGTATGATTGAATAACAATCAAACTCGTGTGACAAACTAATTGATTTCTAAAGAATATGAAGTAAGTCACTTAGTGTTTGTCTAAACAATAACTAGAAAGAAATTATCAGTGAATGATATGTAGCTAAAATTTAAGAAGGCTAAGGCACAGAGAGCATTTCTTTGAGAGTATGAATGCTTCAGACTTCTATATGTTCAAGTGATTCCTTGAGCGTATTTATAGATGAATTTGAAGAGCAGCCCGTTAGGAACATATTTGAATTTGAAATGAGTTTTTCAAATCAGATGTATCTTCTTACAAGATCATAGGGATCCTGTTGAACATATGATCTATCAAAACACAAAATAAGAAAGTGTCAGTACCAGAGAATGTTTAAACAAAGAAGGTAAAAAAGCTGACACTTTAAAACTTTGGTCAGCTGCTTCTATGTGACTGACAAGAGTATATCTTAAGCTGACCAATAATATATAATAATAAGTTCTTGGCTGACAAAAAGTAGAATGATTTTAAGCAAATTTAAATTAAGGCAAGATTCAACACTTCGTTTTGTACGGGCATGCTTCAATCCACCAGCAGACGTCATTCTGTACGAGCAGACTTCAGCCCACTAGAAGACTTTAGTCCACAAGCAGACTTGAGTCTACCAGCAGACTTCCAAAGCTTAGTCTACCAGCAGAGTTTTCACAAGCTTTGTTACCAACAAACTTAAGAAGACTTGCAAACAGTAGACTTACAACAATAACTTTTTATGTTATTTTCCTGTATTTCTGTATTGTTTTTCCCGTGCTATATTTTCTAACAAATAAAACACGAACAACGTAGATGATCGCGATGTCGAATAATGCGATCCATCGGTAGAGCAAGAACGAGGTTGACTTGTTGAGGAAATGTTGGAACCGCTGACTCGTAGTGAATGTCCATTGGGAAACGGTTTTTGCGGGAGTGATCGAGGAAAGAAGTAGAGCTGTCAAAATCGAGCCCGGCCCATAGGCCCGGTCCAGCCCACCCGACTTTTCAAGGGCCTGGGTCTCAATTTAGCAGGCCCGAAAAAACCTGGGCCTCTTTGGCCCGGCACGCTAGGCCCGTGGGCCGTGTTTGGCCCGAGATTAAAAAGCCCGAAAAGCCCGGCCCGGTTATAAAGTTAAACACTTAAACTTAATTACAAAATTAAAAACTAAAACATAAATCTAAAAAGAAAAAAACTATCAGACATTCATTTAGACCACTTTTTTTTTTCTATTGGTTAGATAAATTTATGACCCAATATGATCTATTTCCAAATCATTGTTCTTTTTTTGGTTGAAACTCATATTCTAAATTGATGGAAGTGACACTTACAAAGAAGAAATGAAGTTGATCTTTCAAGTTCTAATCTAGTTTAGTATGGTTGTAGTTAGTAATTTTATCGAAACTGATCTATTTAATTGAGTATCTCTATATGATATTAGCTAATAAAAAGCCTCAATAGTACAAACTTGATAAAAAAATAAAATTAAAATGCTAGATTGTGTCGGACGAATAAAAAATGAACATTTGCTAGTTAGTATGGTTTTGCAAACTAGAACCCGAAAAACTTTGTCTATTCTTAGAAAACACATATTAAAAAATTGGGGACAATATGATGAACTTTAATTTGGTTATAAATTTTTTGAAAAAAATATCCTTCAAGTAGCACATGTATTTTTTCTTTGGTCTGTAACATTATTGTTTTTCTAGTTTCTGTTTCGTTCAATTGTTGAAATTACTACCTTTGTTTATATTTGCTTTGATTGCACTTTTACTTTGTAATTGTGTAAGTTAGACTAGTAAGTATGTGTGATATAACATTTTATTAGCTAATTTGTGAGTTTTATTTAATAAAAAAATATTTATTTTTTTGGCCCAAAGGCCTGAAATGTGCATGGGCTGGGCTTGAGTTTTATGAGCCTCGACACTATTTGGCGGAAGGAAGGTCGGCAGTCAGGATTTCCATTTCCATGGCGGGTGGTTTGTGAGTTATAGTTTTGTCGTTTGTCTTTGAACGTGTATCATAAAGGCAGAGACGGATGAAAGACACCTTAGGTTTTTTTGGTCACGCTCCGTACGGTCTCCATTGCTCTAAATGAAGTGAAGTTACAACTAACCCCCTAGACTTTAAAACCTTTTTTTATTGTTGTTTCTAATTTTTAGAAAAATACCTCATCTTGTAGATTTGTCAAATAGACCCTTATGAGTTAAACAGTCCACGTAGGCAGCCACTCCCGTCACAAAACTAATGAGTTTTGGACGAAAGGTTTTATTTAGAAAAAAAAAACTTGCGTTTAGGTTTTCATAAGAAAAACAACAATACATGATTTAAAACGAAAAACTAAAATAAATTAGGGTTTTTTTAGCAATTAACTCTAGTAATAAGGAAGTAGAGAGAGAGAGATACAAGGGAGAGAGAGAAGAAAGAAAAATGTGTGGGGAATTTATATTAGTACTTTATTGGGAGGGTTGAAGCAGACGTCTTGAGCAAAAGTGCGTCTAAGTTCTCTTCATGTAAGTCCCCCTGGGACCCACCACGTCCCTCTTAAAAACCATTTCCCTCTCACCCTCTCTCTCTCTCTCACTCTCACACTCTCACACTCTCACACACACACAATACAGCTTCTCTATCAACCAACGGCGCGGACAATACACCCTTCCTTCTTCTCTCTCTAGAATCAATCCACTTTCTCTCACTAGACAAAAGCTCGTCCATTTCCCCCTCAGAAACTTCTGTTTTGAAATTTCAGTACAAAGGGAGAGAGAGAGAAAGAAAAAAACCAATATAAAGGGTGGAAAAACCGAGGAACTTTCTTTCTCTCTCTATATATACCTGTATATATATATGTACAATCACAAATAGATATAGATTCATGCAATTTGTGTGTATGTATTATATTATAGAGATTGTAATTTGAAGAGTTTTAAAAAGAGAGAAGAAATGAAACTGAAACCCGGTTTACGCGGCGCGAGGTAATCGGTTCCTTGTCCTGAAAAGGGGAGATTACTAGATTTTGTAAACCGGGTTCTTCTCTCTTTACTGGTTTCAAAGATGGATCATGCGATGTCCCACTTATTTGAGATTTGGGTTTTGTTTGTTTCTTCTGGCTATTTGTTAAATTGTGTTCTATATTAATAGGGAAAGTATTCGATTTCGATTTCCTGTTCGATATGTTGAGGTTAAAGTACTAGTGATGGATTTGATGCTACAAGATCTGGAGATGTGGCTTTAATCTGGGTTTTATGATAGTTGCTGTCTGCTGGTGATGTGTTCTTGTAAGGTACCACCCTTGTTTTTGTCTGCATTACTGGTTTTTTGTGTTTTTTTTTTGATAATCCATTTTATTTGTTACTATTTAGAAATTGTTGTTGGGTTATATATTTGGTTTAGTGAATTTAGTGTTCTTCTGGGGTGTGTTTTATTTTGGGTTTAAACATAGAATTGTTTAATTACATGAATTGCTTACTAGATTGTGTATTTTTTCTTTGGAAAATATAAAATAGGATCTGTATAAGTAATTCAAGTACGCATGAATATTGGACTGTCATAGGTGGAGCCAGTTGGATTGTCAGATAATTTTTTAATGTTTAGTTTGTCTGTGATGGGGTCTAATTTGATGTGATTTTTTTTTTCTTCAAATTGGCACTTGACAAGCATATGAGGATTTGTATTCTCTTTTTTTTATTATTATTGTAATAAATGGAGTTTTGATTTCGTTGATCACTCGTTGACAGGAAATGAATGGTTCAAGCCTGGTTTGAGGTCATTTTTCTGTCAATTGAGTATTTGAGATTTTAAAGATTTAGTTCATAAATGGATTGAAGAGTATGATGGATGCAATGTTGAAGAAGACATTAGCATCTGGCTTGTTGATTTCAGCATTGCTGGTTTCGGTTTCGGCTGTGGATAATGGTTTCCCCAGGTGTAATTGTGAGGATGAGGGGTTCTGGGGCCTTGAGAATATCATGGAGTGCCAGAAAGTGAGTGATTTCTTGATTGCTGTAGCGTATTTCTCTATTCCAATTGAGCTGCTTTACTTTGTTAGCTGTTCAAATGTCCCCTTCAAATGGGTACTTTTTGAATTCATTGCCTTCATTGTTCTCTGTGGGATGACCCATTTGCTCAATGGCTGGACATATGGGCCACACCCGTTTCAGTTAATGCTTGCCCTCACCATTTTCAAGGTTCTAACTGCGCTAGTCTCTTTTGCTACTGCCATCACCCTTATATCGCTCATCCCTTTGCTGCTTAAGGTGAAGGTTAGAGAGTTTATGTTGAAGAAGAAGACTTGGGATCTTGGTAGGGAGATGGGAATGATCAAGAAGCAGAAAGAAACTGGGTGGCATGTACGGATGCTCACACAAGAAATCCGGAAATCGCTCGATCGGCATACGATTTTATACACAACCCTTGACAAGTTATCTGAGACGTTAGATTTACAGAATTGTGCAATTTGGATGCCAAACGAGGGTAAAACAGAGATGAACCTAACCCACGAGCTGAAAGGGGCAAATTCGTCGAGAATGTCTAATATCTCCATTCCGATTACTGATCCTGATGTTAGAGCGATTAAGGGGAGTGAAGGAGTTAGGATACTCGATCCCGACTCACGACTTGCTGCTTCAAGCAGTTGGGAGAATAACGAGCCGGGTGCTGTAGCTGCAATTAGAATGCCAATGCTTCGAGTTTCTAACTTCAAAGGTGGAACGCCGGAGATGATACAAACATGTTATGCAATATTGGTATTGGTTCTTCCTGGTGGGCAGATTAGAACTTGGACCAACCTGGAGCTTGAGATCGTAAAGGTTGTTGCTGATCAGGTGGCTGTTGCACTCTCTCATGCTGCTGTTCTCGAAGAGTCACAGCTCATGAGAGAGAAATTAGTGGAGCAAAATCGAGCTTTGCAACAGGCCAAGCAGGATGCCATGATGGCAAGCCAAGCTAGGAACTCATTTCAGATGGTAATGAGTAATGGTTTGAGGAAACCTATGCATTCGGTTATGGGGTTACTTTCCGTTATGCAAGATGAGAAGATGAGTAGCCAGCAGCAAGTTCTCGTTGATGCAATGGTTAAGACAAGCAATGTCCTTTCTATGTTAATAAATGACGTTATGGATTCTTCAAAGGATAACGGAAGGTTTCCATTAGAAACGAGATCCTTTCGGCTACGTTCTTTTGTAAAAGAAGCTGCTTGCCTTTCCAAGTGCTTGTGTGCTTATAGCGGTTATGGTTTTGCTATTGATGTTGAGAAGTCTTTGCCTGATTATGTTATGGGTGATGAGAGGAGACTTTTTCAGGTTATTTTGCACATGGTTGGAAATCTATTGAAGGACAGGAATGCCGGAGGGAGTTTAACGTTAAGGGTTTTCTCAGAAAGTGGAAGTCATGGGAGAAATGACCAAAGATGGGGAACTTGGAGAACCAACTCATCTGATGGCTACGTGTTTATCAAGTTTGAAATCGGGATTATTGATGGTCTCTCTCCGTTAGAGGGTTCGTTTGGAGATCGTAGACGACGCAGTGGGGTAGTTGAGGAAGGATTGAGCTTCAGCGTGTGCAGAAAGATAGTGCAGGTTGTTTGTGTGTGTGTGTATTTATTTTTATTCTTTTTGTTGCTTTTAGTGTAGTTTCTTATTGTTTGCTCTGACGTTTTTCGGTTAACCTAAATTATTGGCAGTTGATGCAAGGGAACATTTGGGTAGTCCCAAATCCAGTTGGATTTGATCAAAGCATGGCACTTGCTCTTCGGTTTCAACTACGGCCATCAATTGTATTAGGCATCTCAGAACCTGGAGAATCTTCAGAGCACACGCAGTCAAACTCTATGTTCAGAGGCCTTCAAGTGCTGTTGGCTGATGACGATGATGTGAACAGGGCTGTGACACGTAAGCAGCTGGAGAAGCTAGGTTGCATTGTATCGACTGTCGCCTCCGGTTCTGATTGCCTGAATGCTGTTGCCCCAGCTGGAAATTCTTTCCAAATCCTTCTTCTGGATCTTCAAATGCCTGACTTGGATGGATTCGAAGTAACCTTAAGAATCCGGAAGTTTCGGAGCCGAAGCTGGCCTTTAATCATTGCCTTGAGCGCAAGTGACGATGAAGATGTGTGGGAAAAGTGCATGCACATTGGAATGAATGGAGTTATTCAAAAGCCTGTTCTTTTGCAAGGTATTGCTAATGAGCTAAGGAGAGTCCTCTTGCAAGCAAACAAGATCGTGTGATATCATGATGCGGCTCCAATTGCTGATCAGTGACATACTTCTCAAATAAGCTTGTTGTCCAAAATTGAGAAAAATCAATCATAGGGCAAAAGATTTCCCACCAAAATCCGGCATAGAGATTTGCACGCACAACATTCGCAACTCAAAAAATGGTATAGAAAATTCAATTCCTTTCTTACTTCTTTCTGTTTAATCTTTGTTACTATAACTGTAATAGCTGATATAAATATATGATCAAAGCGTCAAAGGTATTATTAGCGTATCCAATATGTTAATTAAATTCACACACATCTAACAAAGAAGACGAAATAATGAATTTTATTCCAGATTTTTTTTGCCAGTGATAGAGCAGTGAGTAGCGACTAGTGACTGTATAGTTTTAAGATTATTACTATAAATTCCAACTTCCAGTTGGAAGATTCTTTCGAGGAACATTTATATTGAATTGTTCATGGATAACATTGGTTACAATCAAAGCATGTTATAGAGTTAGAACTTTGTCTTCCCTTGTGCATGTGAACTTGTATCTAATCGTGCTCACTGCACACGCCTGGCATTATCGTGTTATCGAATAGACCCATATCTAGTTATTGACAGACAACCTATATTGGAAAAAAATGAATTCTATGAACGTACAGTGCATGTGCCCCTAGTTGGATGGTGTACTGAGTGTGTGTGTTGTTTTTTGTTGGTGGAAACAGGAAGGTTATGGGAGGGGGTATGGGTCAAAACAGATCTCTTGTATTACCCTCGTGATAATATGTCAAAGAAAGAAGGAAATAACCATGCATGAATTTGAAGTACGTATATGGACACTTCCTTGATAATTCAATTGTAGACCATAGTGGCCCCTCTTCCCTTTTCTTATCTCTATGAGGTCCCCACCATTTCTGTGAATTTTTTTTCTTGATACTTTTTGCCTCTTCTATCTGAGAAAGTAGCTTTCGTATTCTATTTAGGCAATAATTTCTTTTATGCTAATATCATTATCATCAACAGGGTTCATGCATTATGCTATTGAGAGTTTTAAATCTTGATTTTAACTGTTGTGGAAATCTTTATTTGAGTCAGCAGCACGCCTTTGTCGTAAACATCCTTGCTGTTTTCATTACATGCCCGTCTTCAAGTGTCTACGCATGTGCTTTCTGGAATTGGTTTTGCCTCCTTGGTGGTGGTGGTGGTATTGGTGGACACCCGACTCGTTACCGGGCTGGACACAAGGGTGTGTTTTGTGTACTCACTTTATTGTACGTGCATCACCAATTTTCTTGTATTAAGAAAAAAAAGTTTATGCCACTGCTATGGCTGATCTGCATGGGTGAACTGGTGTGTGTGTGTGTGCGTGTGTGTTTTTGGTTATTTCTGATTTTTGAGGATTTTCAACATTTGATCTTGAGAAAATATTGTGGACGGATTTGAAGGCACAGGGATTTTCTCATATACCAGATCCAGAATATTGGAGAACTCATTTGTCAATCAATACCAGTTCTTGGCTGTTGGTATTTTGCCTTTGATGGTGGCTCAGACAGAATCGTTAGGCAAAAACATGGGAATGTCTTGTGTAACACTGTCTGACGGATCTTAATTTGTAAGATCGTCTTATCCAAGTTTGACATAGCCCTACTTGCATTTTAACTCATCTATGCATGGTTGGTTGGTTAATGAGAATCCGTTTTACAAAAAGATGTTTTTATGACCGTTTTATCCAAGTTATTTTTGCCCAAAAACATTATGTGATGCAGTGATGGTTTGTAATCTAGGTACATCTCTTCCAAATGGAATCGAAATATTTGATCCTTATCAAGTGGGTATATTTTATTTCACACGGCCTTTGTAAAGTTTCACACTCTTTTTATATGATTGTTTGACCAGAATTTGATCAAAGATATGTATGCATCATCATGTGCCGTTCACTTGATGTAGTTGGTAAACTTTTCTCTTTATGTTACCAAGTTTGCAAATATGGAGAATCATTATTGGGCGGCAGGATGGATGACGTGGTGCATCCATTAATTCGTGTCACATTCCTTGTTCCGTTAATTATTAGCTCAACTTGCCTTCCTATAAAAATTTTTGACTAAAATAAATCGTCTATTCAAATCTATGTCACATTCTGTTTTTCATGAATGAATACCATCGTAGGATTGCGATTCAATAAGATAGAGAATGTGAAGGAGTTGATATAGTCGATTTGCCTGTGAGTGATTTGTAGGTTGCACGGATTTAAAATGGCATTGACATTAGTGTGGTAAATGATTGTAAATATATTATTTTTTGGTTAGAAAATACTAGAAATTAAGACTCTTACTGGGTCTTTAATGAGACTAATAATAAATAATAATAATAAAAAGAGAATGATTCGGCAAATGAGTTGATTGGCTGTAGCCTGTACGCTAACTGATGCTCATAGTTATCAATCTGGTGGACCAGTCATAATTGTATCCCATACGTTTTGTCTATTTTGATGCTATTTAGTATTTACGTAATTATTAAATGAGTATTTATGTTTAATTTCTTACTATTTAGCCTGTACGCTAACTTTAAATATTTTTTATAAGATGAATTATTTTTATTCGATTTAATGCGTATTGATAGAATTTCTCTTTCATAAATAAGAGCTTAAAATGATGGGAATGTATAAAGAACATGTACACCAACTTATATATAGGAAAATCACACCAAATATTTCCCCGGTACAAAAAAAGAAAGAAAAGTGATTCTCTTTTACTCTAGTTTGTTTTACAAATATATATTTATATATTTATGTTTTTCCTATGACAATCAGTTTTACTATTAACTATTAAGTATAATTAAATTAATCTTAACTACTCTTGCCAAGGACATCCACTAGACTAATTAAAATATATAGCACTTGCAATTCAAGTAAAAGTGAAATGCCAAGGGCTCTGTATGGTACTAATATAAGATAAATTTGATGTAGACTTTTGGTGGCAAAGAACCTTGTAATTAGAATCTAACCAACTTTCTATCTACGTTGTACCACAAATGTATTTTTTATGTTTGGATGTGACATCAAATACAATCTTACCGTCCATAAGGGTGGTAGATATGATTACAAAGTGTAGGCCTCGTGCTCGATCCCTTCCACTTAGAAAAAAAAAATCTTACAAATTTTAATTGTATTTAATTTTTTGTGTTTTTTACAATTGGTCAACATATTAAGTAGATAGATAAAAATTTGTGTAAGAAGGTATTATTAATATTTTTTGTAAGACGGATCCTTCTTACTCGATCCACTATGTGTTGGTGAGTTAAATTGTAAGAGACTGGAGGTCCATCTTACGAATAAATATCAGTAAAACGATTTTACAGGAGACTTATCTAAGTAGGTATGTGACTAGATATTTTTTTGTTGTAAACAATATGATTCGATTACCCATGCAATGAGCCAAGTCCTCTGAATACTTGGTCGGACGGTGTGTACGAATTGCTTGGACCTTATGTTTGGACAAGGCAACTGTGCTAGACAAGGCGGCCTCGTTGGGTCAGATGACTCTCACTCTCAGTACTTGAAGTGGTCACGCTATGTAATCGCGTCACAAATGCAGGAAGTCTTAGAAGATGAAACAGTTGCGTTCAGTAACAAAAAGTAAATGCGTTGTGCAGTAAAACAAATTTTCTGTTTCTTTGTTTAAGTTGATTTAGTGTATGATATTTTATTCATATATATATATATATATATATATATATATATATATATATATATATATAATTATAACCGTAAAACATATACAAGGTTGACATTAATAAAAATTCAATAGTCTGTTGAACCCAATCTTTCTCTCTCAATTCTATTTGATTGATCTAGCTGTATTCTGTAGTTGCTTGATATTTACTTTCACTGTGCACAACAACTTTTATTTCTCGATCGTCCATCCAACACGCAAAAGTCTTTTATTGTACAGAAGGAACACTGTAATTAAAGTTATGTTTAAATAAATAATAATAACTAAATACTCTCTTGGTCCCTAAAAAGAAGTTTTACTTTTTAATGAAGTTTGTCTTAACTCCTAAGCTTGAATACTTTACTATCTTCTTAAAATTTTAACTACTATACCATTTGATTTAAACTCAAAACTTGGGGAGTATCTTTCATTTCAAATACTCCTATTATTTAAAGCCAAATTAGAGCGCAATCCGGCTCAAAGTCAACCAAGAAAGGCACTTATATAACTTTACCATATAAAGTAAAAAAATAAATAAGAAAAACCAAGTTGGAGTAAGATTTAGCTCTACTTTTGGTTGGAAAATGATAATTAGGTCAAGGGGGTCTGCATTTGGATCTGCAAGTCTGCATATATATAATCAATATATAGTGTAGTACAGGCTAGGAGCATCGAGCATGGATCCCAACTCCCAAGCCCTTTCAAACAATAAAGATAAAACAAGTTGCTTCATATTTTAATTAATTAAATAATCTTATTTCCATACCTAGACAAGCAATCGCGGATTCATGAAAATTTTAAAATGAATTCATCAAAGTTAACTTACGTCCAAAGATGGATCACCTTGTAAAACAATGTTATTTTACAAAGTGAAAATAAATAAATTGATCACGCTACAAAGATGTAGTGACTATGCTGGTGATCTACGTAATGGATCGGAGCTGACGTGTCCTTGACGAATGTTTACGTCGATGTGTGATGGTACTTGATGTACCAAAATGGATAGGATATCTGGGCTTTAGTTCACTTGTGAACTGATTGGTTATACTTGGTCCTTGATCTTTGATGACCTGAAATGAAACTACCGTTAGGATGTCGGGGGTTTTCCCAGCTGCAGCCCTCCGGTGTGAGATTCAGTAATCAATGAAATATGTGTGCCGGAGCTAGCCGTTCCCTTAAGCTTCCGGTGACAGTTTATATTTAGCTTAGAGTTTGAATACAATTGTGTGTATGGTTTACCAATCGAACTTACCTTTCTTGTAAGGGAAAACTTCCTTTTATAGTAGTTGTCCTTTAGGGATCATAATCTATGTAGGGGCCATTGGGCATAGGGATCTGTTGCTGGTCGGCTGGCTGGTAGCTTCCTACTGGTTGATGGCCTATGGGTAGCCTTACATAGTTGGTGGTTGCTTGCTTGCCAAGTTATATCTCCTCTTCTTGTGTAAGGGTCTGTCGCTTGGTCGGCTTGGTGTCAATCTCTCACTGGTTGGCTTATGCTTGCATGGACGACACGTGTCATCCAATTAAGATCTGACATCTGGTAATTACTTGGTCGGTGTAGTGAATGTCGAGCATAGGCGTTCCTCGCCCTGGTGGTCGATCTTGTTCGGCTCCTGGAGTAACCTTTGGTCGATCCGAGGATACTTTGTTCGACTAGATGAGTAATGATCGGCCATGGTCGGTCCTTAAGCTCGAGTGGTTGTTGAGGGATGGGCCCCACCCATGCCTGGCTAGGAGCCACGCGCTCGCTCCACGTAGGAGGACCCAGGTCGAGTCCCTTCAATAGCCCCTAAGTTTTTAAGTGCGAGGACTTATCCTTAGCTTAGAAAGTATAATTGGGTTCTTCGTTCGACTGTCGAGTATTTTTGAGCTTCGTTTTGGTTTTCCTCGGTTTTCGGTTTCCTCGTTTATGTTCACCCTTCGTCGTTAATTATTACATGCTCGATCATGCTTGAGCTTTAAAGTCGAGGACGAATTCGAAGTTTATTAGTGGAATTATCTGGGAATTTGGTTCGTCGTTTGCATTAAATGCATGGTTATCGAGGGGTCATAAGTAATCGTTTCCCTCTACTGTTCATAATTGTGACACTATCATTTTGTCAAAACATTGTCGGTTTGTGTTTGGGTTTTGCATGGTTACTGCCCACGTGTTGGCCTAGGAGTGGGTAGGTAGGATCCGCGTGTTCTCTCTTCGGGTCGACCCGGCGTCCTCGGGTCTGCATAAAAAGGTTCACGAAGTTGGCTTCTTCCATACGCGCTTCCAGTCTTTCTGCATTTTCCCTCCTAAAAACTCATACTTTTTGTGAAGGCGAAAAAGAACTCTCTTACTGATTTTCTTCATTTCTCTCCATTTCCAGCTGCTATTCTACCTTATACGTTAGTTTCTCAGGTTCGCCTTCCTCCCTTCTTTTGTTTGAAGTTAATTTTTCGCATTTTGTGCTTGTTTTAAGTCAGTTTCTGGGTTTATAGTGCTTTTTGGCGATACAGTAGCCGTTTATGTCATTTCAGTGCTAATTCCGGTAACTGGTCTTTTTCTAGGTCTTCGGCTATTCTATGTCTTCTTCCTCATCGCTCTTGATTTGCAGGTATTTTGCCCTTTCTGCTCGTTGTTCATAAATTCGTAGTTTTTAGGGTTTTTAGGCTTTATGAATCCTATTCTCGAGTTCACGCCTAGTGAAACCTTCTCTTCCTCCTCGCCAAGCTCGTCTTCTGTATCAGGACATGGGATGAGGACTAAACACGTAAGTCCGGACCCTGTTTATGCTCGATCACCGATAAACCGTAGGGTATACTCGCAAACCGTTGGGGCCTGGTCGATTGTTTTGCCGAGCCAAGCAATGCCTCTTTTGGTGGAAAGGGGTACAATGTGGATGGCTTACCAACCCTTCTCGACGAGGAGTACACAACCGATGATATCCCTGCTGGTTCGGCCATGATGGTTTGTAGGGATAAGTTGAGGGCCTTGAGGTATTTATTTAATCAATACTACAGGGAGATCATTGCTCAGGAGGTAGTGGCAGCTAACAAAAGTTTGGCTGGTGAAAAGCAAGGAGAAGCTTCCTCGGCTGCTGCCAGAGTCGAGGATGGCCCAGGTGGGATTGAGGATGCCCCACCGGCTCGTCGAGTGCTCAATGAATGGAGAAATAATATATGACCCGAGGATGTGGTCAACTGGAATGATAGGTATAATCACAGCTTCAAAAGATTACGAGGGTCTGCTCCCCACAACTCGCTTGGCCTGGACGAACTCAGGAGTCAGCGTGATAAGGTGGGTTTTTATATTACCTTTTTCGAGGTAGGTCTTCGGCTGCCCCTCGACCCCTTACCTGTGAGCTTCTGGAAGAGGCCAGTGCCTATCCCCTCGATCTATCCCTCAACCTAGTGAGGTATTTAGTGTCATTTGTCGCTTGTGTTCGAATACTCGGGTTTGAGCTGACCCTTCCCTTATTCAGAACTTATTTTTCCGTGACCAAGTCCTTGAACCGGCTCCAATGCAAGCATCACAAGCGAGGAATCAACTTGTTCGCCAAGCCTCCTAGCAAACCGGGGCACTGGGATGAGAAGGTCCTGTTGATCGAGAGTCGGATTGGGTGGAACTTTCCTGTTCCTCGGCTTTCTGCTTCTGATGTCAAGTCCCTTTCTTTAGCCGGGACTTTAGATGAATATGATGAGTCAACCCGAACGATCATTGAGTCTTTCCTAGGGGTACGCGGAACTGGACCCACCTGGGTATTATGTTGGAGCTCAGTGACCGAGGATGAGGTTTTGCTGAGGATGGTCGGGATGTCGACCAAAAAGATAGAAGGGCTAAACCTTCGTTGCGATGTCCCCGAGTATATCGAGTATCCGGGGTGGTCAATGCACGAAAGACATAGTGTAGACACCCCAATTTCGTACCCCTGGTATGTAACATGACATGCGATATCAAGACCTGTTAAAACTTAACAAATGTCAAGTTACATGGTTTAAAAATGCAAAAGGAAAAACAGGATGCGTAAAACAGTGAAATGCAGGGGCCAAAGTGTCAAAAATCAAGCTAAAAAAGGATCCAGGCACCACCACCAAGCTAACATGGCGCGGCGCCCAGGACTCAAACAGTGCACTCCGTTTTGACATTTTGTACAAGCTCTCAAGCACGCGGTACAAGCTGATGAAGCACAGAAAAGAAATTTTAAAGACGACGAGGTCCCTTCATCAGCCTATAAATAAAGGGCTTCGGCTTTAGAATTGAGGGTCGAGAAATTCTCACTCATAATGCACTGCGTTTATTTTACGCAGTGAAGAGCGATCATGAGAAAGAGAGAGTCCCCTCCTCCTATAAGCCTCGAAGCTCTGCCAAATCTCCTCCAAACACAAATCAAACCGGTCAAAGTGGACCTTAGCCTTCTAGCTAGGATTCCACCCTATTTCCCTGGTCCAAAAATCCCAAAAAGAGATGTTGCTATGCCCGAATCCAGTGGCAAAATCCGTCAGAAGCAAGTAGTTGCTCTGCCCGATTTCTGCCAACAGCCAGTAAATAACAGCAAAAATGCAAGCAGTTGCTCCACCCGTTTTACGGTGCCTGAAAGCAACTTTCGGAAGCAGTTATTTTGCCCGAATCGTAACAGCAGCAAAAGACTCCCTCTCCTGGAAGGATAGAGCGAGCACACCCTACGCTCTTACAGGTAAGCCTTCAAGAGGTTTTTATATAAAAATGCTATTTTCATTCGGCCCAATGTAAAAAATATAAGCAGTTATGCTACCCGGATTTCTATAGAAAATAGCACTAAAAAGAGCCATGATTATGACCAAATAATTATAAATGTATTTGTAATTACTGGAAGGAGGCGGCTGCAAGTTTGTAAATAATGTAGATACATAAATATCTGTTTTAAATGCTTTATTTTATTTGCTGAATAAATATAATAAAAACATATTTTAGCCAAAAACTATTTTTGAGACCGAAAGGGCGAGTTGAGTGCCTAACACCTTCCCAACTCGTAACTTAGCCTCCGAACCCCGTTTTACAAACTCTGGTTATTTTTGGTTTTTCTTTATTTCTCCTTAAAATAAAGATTGCGACTTTGTTACAATATTTTGGATCACAGTGAGGCCCGAAACATCATTTTTTTTGCAATTTTCCGTTTTCCCCAAAACAAGGGACGATGAGAATGAAAAGGGTGATGCATTTTCTGTATCTTGTTTTCCCCTAAACAAGGGAGGAGAAACCCAAAGCACTCATAGCGATCCAAAATAAACCTACGGTTACGGTGAGGCTCGCAACATCCTTTTTTTTTGGCACTTTTCTGTTTTCCCCTAAACAAGGGACGGTGAGAATGAAAAGGGTGATGTATTTTATGTATCTTGTTTTCCCCTAAACAAGGGAGGATGAGATACAGAGAAATCCAACGCACTCATAGTAACCTAGGACGATTTTTTTAAAGTTCATAGTGAGACATGGCGTGTTCTCACACGTCTTTGCAACATCCTTTTTTTTTTTTTTGCACTTTTCTGTTTTCCCCTAAACAAGGGACGATGAGAATGAAAAAGGTGATGCGTTTTCTGTATATTGTTTTCCCCTAAACAAGGGAGGACGAGTTACGAAAATATTCAAATCTCTCATAATGGACTAAAGCACACTCGGTGACCGAGGCGTATTCAATGTGCTTTTTGACAACACTCTTTCTGCACTTTTAATTTCGTCTTCCCCTAAACAAGGGAGGATGAAATGGAAAGCATGATGTTCTTCCGCATGCCGCGCTCCCCTAAAAAAGGGCGCGCGGGGTCCGGGAGCCTTAGGGGCACCCACACATAGGTTTAGAGAAGACTGTCTCCGATGCAAGGATGATATGTTCAACTTCGAAGGCTGTGAAAGTATTCATCGCATTGTACTTTTTTTAAAAATTGTTTTTTGATCGTTGTCTTTTTACTTGTAGCTTTGACTTGTCACTTTTGTGCTGCTTTAGATATGGTGGTGGATTTAGATCAAATCTCTGGGAGAGCTGCCAGGCAGACCCGAGGTACTGCCCGTCGAACGGTGCTGAGGGAAGCATCTACTGATCCTACTAAGGCCTATACTTTTCCCACCGACGAGCAGGGGCCTGGGTCTTCGACTGTGCCTACTGCTACAACCTCAACGGCTCCTCGCCGGGCACCACCCAAAGTGATTGTGACCCGGAAGCCCATACCCCGGTAAAGAAAACTACTGCCACTACAACTGGGCCTGCCTTCGTTGAAAATGCCCTGGCTTCCCCTTCGGCTAAAAGGCGGCTAATCGAGGATGCGCCTAAGAAGGATGAGCGAAGCCTCGAGGAAGTATCTACCCGCTCCCCTATTGCCAAGAAGATGAAGGCCACTGTATCTTCGTCATCAAGCGAGGAGAACGTTTCATGGCTGAAGGATGACTTTGTCATGCCGACCACTCGAGCCGCCGGGATCAAGCTCGGCCAAGACATCGAAGATGTCCCAGCGTTGCAAAATATCGACGTTACCCATCGGGATGGTCCTATTGCCTTGGCCGGGCAATGGATAGTTGTTCAAGCCCAGATGAGGGACATGGTCGGGGTTGCCAACTCTCTGCCTACCAATGAAGCGATGGGATGCATTGGGCTGTGCGTGAGCGAGGTAAAAATCTTTCCTTTATTCTTCTTTTTCTTCTCTTCTTTCTTTTTAGTGGGTATTTTGTATCTAACTTTTCACTCTTACTGTTCCCGTGCAGCTGTGTTCTTTTGTCAACTCGCTAGGTGGTCGCTCTGGTCGGGCTGAAGCAGAGGTGAAAAAGCTGAAGACCCGGGCGCAGACTGACCAGGATGAGATTGAAATTCTCAAGGCTCGCTTGGCATTTTTGGAGAGCGACCAGGCCCAGAAGGCATCCGAGCTGGTGGAGTCCTCAGCCAAGATAACTGCCCTGACCAATGAAAAAGAACTGGCTGAGACTCGTGTTAGCGATGCCGAGCAGAGGGCTGGCCAAGCCGAGCAAATGAGATCCTTAGCTGAGAAGGAGGTGACCGAGTCCTCGGCGAGGATTGCTGATTTGGAGAATCGGGTTGATGAGGTGAGGGCCTCACCCTTTGAAAAATTCAAGGATTTTGAGGAATTCACCAAAGAGGTCCTCCCTTAATATGAGCGAGGTGTCCGCCATGTTCTTCGGGTAGCTGCTTCCTCGGGGGTGACACTTGGGACCATTGTTGAATGGGGCGGCGAGTATTTCTCTAGGGATACCGCGAGGGAGGGACACGGGATGATCCCTTTTGATGAAGGCGAGCTGATCATGATTCATGAAAAGGATGCTCAAGCCGGATTTGAAGAATGGGTGCCCCAGACTCCTTGGTCTCGGGATGCTATTGTGAGTGCCTCGTTTTTCGACCGTTTCCCCCACCGCTGAGAGCGGGTGGTTTCAAAACCTTTAAAGCGCGTGGAATACGCTTGGCCTCAATTGTGGGCTCAAAATATGATCAAAAGAGTCGCCATCTTTATTTTAAGGAAAACAAAGAAGAATAAGAGATAACCAGATTTATAAAGGGTTCGGAGGCTAAGTTACGAGGTGGGAAGGGGTTAGGCACCCAAGTCGCCCTTTCAGTCTCAAAATAGTTTTTTTGGCTAAATATGTTTTTAAATATTTATTTAACAGATAAAATAAAACATTTAAATATACATATCTGTATCTATATTATTACAAACTTGCAAAAGTCTCCTTTCGGGAGTTACAAATACATTTATAAATATTTTGCCATAATATTGGCTCTTTTTAGTGCTATTTTCTATAGAATTTCGGGCAGCATAACTGCTTATTTTGCTTACATTTTGCTAGTCTAAATAGCACTTTTATATAATAATTTTTTAAATAACCTACCTCTTGAAGCGTGAGGGTTTTATCCCGTACAAACTAGCTTCTGGTAGGCTTAGGGGAGCGCTCTGTCCTTCAGGGAGAGGGATTCTTTTTGCTATTGCGGGGATTCGGGCAGAGTAATTGCTTTCGAAAGTTTCTTTTCGGCCTCAGGATCCGGGCGGAGCAACTGCTTGCTCTTATGCTGTTGTTTGCTTGCTGACGGCGGAAATCGGGCAGAGCAACTACTTGTTTTTTGCTGATTTGGCGTCTGGATTCGAACATGGCAACTGCTCTTTTTAGGATTTTTGGATCGGTGGAATAGGGCGGAATCATAGTAGGACAACTAGTGTTGATTCCTATGATTAGATTTGGTTGAGTCATCTTCTGATTCTATTGTACAGTGGCTAAAAGGTCTGCGTACCGATTAGTGTGGCAACTGTCTTAGAATCATTGTGTTTAGAATAGTTTCTAGTGTTTAGTTCTTAGGCGCGTTTCAGCAAGCTTCTTCGGCAAACATTGGAAAAACAGCAGACTTTGAAGTCTGCTCAATTTACAGAAAATCAAAATAAGCCAAAATCAAGATACAACGCCACGTGGATATTCATCCAGATATTTTTTCGAAAATATCTTGTCATTATGTCTTCACCAATTTTACATCTTCAAGAAGTCAACTCTGTATGATGACAACTGTCCGGTCTGCACCCTGACCTCTGAAGACTGAAAGCATTACCCGTTTTGGCTAAGAAGACTTTCTGAGCTGAAGAGCCTGCAGCCTGAAACATTACTCTGTTTGGCAAAGTCTTCTCTGCACTCTGCATCTCTGAAGACTGTGGCTGTCTCCAAAGCGCCGAATTGCATTCAATGCAAAAGACCGTTTGACACAATTCAACATGTTCCTATCCAACGGTCCAAAGATCTCTTCCAGGTATATATTCAAGTCCTGAAGACCTGAACAAAAACAACTCTTGCGCATTAAACTCTCAAGCTTCATCTTCATCACTCAAGCATTCAAGAGATCAAAGGACAAGGACTAACACTTCACCAAACTTTCTGAAGCTGCAGATCTATCATCTTTATTTCTTCTCAGCTTCATTTAGTTTGTCTTTAAACTGTTCTTTAATACTGCACGTGTAGAGAACAATTATTCATTGATTGTTTCTCTCACCTTCAAACACAGTTAAAAGCGATTTTGTACACGATCCATTAGTGATCTAAATCATAAACCTAGTGGATAAACAAGAGCACTTTTAAAATCCAAAGCTAACCACTTTGGTAGTGGATGTAGTACTATTCACAGTACGAACCACTTCAAATCTCTGTCTGCTATTTATATCTGTTCTTTTCATTCTCATAACTGTTGCTGCTTAACTGTCTCAGAAGTTATACCTCTGTAACAGCAGTCTTTATTATTCAGATTCCATCTTTATTCCGCTGCCTTAACACTTCTTCTCAAACCTTTCTAAAATCCTTAAGAAGTGTTTTTATCAATCAAAAAGATTTTAACACCTTATCTAGGCTATTCAACCCCCCCTTCTAGCCTAGATTGAGCCTACTTTGGGACCAACAATTGGTATCAGAGCTTGATTCTTTGAAAAATCATTTTTCCAAGCCTAACCTCTTGAGAATAGATCCTATGGCTCACTATATGCTGCCTACTTCGAATACCAGCCACGTCCCAATATTGGACGAAGGTCATTTCGAAGTATGGAAAGATAAGGTTATGAGATATATGAACTCTATTGACAATCGGTTGTGGCAATGTGTTCTAACAGGTCCTTATATTCCAATGAAGCCCAACCTACTTGCTGAAGTAGCCAGTGGTCCTCCAGAAATACCTAAAACCATGAACGAATGGACGGATGAAGAAAGAAGACTTGTTGAACTCGACAGCAAGGCTATTCATATCATATCAAGCTCTGTCGACACAAGCACATACCAACAGATCATACGATGCAAAACTGCCAAGGAAATGTGGGAAGCCTTGGTGGAATATCTCGAAGGAGATCTACCCACCAGAGACAACAGGAAGTACAACTATATTCAACAATTTGATTCATTCAGAAAAGATCCTAAGGAGACTCTCCGACAAGCCTACGACAGATTCTGTGAGGTAGTAAATAGCTGTTACTCTTTAGGAAAAGAATATAGTGTTAAAGAAGTAAATATGAGATTTTTAGCTTCTTTAGGAAGTTTGTGGCATGTAAAAACCTGCTATATAAAGAGTCAAAGACTTGAACTCCATGCATCTTAGAAGTTTGTATGCGAGTTTAACAGTCTATGAGCAAGAATTACTTCAAGCTCAAGAACAGGACAAACATTTTAAACTTCCTTCCTTCTCTGCCATCGCTGGGATATTCTGCTTGAAAATAAACCTTCTACCTCTTCAAGTGAGAATGAAATCCTTTTACGAACAATTTGCTATGTTCGTTAAGAAATTTCAAAAGTTCTCAAGATTTAACAAAAGAAGGAAGCAAACCGGCGGACTTTGAGAAAAGTGGCGAAAACTCACAACAATGAGTTAGTTTGCTACAAGCTGCAGGAAGCTTTGGTCATTTAAAACTTCTAAATGTCCTAAGCCAAAATATGAAGCCTATAAGAAAAGACCTTCTAAATCATTTTCAAAACATAGAGGTCTTTGGTGAGGACTTAGAAGAAAATCATGTATCCACACGGTTTGGCCGATTCGATGAGGATGAGAGTGATGGCCTTTGGCGAGCACATATTTGCCTTGTTGCTCTAGAGTCACCTCCACCTATGACTCGAGGCAGTGATGTTAAATATTCTCCTTTTCAAGGCGACATTGAACAAGCTTCGGAAGAGCCTTCAAAGAAGAAATCCTCAAGGATGCTCAAGACATGCTAGAGGAATTCAATGAATTCGAAAGGCATATGTTAAGTTAGCTAAAAGTCATGAGAATGGGCGAGAAATCTATCTTTGGCCAGGAGTTAAAAACTCTTCATGGAATCAGCGAGGGAAAGTATCAAGTTAAAAGAAGAGAACAAGTTTCTCAATGAAAAGGTTGCTTGTCTTATCAATCACGCCAAAGAGTTATCGTGAGAAGAAGAGTTGCAAAAACCATTAACTCATGGAATAACTCAACGGCGATCTTTGATCAAATTCTTGGAGATCGAAGCCCTTAAGAGATAAATCGCGGGCTAGGATTCTCACGAAAATACTTCGGCGCAACCTACGAACAAGAAAATGAACATTTTACGGTGAATAGTAATATTCCTACGATATCGAAACCTTGCAAGGGTAAAGAAGGAATTGGCTGCTTGCTACTCCTTATAAATATCTAAGGTTCAAATTACCAAAACGATTGAAGCTTTGAAAGCAAAGCAATCATCTGGCGGAAGATAAATCGTTAAAGGTGGGGCGGACTCTCAACGGACCCTCCACCGGCACTTACGTGAAAGCAAGGCTGTTGTTTCGGGGCCTATGAAATGCTTTGCTCGAACCTATCGGATTCATCAACGGCATGCTACGGATGGTGCTTCGACGGAATGTTGATACCAAGCTTAAAGGCAAAATGTTTGAAGCATCAAAGTCTACTTGGCAAAACATTCTTTTGCTAAAGCAAAGGCTGCGTACATACTTAAGAAACCTCATCTGAAGCCTCTAAGCTTCTTGTTTACAAGTCTGCTAACATCAAATCTTTGTTAAGAAAAATGTTCAAAAACCTTCAAATATCCGAGCATAATCATGTAGACTTACGTAATTTTCATCAATTGCACGTTTTGTAAGTGTCTTGGCCACTTGGTCCATGAATGTCTGTGAAATCCATCATGAAGCTTCTTTGGATCCTATTCCAAAAATTAGGCAAGTATGGGTTCCAAAACTTCGCTAACCATTTGGACCCATAAAGAAAATAAAAGGGACCATGATTTTCTTACCTCTACATCTCGGGGTGTGCTTCATGGCTAATTCAGTTCAGAAAAGAAAGATGTGTGGTATCTAGATAGCGGTACGCTCGAGGCACATGACGGAGAATCATGCCTTCTCTCTAAATTTTACGAGGAAGAAGGCCCTCCGGTCATCTTCGGAGACAATGCCAAAGGAAGAACAATTGGCTATGGATCCATCATTAGAAATCTCTCCGTTGGAAAAGTCTCTCTAGTAGAAGGCTTGAAACACAATCTTCAGTATTTCCCAGTGCGTGACAAAGGGCTTATTGTCAATTCTCCTCAAGCAGATGTGATATCAAGGATCAGTCTCTTGCTCAACCTTGGTTCTTGGACATAGACAAGGGAATGTCTATGTGATAGATTTGAACGCTACGGTAAGGCTACAAATCTATGTCTAGTGGCAACTACGCTCAAGACAAAAATTTGTGGCATAAAAGACTTCGATCATCTAAACTTCAAGTATCGGCCAAACTATCCAAAGAAGGTCTAGTTAAAGGATTGCCCAGGTCTCTGGCTGATCATGATCGCGCATGCAAAGCGTGTCAGCGGGGAAAGCTCTCAGCGTCCTTCAAGAACAAGCAAGGGACTTTCAACAGCGAGACCTCTACAGCTTCTTCACATGGATCTCTTCGGACCAGTCACTACTATCAGCTATGGTGGTCACAGATACACGCTTGTAGTAGTGGATGATTATACAAGGTACACTTGGACAGAGATGATGTCTTCTAAAGATCACACATACGATCTTCTTACGGCATTGTTGAGGAAGCGCAAGCGCAAAAACTTCGATGAAATCGGTGATGTTCGTTCGAACAATGGCGAGTTCACCAATAATGGAATAGCAAAATCTTGTGATGATCACGGTATTGGGCACAACTTCTCTGTGTAAGAACACCCTGACAAAAGCGGCGTTCTTTGAAAGGAAAAACGAGAACACTTATTGAAGGCTGCTAAAACCATGCTTGCGAAGCAAAAAGCTGCTAAACATTTAAAGGCGCGTCAACACAGCTTGCTTCACTCAGAACAGATCCTTGATCAACAAATTCCACGGTAAAACACCCTATGAACTTTGGAGAGGTAAAGCCCCAAACATTGGATTTTTTAAAATATTAAATTTGCAAATGCTTTGTAGTTTATAATGGTAATGACTACTGAGAGGTAAATTTGATCATAAAGCCGATGAAGGTGTATTTTTGGGTTATGCCTTACACTCCAAGCTTACGGGGGTTTTCAACAAGCGATCATTAAAAATAGTTGAATACTGTTCATGTCTCCTTTGGAATTTGATTTATTAGAGCCACTTGTGGCTCAAATGTTCTTGATGACTTTGTTAATGTTGAGGCAGTACATCCCGACCAACAACCTCCCATATGCCTAATCCACCACCAGCAACTCAATCAAATATTCACGATCATCACCTCTTATCAAATGGGGCGGCTGAAAAACTTCAACTCTGTTCATGAAAACTACGCTCGAGAACACTTTGTTTGAGAACACGAAAATCCTATTCCTCGGCTCACCTATGAACCAAATTACGAGCAGAAACACTCCTCAGACACATCTAATCTTCCTTCTAGCCTCTCCTGAACCTTGTTATGAAGAGGACGGCTACTACTCATCACATTCTGTTTGTCACGGAGCATGCAAAGATCATCAATTTCTCAAATCATTGGTAACATACATGTTGGAGTGCGGACGAGGAAGATCTTCCAAAAATGAATGTATGTTACGTCTTTGCATTTGTATCGAGAGAAGAAGAGCCAAAGAAGGTTGAAGAAGCTCTTCAAGATCCAAGTTGGCTTGGAAGCTATGCAAGAAGAACTTCAACAATTTGAAAGATGTCAAGTATGGAAGCTAGTTCCAAAGCCTGCTGATCATACTGTCATTGGCACGAAATGGGTGTTCAGAAACAAGAAAGATGAAGATGGGAACATAGTGAGGAACAAAGCAAGACTTGTTGCACAAGGATATCGCCAAGAAGAAGGCATTGACTATGATGAAACTTTTGCTCCAGTAGCAAGGTTAGAAGCCATCAGAATCTTCTTAGCCTATGCTACATACAAGGACTTTGTGCTGTACCAAATGGATGTCAAGGCGCATTTCTTAATGGTGATCTTCAAGAAACAGTCTATGTTGCTCAACCTCAGAGCTTTGTGGAGAAAGGAAAGGAATCTCACGTCTACAAGCTTAAGAAGGCTCTCTATGGCCTTAAGCAAGCTCCTCGGGCCTGGTATGAAACACTTTCTAAATTCTTGATTGAACAAGGATTTGTGCGAGGAAAAATCGACACTACTCTCTTCATTCTCAAGCACAAAGGACATTCTCTGCTAGTGCAAATCTATGTCGATGATATCATCTTCGGATCTACAAATGAGCTATGCAAAGATTCGAGACCCTCATGACTAGCAAATTCAAATGAGCATGATGGGAGAGCTCACATTCTTTTGGGTCTTCAAGAATATTCATCAGTCAATCCAAGTATGCTAAAGATCTGGTCAAAAAATTTGGATTGGAAACAGCAAACACCTTTGATACACCAATGGCTGCCAAATGCAAACTTTCAAAAGACTTACAAGGAAAGAAAATTGATATCACCCACTATAGGGGGATAATTGGATCTCTGCTCTATCTTACCGCCAGCAGACCTGACATTGTGTATGCTGTTGGGGTATGTGCTAGATTTCAAGCAGACCCTCGTGAGTCACATCTTCTTGCAGCCAAAAGGATTATCAAGTATGTATCGAATACCAACTTAGGTATTTGGTATCCAGGGAATCATCTTTCAACTTTGTAGGCTACTCGGATGCTGAGCTATCTTTGGTTGTCAAGTTGTGAGAAAAAAGCACCCGATGGAACTTGTCAATTTCTAGGAGACGGACTTGTCTCTTGGGCTAGCAAGAAACAAGCATCCGTCTCTAATTCAACTACTGAAGCTGAGTATATAGGCTGTGGAAGGCTATTTGTCAACTACTGCGGATCAACGACAACTTGTGGATTCGACATCAAGGTAGCGGTTGATCATGTGTGATAACACCTCGGCAATCTATCACATCTGATCCGGTGATGATGCATTCCAAAAAAGCATATCGATGTTCGATATCACTTTCTAGGGACAATGTAGAAGAAACATCGGCATGAAAT
>CM028384.1:32039794-32087474 GCA_013146195.2 Codonopsis lanceolata | reverse complement strand
CTCTGAGGATGAAATTTGGCTGGCCATTCAAAGTCTGAATCCAGATAGTGCTCCAGGAGTTGATGGCTATACAGGATGGTTTTTTCGGACATGCTGGGAGATTATTAAGGGAGATCTAGTGGCTGCGATTCAGGATTTTTTCATGGGCGCAGATCTTCATAAGGGGTTGTCTACCACGGCTATCGTTCTGATTCCAAAAGTGAACAATCCTGAAACGATTGGTGACTTTCGTCCGATTAGCTTATGTCCGTTTGCAGGGAAAGTGATTTCTAAAATTGTTGCGACTGCTTGGCTTAAAATTTTACTCCGCATAATTTCGATGGAACAATCTGATTTATTAAAGGTCGTAGCATTCAAGAAAATGTTGTTTTGGCTCATGAACTAGTTCATCGGATAGACACTCTGCCAGGGGGCAACGTGGTTTCAAGTTGGATATGTCAAAGGCGTACGACAGATTAGAGTGGGATTTTCTTCTTCGCGCCTTACAAGGGTATGGTTTTAGTGTCGAAGTGCAAGCTATGATATATAGGCTTCTGAATAATGTTTGGTACACCATTCGGGTTAATGGTGACAGTTTTGGCTTTTTTAAATCAACGAGGGGGGTGAGACAAGGCGATCCGTTATCTCCTTTGTTATTTATTCTAGCCCAAGATGTTCTATCCAGTAATATTTCAGCCGGGGTTGAGAAAGGTCTCATTAAACCCGATTCCGCATGGGGGAGGTTTGGTGATTTCTCACCTATTTTACGCGGATGACATGCTTTTGTTTTGTAATGCTAGCAAAGCTTCGGTTCTTGCTCTTCGAAAGATCCTCAGTGAGTATGAAAGGGCTTCAGGTCAGCTTATTAATCTGGATAAAAGTGGCTTTTATACTGCAAAGTCTTGTTCGAGAAGCAGAACTAGACAACTAGCTAGCTGGTCCGGTTGTTCGCATAAGAATTTTCCAATGATGTACTTGGGTATTCCCCTTTTCAAAGGGAGAATAAAAGCTGTTCATTTTGAAGGTCTGGTGGAAAAAATTTTGAACCGTATTAATGGCTGGAAGGCTCAATTGTTATCCTTTGGTGGCAAACTCACGCTTTTACGCTCGGTTCTATGCAGTATCCCTTTGTATACTTTTGGTCGCTTCTGTGTCGAAATCGCCAGATGATACCGCTTTCGCAACCTTTTTCTGGAGCAATAACGGGGATCGTCGCACTCATTGGGTGGCATGGGAGACTATTTGTAGACCTTTGGAGGAAGGTGGTTTGGGTATTCGGTCAATGGCGGAGGTTATGTCTTCGTTGCAAGCTAAGCTAGCTTGGTCCGTGATTCAAGGCAAGAGTTTATGGGCTCGTTTTGCAAGCTCTAAATATGGAATTTTTGGTTCTTATCATACTCAAGTAATGTCGCCAGTTAGCAAAGTCATTTATAATCATATGGATGGGGTTTACAACTCTAGTAGATGGCTGGTGGGTAGTGGTGATATTTCTTTCTGGGGAAGCAATTGGTGTGGCGTCATTTTAGAGGGTCCGTTACCAATGGATATTCATCTCTCGGTTCGTGATGGCCTCCAGCTATTGGATCAGTTTTCCCATCATATTTCCGAGGCTAATCTGGAATTAATCAAGAGGGTTCGCTTGAATCCTTTGAAAAACGACAAGGTAGTTTATATCCATTCCACCTCCGGAAATTTTGAAGTCTCGGCTCACTGGCATAATAATCGTTATAAATGGCCAAAACTGTTCTGGGCTAGAAAAATTTGGCAGCACTGGATTCCTTTGAAGGTAAGTGGTTTTATTTGGAAGTTGTGTTACGGAGCTTTGCCGGTTGATCTCCGTCTTCAGGAGAGGCATATTATGATGGTTTCAAAATGTGTATGCTGTACCAGTAACCATGATAGAGAGTCTCTTGGGCATTTGTTTTTATTTTCTGAAGTGGCAGGTGAAGTATGGAAATTCTTAGCTCGTTGTTTTCAATTACCCGAGACTTATGCGTCTTTGCATCATCTTTTTGCTACCTGGATGAATCGGGTTTCTACGGATAATCAGCTTGGTGCTTGTAAAATTGGTACAATGGTTTTAGGATGTTGGGAATTATGGAAAGCGCGATGCCGCGCCATTTTTGATAATATCCCAATGAATGCTCAAGAAGTTATATCAGGAGTTCGTAATGGCTTGAGAGATATGATGAATTTGTACGTCCCAAAAGTGGTTTCTAACGAGGTCGGTATTACGGGTCTTCGTCCTTTGTGGGTTTCAGTTAAAAATGTCAAATTTCGGCGCGGAAGTTGGATTCGTTGGGAACCTCCTGAGTTAGGTGCTTATAAACTCAATACCGATGGATCGGCTAGAAATGGTTTTTGTACAGGGGGTGGTATCATTCGTAACCATCAAGGCAGGTTGGTTTGTGCTTTTTCGGCTGCATATGGTCAAGGCACTAATACTTTTGCTGAGATTGTTGCTCTCCGTGATGGTCTCACCTTATGTCGGAGATTGGGTTTAAGGGAGGTGTATGTAGAGACTGACTCTTTGGTGGCAGCCCATGGTTTGGTTGGTATTCAAAAGTTTCCTTGGCAATATGAGTATGAGCTTTCTGATTGTAAGGAGTTGCTTGGCCTTTACTCCATACGTCATGTTTACAGAGAGATTAATGGTGTGGCTGATAGACTTGCGGATACTGCTCATTCGTCGTTGATTTATACTACGTATGAGTCTGTGTCTCAATTACCGATAAATGTGCGTCATTCCTTTAGACAGGACTGTTTGGGTTTATTTAATTTTCGTAAATGATGTATTTTCTCTCTTGGTAGAGGTAAGGCTCCTCCCTCCTCTGTTTGAGGCAGGTTGTCCCCCTCGTTGTTTATTTTTTTGTTATTAATAAATTCCTGCAGGGTTCCGTCCCTGTTTCCCTAAAAAAAAAAAAAAAAAAAAAAATAGCCAGCGGAGTATGAGAGTCAGCCGGATTGATGAGCAAGATTCCTATGTCAAAGCATCTTTTATTTGCAGCTCCGTCAAAGAACATCTGCTAACAGGTGTCATGGTCAGTGATTTCCAGGATACCTTCATCTGGGAAACCAGGCTCAGTTGCATCTTCGGCCTTCAAGGGTAGATCGGCTAAGTGGTCTGCAATTACGCTCCCTTTGATAGACTTGAGTGTGACATAAGCTATGTCAAACTCGTTGAGAAGAAAGTACCACTTGGCTAGTCGGCTGGACAGTGATGGCTTATCAAAGATGTACTTGATAGGGTCCATTCTGGATATGAGTTTGATGAACCGTCCTTGGAGATAAGTCTTGAGCCTTTGAGTGGCCCAGACTAGGCCGGTGCATCTTTTCTCTAGTGCTGAATAGTTTAGCTCGCTTCCTTGCAGCTTCCTACGTATGAAGTATATAGCATTTTCAATGTAGGAATCTTCTTTCTCTTGGGCGAGCATAGCCCCTACCGACGTGTCTGTGACGGTTAAATATATGAGGAAATGTTTATGTGTATGAGGTGGAGCTAGCACATGGGGATTGGTAAGGTAGGCTTTTATTTTTTCGAAAGCTAGCCGGCACTTCTTGTCCCAGACTTGGTCAGTATTCTTTTTTAGGAGTTTAAAGAGGATATGGTTGTCAGCTGTCGGATGAAACGACTGATATACTGCAATCGGCCTAGGAAGCCTTTGACTTCAGTTGGAGTTCTTGGCTGTGGCATTTCTAGGATGGCTTTGATCTTTGCTGGCTCGATCTCGATGCCCTTCTCGGTCACTAAGAATCCCAGGACTTTGCCTTTGGTAACCCAAAATGTGCATTTGGTGGGGTTAAGCTTCATTTGGTGCTTCCTTAGCCTTTCGAAGAACTTTCGAAGGTCTTTGATATGAGCACCGTTGGCGTCGCTGGAATGCACGATCTTGTCATCAACATAAACCTCCATTTCTTTGTGGATCATGTCGTGGAAGAGGGTGGTGGCAGCCCTCTGATAAGTAGCCCCGGCATTCTTCAGCCCAAATGGCATGACAATATAGCAATAAGTACCTCAAGGAGTAGTAAATGAAGTCTTCTCCTGGTCTTCTGCTGCCATTTTGATTTGATTATAGCCTAGCATACCGTCGACGAAGGATCGGACTTTGTGAGCTGCGACGACGTCTACCACAATATCAGTATTGGGTAGAGGGAAGTCATCTTTGGGCGACGCTCTGTTGAGGTCGCGAAAGTCTACACAGATTCGGACTTTCCCGTTGGGCTTGGGAACGGTCACTATATTGGACAGCCAGATCAGGTGTTCAACTACCCGGATGAAGTTGACGCGCAGCTGCTTCATGATTTCTTCTTTAACTTGTAGTGACCATTCTGGCTTGATGCGGCGGAGCTTCTGCTTGACTGGGCGAGCATCCGGATATATGAGGATCCGGTGTTCGACTATGGTTGGATCTAGCCCCGGCATATCTTCGTAGGACCAGGCAAATATGTCCACGAACTCTTTAAAGAGATCAATGAGTGTTATTCTTTCTGAACCTTGCAGGTAGCTGCCGATGTTGATTTCTTTGATTTCATTGTCCAGCCCCAGATTGATAGTGGACAGGTCTTCAGTTGCTGCTGATGAATGGCTCTGTTCCTGGTGCTCAACTGACTTTACAAGCTCAATCAAATAATTTTTATCTTTTGGGTCCATTTCATTAAATGACTCATTGTCATAATTATCATTATTTAATGCGTCTTTTAATGTAGGTGCAACTAAGGAATAAGCAAAGACATTTAAATTATCATTAAAAGCAAACTGTACAGGGTTTATTACATTATTGAGGACCTGGGGTTTGAGATCCTCAACTTTAGGTAGCGGATCGGTAGATGACCAATCCGTAAAGCTAGGGAAAGGAATAGGGATAGTATATCCAAAGCGGTCCACTAGGTCGTGGGCCGTGAGCGGCCTCTGTCGTGGTATATCAAGCCGATTGCAGAGGCTTATCAACGATAAGCTCAAACTCAATAGGGAGCTCTTTATAATAAGTGCCTCCATCTATCATACCCAGGAAACTGTCTCCTAGACCATCATCATCAAATAAGGCCAGAGCATAATCATCTTGGTCTATAGACCAAGTATTTTCAACAGTGACAGTCTTATATGCAGTGCTACGGGGCTCCAGGGTAACCTGTTCCATTCTATCTGTAAAAAGACTGACATCTTCAAAGATTTCCCAACCAGGGCATCTTTTCCCATTCTGGTCTAACCAAGGTTCAAGAAACATGAGATAGGCTTCTGTTTCCCCTTTCCTTACAAAGTAACCATTTAGGGTTTTTCTATAAGGTTGGAGAGGGGGATATTCATAAGGACGCTTTTCTCTTTCTGCCTTTCTTTTCTCACGTTTGCTTCATGAATGCGCTACTACTTGGGTAGGCGTGTATCCTAGACCAAAAGGAGGGATACATTCCTTAAGTTCATCCTGGACTAAATTAACAAGTCCTTTCTGATTTCTGTCGAGACCCAGACCAGGCATATAATTCATTTTTCGAAACATGTTTAAAGGGACCATGTTTCCTCGGGAGGTGACTTTCTTTCCAATGATGTCAGTTTCTCGGCCACATTCAATGGTGTTGACCACAGCTTGGGGGATAACCTCAAAACCACTAAGGAAAATACCAGTGTCCTCATGCTCTATCTCGAGGATTGGGATGTCTTCGTTTTCCTTATTTTCCACGATCTTATCAGCCAGAATAATCACTATGTGGTCATCGTGGATAAATTTGACACGTTGGTGTAACGAGGAGGCTACCCCCTTTACCCCATTGAATCCAAGGGCGTCCCAATAACAGGCTAAAGGTGGCTGGTATATCCAGGACTTGGAACTCAACTGGCATGTTTAACAGCCCAATAGTTAGCATTAAAGTGACCACCCCTAAGACACATCGACTAGTGTTGTCGTATGCCTTAACTGTCTGTGAGGAAGGAGTGAGTTCTGATATTTTTGTTCCCAGTTTGGCTAACGTGTTGGCGGGACATACATTCAGTGAAGACCCATTATCTATCAGAACCCAGGGAACCCGTTTCTCCAAAATTCCCACAGTGATATGAAGAGCATCAATGTGGTTAGTTCCTTCCTTTGGCAGATCTAGATCAGTGAACATTATCACGTTCCCAAAGTGAATGTTCCCGATCATCTGAGTAAGCTCATTTGGGGAGGTTTCAATTGGAATGACTACCTGGCTTAAAGACTTAGCTAGCGTATCACGGTGGGTCTTAGAAGCACACAGTAAGCCCCAGATGGAAATGTTGACCTGAGTTTTCTTCATCTGAGCTAATAAAGTATCTTCCACCGCTTTAGCCCCAGTATCTGTCGCTTGATCTTTTCCAGAGTGGTCACCTCTTTCCAGGTTTGGCTGGTAGGCTCGGCCAGATCGGGTAAGGTGGCTAACATCTCTACCAACCCAAGTGGCTTTTTCAATGTTGCAGGTATTTTGGCTACCCAAGATAGTGTCCCAAGAGAGCATATTACAGCTAGACTCTTTTATGGATAAGGATGGAGGAAGAGGAACAAGGATATATGGAAGTGGATGTTTATTTATTTCAAACTTGGGTACACAAATTTTTTTATCAACCTTAATCATATTGATTTAAGGTAGGGGGTTATTGACTGTATTTGGTATGGGTGGAGGCTTTTCAATAACCTTATCATCTATAAGGTCCTGGATAGCATTTTTGAGAGTATAACATTTATCGTGATAGCATTTTACGGGCATGGTTCCAATTCTGAGCGGGGGTTTGGTGGCTTATAATTCTCCAATGGCTTTAGCACTTCGTGCCATTATCATGGCGATGGCCAAAGTTGGCATGGTACCCCATTCTCCGATGCTCGCCCGACCCATAGTACCACGCTCACATAAGGTCCCATTTACCTATTTTCGAGAACTAGGAGGGAGTCTTTGGTGTATATCATCATTACGGGTCTTTGTATGTTCTTTCAAGGAACGCTCTTATCTCCACTATCTCGGTCCAAGTATTTTCATGGTGCCGCTATCGTATTCATCTTTAGATCGGTGTTGTCTTTGTACAAATATCCCAGCCATTCATGGTGCCGCTATCGACAACATTAGCCATTGTTTCTATTAAGGTGAGGTGAAAATTGGAAGCCATAGCCTCAAAGCTAGCTCCCTCGATCGCATGCCTGGAATAAGATCTCAAGTGGGATATAGGGCATCGAGTCCCATCAAACTTTTCTATGTCGGGCATTTTGAATTTTGAGGGTAGTATTACTAAAGGTTGCAATGTTAGTGCCCGCGTAGAAAATTCCCCTTTGTTGAGAAGTTTAAGCATCATGGCCTTCATATTTTCCATGTCCACCTCTATTTTGGTGGCTGGTGGAGTTGGCTTTTGGTATATACTGGCTGGATTAGGGAAGGCTGGGTTAATTTCTGGTTGAGGTATCTGGTGAGGATTCTGGGCTGGATATGTGTATTGGGCATTATAAGGATTCTGGGCTGGATATGGGTATTGGGTTGGATAAAAGTCTTGGGTTGGTGGATTTTGGGCAGTATATGGAGTCTGGGTTGGTGAGTTTTGGGCAGTATATGGAGTCTGGGTTGGTGGGTTATTAATGGTTTCGTCTGGGCGACCAGGATCATTGAAAGGTAAGTATGTGGTAACTTGGCCTGGTGGGTTATAACTTTTTGGGTCCATATGGGCTATTTTGGAGTGGGTTAATCATGGGAAAGGGGAGGTCATTTGGGCTCTGAGTAATATTGGCGCTTGGGAGAGGGTATGGAGGATAGGACGGGTAAGGACTGATATTTGGGTAGTAGGGACTTGGTGGAGGATAGGGATTTGGGGCAGTGGGAATATTTGGTGGGTTAGTGTTTGGCTGAGGAGTTGGGTTTGGAGGCACATGAGATGTTGATGCTTCCTGGGGGACCGTAGGGGAAGAGTTCACCTCACCACTGGATTTTAGGCTTTGTACCAGACTAGCCATTTGGCTCATCATACGATCAGTCGCTGCACCCAACTTTTGGTCTAACCATTCTTGCATTCGAGTCGGAGCGCACTGGAGCCCCGAACTGCACTCCATAGATGCTCATTTTCTCGCCGCCATACTTCTGATCTGCACTCTCCGAACCGATTCTCGCCTCTTGTTTGATTTGAAACGGATACCCTCTCGCTTCGACGCACTATTTTCCCGTATCAACCGGCCAGTACTATTTCTGCCTTTCCAAATTCGGGCCAGGTTTCTGAGGAAAATGGGTTATGGAGGAGGTATCAGAAGGCTGGCTGAAGACTTTCTGGGCTTGGAGTACAGCGTGCCTTTATTAGTGTATTTTATTATTATTTATTTTTGTTCCCTACAATTGACCGGATAAGCACCTGCTTTATTTTGACAGTCTCAAGACTTTTCCTGGAACAGTATATTCTTTCTCCAGAGTATAGGACCAGCGTATTCCACCTGCCTTTCGACTCCCCAGGACTGGACTGGTCCCAGGCGAAGGGCCTATACTCTTTCCAGGATCCACCATTCGAAATGGTCTAGGTCGAGCATCAAAGAATAATAAGTCAGCCCCTGTTTATTATATTTTTTTTTGTGCGCACATTATTATTTTTTTCTTTTCTAAACTTGCGCATTTCCCTTTTTTTTTATACATGTATATATATATATATATATATATATATATATATTTCGACTTTTCCTTTTTATTTGACAGGGGCTGACTCACAATTCAGAAATGCAAAAACCGGTCGGTCTATGAAGTGTCCTGAGAATCTATATGCATTCTAGCATTGGCTTATGCAGGGGGTAGGCTGGCCATGATGTAGGGTAACAGTTCGGAATATCCCTATATGCGTGCACGTGTGTGCGGTATCTAGAAAGCAGTAAAATCTTTATTTATTTACAGACATATAAACAGAAAAATAAAACAGATATGACCTGTCTTGCTGTTACGTGTAGATTTTCTCGGCTTTTTAGTTTGAGCGCAAGCAAGTAAGCACACCATATTAAGAAATAGAAAGAAAAGTGGGGAAACTATCTATCCCTATTAATTATAAATTGGTCCTATATCCCCAAAATAAAATGACATAATGAATGCAAATATGTACAAATGTACAGAATAATAAGAAAGGAAAAATGAACAGAAAGAAATAATAATACAGAGCCGAGAATAAAGCAATATTAAAAATAAAGCCCCGGCCCTTTTATTGTGCTGCCCAGAATTTTTATTGCAACCTATATATGATATATATATATTTTTTATTTTTTTTGCTTTTTGCGAGATTTTTTTTCTTTAAAAAAAAGAAGAATATTTTTAAATATATATGTAACAGTTATCGGAACAAAACTGCTGCAAGATGGAGGATCATATCCACAAATATAGACACAGATGTATAGGAACGCAATATTCAAATGCATAAATTAATATAACAAACATACTTTAGCCATAAAAAAATAAAAACAAAAAAAGTTTTATTTTATGAGTTTAGCCCTCCATTTTATTTAAAATAAAACAACTCCCCAGCAGAGTCGCCACTGTGGGTTCCCGGGAACGTGCGCCCGCGCCCCGTGCGCCCTTGGATAGGGGTGCGCGTACGTGCGGATACGGGAGACCACTGCTCTCGTTCCACCCTCCCTTTTCTAGGGGAAGACGAAATCAAAAGTGCGAGAGGAGTGCTGTCTAAGATAGCGCGTTGGAATGCGTCTCAGTTGCTTTTAGTGGATTTTTGATCCAATATGGGAACTTTGGGTTTCCCGCATCAAGTTATCCCTTTTTTAGAGGATACCAGGATATGAGAATGCATCACCCTTTCATTCTCATTTTCCCTTTTTTAGGGGAAAACAGAAAAGTGCAAGAAATGATGTTGCGACGCCCCTACTATAGATTTTATGAAAAATAGCCTTATGGTCCATTTCGGATCATTATGGGAGCTTTGAGTTTCCGCATCAATTTATTCCTTTTTTAGGGGATACCAGGATATGAGAATACACCACCCTTCCATTCGCATTCTCCCTTTTTTAGGGGAAAACAGAAAAGTGCAAAGAAGGAGTGCTGCGAGGCCCCACTGGATCCAAAAAGTTTTATAGTCGCCATCTTTATTTTAAGGCAAAAATAAAGCAAAACCAGAAAAAAGAAAAGAAAACCAGAGATAGAAAACGGGTTCGGAGGCTAAGTTACGAGTTGGGAGGGTGCTAGGCACCCAACTCGCCCTTTCGATCTCAAAAAGAGTTTTTGGCTAAAGTATGCTTATTGTTATATTTATTTTGCAAATAATTAAAGTATTAAAAGACAGGAAAATAAAACAAATACATCCATGGCTACATTATTTACGGACTTGCAGCCATTTCCTTACAATAATTACAAATATATTTAAAAATATTTGGCCATTATAACGGCTTTTTTACATAATATTTCATAATCTAATCCGGGCAGCACAACGGCTTATATTGACTACATTGGGCCGGATTTTAAATAATAACTTTTATAAATAAATAAAGAAACGCCCTTAAAGACTATTACCTTTTAGAGCGGTAGTGTGTTCGCTCTGTCCTTCAGGGAGATGGAGTCTTTGTTGTTGTTGTTGTGATTCGGGCAGAATGACTACTTATTTTGGATGACTTTGGCTCGTTCACTCGGGCAGAATGACAGCTTATTTTGGAAGGTTTTGGCCTTTTTGGTCTGGCGGAATAACGATTTACTTTTTGTGTTTTTCAGCTCATTACTCGGGCAGAGTAACGACTTACTTTATGGATTTTTGGCTGGGGAAGTTGGGAGGATACCTAACTAAAAGGCTATGGATCATTTTTAACCGGTGGATTTGTGTTTTGGCGGAGTTTGGACGGGGTTTGGAAGCTTTGGTGGGTTACACACACCTATCTCACACCTCTCACTATTATCGGCGTCGAATGAACACGAGAGGAATTCTTAACTGTTTCTCCGCGGATGATTTCATTCGTCTGAAGTGGGAGCCCAGCACTCCTATTTATAGGAGGAAGGAGGGATTCATCGGGAAATATAAATTCCCTCAGCCCGCTTCGTCCGATTGTACATCAGCCTTCGCGATTTGCACAATGCGTTAAGTCTGAGGCCTACTGTAGCTGCTTTGGCGCCGACACCACCATGGCATGGCGCGGCGCCCTCCTTGCTTTTAGGCCGCGCCATGTTCCTGTTTAACTTCCATTTTTGGCACTTTTACCCCTCGCAATTTACTGTTTTGCGCATCCTGCTTTGCCTTTCGTATTTTCGACTCCTGTAACTTGACATTTGTTAAGTTTGAACATTTCTTGATATCACATGTCAGAGTCATATATCAGGGGTACGAAATTGGGGTGTCTACAGTTACCCATTTCTACTAAAAAATATTAACATATTGAGTTGTATCTGATGATTTTCAGATCGGATTGAGTGAATTAACGAGTTTTAAGTTGTAATTGTCTGACCTATTATTGAAATTTTGTTAAATTTTTTGATATTAATGATATGCTTTGTTGGTATAAAAAAGGTGTGAACATTGGGTGTAACTATTATATCACTTAATATTCCCTTTGTTTTTAAATTATTGTCTTCTTTGACTAGGTACGACGTTTAAGAAAAAAACAATTGCCTCTATTATAAATATTTGTGAAATATGTGTTTTCTTTTAATGCCATTGAACATGTGGACATAATTAAAATATGTAGAAAAAGTAAGGGTAAAATGGTAAAAATATTTTTTAAAAGAAAATGTTTTGAAAGAGAACAATTATTTTAAAATGGACGAAAAAAGAAAGAAGGGGCATAATTTAAAAACAGAGGGAATAGTATTTAATCCTAATATAATACTTACTTAGTTCCGGGTAAGTAGTTCATTATTCAATTTTAAGATATTTTACTTAAATAGTCTATTTTCAAAATTTAAAGGATAAAAATATTATTTTATTACTAATAAGTTATTAAAATTGATATTTTTTTAAAAAATAATTGACTTTCAAACGAAAGACTTTTACCCGGATTAAGTATCTTAGTAAAGTTACAGAAGATTAAAACGATTAAAACTGCTGAGATATCTAATCAAAACCTTTTTATCTACGATGGCAATTAATTATTTAATTTTTTATATCAAAAAAATTGTTAACCAGTGCAATGCATGTGGTGTTATTGCCCAGTGCATTCCCTCATTTTTATATGCCTAAGCTATGATGAATTTACTATGACCAGAAAAATATTTAAAAATAGTTAGCTTTAAATCTGTCCTTTGTGGTTGTATTGTATCATAAAAAAATCTTTCTAAATTGAGTAATTTGGACATAGCTGTTTTTGTTGCTAATTTAGTTACGGAGACCCTATTTTGACTCGCATCATTGAGTAAACCTAGGTCTTCCATTTACTATAAATAAATTAACGAGTATAATAATAAATAAATAAATTATTATTTATAGCTATAACTATATAAGGTTTTATTCCTTCGATTCGAGTAAAGAGTTAATTATATGATTTTAAGATATTTTATTTAAAGAGTTCATTTTCAAATATTAAGATATACAAATGTTATTTTATTACTAATAAATTATTATAAATATCATTTTTATAAAAAAATTTAACTTTTAAATAGGAATTCTTTATCCGGAACAATGGAAGTATATAATATTGAAATGTTCATGTGGGTGGCACTTGGCAATAGTGCTCTTTTGTCATTCTTGGGGTGGCCATAATTATTTTTACTCCCTATACTTTCCAAGATCGAGGGTCTCTTATTTATTAGAGCATTCTTTTTTATATCAAATTAATTTTTTTTTATCATACTTAATACTCTTTTCCCGTTTCTGTTCCACCAGTCATGTCTTACATTCTTTTCTCTTCGGTTAAAGTGTTTAAGTTTCTAAATTTTCATTTTCTGAAAACACTTATACAATTTTACTACTATTATTTTTCTTCTTATTTTAATGAGGGTCCCATATGCCTAAATGAGCTTTAAAAAATTACATTATATACAAATATTCAGAAGAGTAGGTGATTACGCCAAAAAAATGGATGAATACGTTGGAGAGTTCACGTAAGGCGGAAATGCGTGGATCTATGAACACGTTGAAAACTGGATATTGGACTTGGAGTAGCAATGGGAACTAAGATGTTGCTTGAGGGAGAGCTTGTGAGACCTTCTTTTACTTGTGGATCACTTGATAAACAATCGTTAGAGAATTGAGGGTGAGCTTAGCTAGAACCCTTTGGCATGATAATTAGTATATGTATGTGAGAGCAGTTTACGATGAATCACTTGGGAACACCTGAAAATGTTAATATAAGAGTGTGTGTGTTCGTGCACGCTTGAGTAGTGAAATAGAGTCTTAGCTTGATAGTGGAGGTCATAAGAGGTATTTATGGTTGGTTGAGCGTAGCTTGCACTTCAAGGAAAATTTTTGACACCCCAATTTTATACCCCTTTTATAAGGTCTTACAAAATATTATTATAAATTAAAATAGATTAAAATTAACTTTTTATATATTTCAGGGTCTAAACCATCAAACAAAACACAGAGGGGGCCTAAGCGTCAAAAGAATACCAAAAAAAGAGAAAAATTGCAAAAAGTAGGCCGTTGGCGCGGCGCCCAAAAAGCCGGCAAGACGACCATTTGAAGCTATGCTACGCCCAAAATCTGCTGTGCGGCGCCGGATTGTTGTTTTAGGCCAGCTCGCTTTGGTCACTGCCTACGTCGAATTTTGGCCGAAAAACACGTAGCGATTTCCCTCTATGCCACACTAGATAGCCCCTACACCGTCGAGGAGTTCAAGCTGTGCTCCCGAAGGCTACCCTTTCAGCCACAGAGGGCCACTCCTCCTCCTATAAATAGGAGGCTCTCCTTCTTCGTTAAACACACCACAATTACCCTGCCACTACGCTGCCAAAATTTTACCTAGAAAATACACCACCACTCTACCGAATTGCTGCCAAGAATACTCCTCTATTACTCTGCCGAATCCTACCCAAATATAAACACACACACACACACACACACACACATATATACCCTACAATATACACATACCCAACGCACACACATATATACCCAGCAACACTCGCATACACAAAAGCACACACAATATACACCCAACAACACACTGTAGACACCCTAATTTCGTACCCCCACTTCCTAAAATGTCCAAAAAAATATACTTGTTATATGAAACAACTAACAGACGTTACTTTTGTTAGCCTTTCGGGGGGTGGGGGGGGGGGAGGAGAATGATCAAATGAAAAGATAACTTGACAGGGGAGCAAAATGAAAAAGCTCAAATTTGTGAAGGAAATCAAGTCAGGGCGCGATGCCCAAGCTTGCATGTGTTGCGCCCCGATATGTTTCTTGTCTTCTCCAATTTCTTCGTTGTCCCAGCTGCATGGCTCACCTTCGATGTGCAGTATACAAGTTTTCTAGGCTTTGTTTCCCCGTTTGCCTTGCCTGGATTTCTCCTATAAATACAACCTTCAGCTCCTCATTTCAGACACCCCAACCTTCCTCTTCTCAAGGCTTTCCTTCCTTTTTCTCCCTTGCCTCCGTGCAAGCGATCAAGGCTCCCATCCTCCTTATTCCTTACCATATTCAAGCGAGCCCTCGAGCCTTCGGCCCCTGGTCTCCTGCCCCCACGGAAGCCTCCTCCCTTGCCCGAGCAAGTGAACCCCCTCATTCCTCACCCTGGTGAGCCGATCTAAAAAATCAAAAGGCGTGGTCAACCTACCTGGATAACAACAAATGATGATGACGATGATGATAACACAACAATGATGGTAACACAATGATGATGATACAACAACAACAAAAAGACTTTCTCTTTTGAGGAGACGACAGAGAGAGCACACCAGAAACTATAAGCGTCTTGTGGGCTAAAGCCTAGGTGTATATATCGAGATCAGAACTTCACGCTATAAGAGGTAGGTACCCGTTTATTATTTTGTCCCGTAGTTAATTAAAATAGTTAATAATAATATATAGATTATATTATTAATATCATCTATATATAATGCAATAATTAGTTTATATATTTCGTTTATATAACATAAACGTAGATAATATTATTATTATGTTTGTAAATGCTATATGTAAATAATGCAGTAGATAAAATAATATTTGTATATAAATGCACATAAAATATTAAGATAAGTTAACAACATGATTAGATAATGGCTAACACACCTTAAATGCTAAAATGACAACATAGTCAATATTATACCTAAACTACATCCCACCTTGCCAATATATATATATATATATATACACACTTTCTGGTATTTTCGGTTTTTCTCTGTTTAACTATAAAATAGAGGTGACGACTCTGTAATCACATTCTTAGAGTCCACGACGAGGCCAAGTGCATTCCACGCCCTTCAATGCTTTGAAACCATCCACTTTTCAGTAGCAAGATGCGTCTTGAAGTGGGAAACTCTCTCTCACACACACAACATACACCTAGCACACACACACACACATATCCACTACACACATATACACACACATGTCCACAACACACATTCACACACACGCATATATACACAACACACACGCAACCCAGCAAATACCACACACACACTGTAAACAACATACACATACACACACGAGCAAACTGCTCTTACCTATTTGGGGTAGAGCAGGACACACACACACACACACACACACACACACCAATTTTACCTATTATGTGAGGAGCACACACATATACACAACAACAATAACAACAAAGAAAAGACTTCCTCTCTCAGGAGGACAGGAGGAGCACACGAGAATCACCTATGTGACGACCCGACCTGGATTCCATCATGAAATCCCGAGGTCGTGCTGCTGGGACAACGCAATAAGAGGACAAGCACCTGCTAAACAATAGTGCAAGTCAAACAATCAATCTATCAAGTTCTAAACATGAACGTGAGACCGTACTTAAATACATGTCAACAAAAATCGAAGATGCGAAAGCGTTAACAGAGTGAAAGTGAAACAATTGGAACCATGAGAGATGTTGTCTCACGAGGCTAAACACAAAACTCGCGTGCCGCAACATTGCAGACACAGAACAAACCCTCAGCCCTCAAGGCCGATGTTTCAACAAAGGACCAACCTGACTAACCACAATAACCCAACAACTAAATCATACTGGGTAACAACAACAACAAGAACAACAATAAAGAACATGAATAATAAATACCTCGTGGCTACTTCTCGCTCGAAAGGCAACTGAAAAAAATACTATAACTTAAGAATGCTAGCTCGACTACAATGTCGGCTACATGAAGTAAACCAACAAAACCAAATCATAATCTACCCGACCGTAAAGTTTATATAACCTTACACACTACATCGTTCTCAACTGAATAAACGGTAAATACAAAAATAATGGTACGTGGAGACAAGGGGACTCCGCGAGCTACAGCTCGGAAGGAACAACTGCTATCATCATGAACTACATGACCTCAACTCGAGCTATCGATCCTCTGTGCACTGCTACAGTCATGATCTACTCGACCTCAACGCAGCTAACAGATAACTGCAATCATAAAACAAAGCACGAAATAAGTCATAAAGACTTAGTACGCTACTAAGAGACAACATAAGATAATATGAAGTATTGTTATAAATAGTCATGGCGACGCGTTACGATGACGAGGACCCATGAAGACGTATCGTATAGTTATACATTCTACGTGAAACCTTTTCTTTCCTTTACAAATGCAATAACTTGAACCAGGGTGTATTCCCTTGTTCACAAACAAATGAAGTGAGTTAGAATATAATGCACATAAAAATCATCAAGCAGAAGTACACATATCTATATATATGTATACACATATCAAGTGTCTCAGAGAATCGTCATGTAAAAGTATGTATGTATATATATATATATATATATATATATATATATATATATATATATATATATATATATATATATATATATATATATATATATATATATGCATATTATGTCTTTCAATAATGCACAATCAATACAAACAAGGTCATTTAGATCTCATGTCAATTAACACTTTATTATCACATGAGTGTCCATAGTAAGCCACATAAGGGTTCAAGAAGGTACTGAAGTAATGTCATTGTGTTTGCTCCTGCAATCACAATCGTTAATCATGAATGCGCGCCGGATGTACGTGATTGATACATCGACCTACCGAGGGATACTCGGGTGAATAGTACTAGCCAATGCGCCCTATTGGCTATGACAATGGGGGCTACTTCCCCAGTGTGATTAGCAGCGGAGAGTGCGTGAATTGAATCCAATACGGTGATACATAGAAATCACGAATCCTATAATCCATGAAAATGATGCATCGTCCTACCATCAATGCATGAATTCAAGTAATGCCAGCTGGGCTTATATGAAATGCTCAAGTAGATGTTTACTTGTCATGAAATCAAGTAGGGACCAAGCGAACTCGTCCAATGTCATCTTGGTTTATTACTCTACTAAAATCATGAAATTATGACTAGCATTGTATGATCAAAGAAATCAAGTAAGGAGCTCAATTGAGTCTCGAAAGTACAAGTGACAAGTTGTCCACTAAATTCAAACCAAGTTCCAAAAGCTAGTAATCTAGTCAAATGGATTTCTAAATGTCAAAGGATCTCACCACGATCCTAGTAAGGTCTAATCGTTCCTTAAACTCGACTCCGTTGAGTCTTCGTTACAATCCATCCCTAATAGGATATAAATGTTATATGCATTTCTATCCCTTCTCTATGTTCATAGTTCACGTGTATCTAGGTCTTTATTTCATTAAGAATCCCTAGTTTAACAAGTTTATCATTCCACCTATTAGTGGAATCCAAGTTCAATACATGTACACGAATCAACTTTCAATAGGACATTAAGACATTCAAGAATAAATCATGATTTAAGACAAGATACGAAATATGCTTATTAAACCATATTCGTAAAACAAGTAAGAAGAACTCAATCATTAACAAGGATTATGATCATGCTTTCTCATGTCACAATGTAAATTAGACATAGGAATTCATATTGTCAAAACTTAATATAATTACACTTTATAAGTCATAATATTGAAATAGACATGGAAGGCTATTTATAACATGATTGAAGATAAGTTTATAACTTAACGATTAACCCAACATGTATCGTCCAAGACTACGTTGATAGTCTAGAATCATTAAATACTATTGATTTTAATAGTAACCATTTTCTAGAATGATAAATCAATCTATAGTCTCAAACTCATTAAAGTTCATGCCAATTCATAAACTCATCTCATCAAATTCACATGAATAGGATCGCACTTAAGATACAATCCTCTATACTCCAAGAGCATCTAGATGATCTCTACGTCAAAATTGAGGATACATTCTACTATATCCTAGAATGGCAATCCATTCTCCAAGCCAAATCAATCCTTCTCTACTCGATGTTCGTACACCGAAAGATACTCATTGTAAACGTTATAATTATTCTAATGTGTATAGAAAATTCGAGTACCAAAACTCATCAAACACAAACACTTGGAATTACAACTTAGTTATAATTTTTCCTAACCATCGAGGCCTCCATAGTTGTTCACGACGCTTCAAATTTCAAGGCGTATGCTTCTAAAGTCATACAATTCATAATTTCACAATAACATAATCCAAATTACCAAAACCCTCCTAATAGGCATGATAACACTTTTTGACGGGACTATGCACTATTGTGCACGTAAAGCGACTCTAACGAGTCGGATTTTATAACCTCGTTCACTCTAAACCATAGGATTCTCATGTCAAGGTAATTCCTTAATATCGCTATTCCGGGACTTCAATTGAAGTCCAAATTCGTAGCATAATAAAGACAAGAATTACAAACTTCCAAAATATCATATAGTCAAGGTTTCGTAATCGAGACCCGACGAATACCAAAAGTAGTAGAATTTCATACTAAAGTCGAATAAATCATGTTAAGCCACTACGTGACTCTAACGAGTCAAAATGCACTATTGATAACTTAGGTCAAAATCCCGATTTCGGGAATTATTCAAAGTTTTGGTTAGTAAACCCGTTAAACAATCATTTAAAGTCTAAACATCCAATACAAATCCACATAACCCATTTATATAAAACCATCATTCTTATAAATCAATACTATTCAAAACCCCAAATTATCGAGTTGGAAACAACATGGAGTTTATAGATTCCTTGTCTATAACTCACTAGCATGCTATTGAGCTAGTTCAATCAAAGAAAAGAAGGATAGTAGCATACCTATTTCGGATTGAAAGTTAAAGAAAAAAATATAGAACCGGTGTAGGTTCAGCTCCTCGACGAGGGGAATGTGTAGCCGGTCTTGGATCAAAATTCCGTTGGGCGAATCAACGACAACAATCACTTCACACCTACTAGAGGTGTTTTCTCCTTTCTCTCTCCTCTCCATCGGTTGTGTACACAAAATGAGGAGATGTGAGGGAGTCTTGATCTTATGTGGGGTTTAAAGGACCATAGTGCCCTCAAATGACTGAAGGAGGAATGGTATAATAAGGGTAGAATAGTCAATTCACATCAAAATCACAAACCAGTACATTGCTGTTGACGACACAAGGCGGTCGCCTAGTGCATAAACTAGGCGAGCGCCTAGTCCCTTTTCAGTCAAATATTGTTTTGTAAAGCAGGCGGTCACCTGATCCCTCAGCTAGGCGAGCACCTGGTCCAAAATGAAGAGAAAAACACTTGAAATCAAGTCCAAAAGGTACCCAATTCAACCTCAATCATTCTAGGGTGTTACTCAACTCAAAACACATTTGAAACACGCCCAAACGGCGCACAAGATCAACACGAACGAACGTCGAGATCATGGGAAAACATTCCAACGATCGAACCGATGATCAAACAAGTACCAACACATGGATATAATCATGTTAATGGTATAAGGTGTAAACTAGAATATTTCTAGAAAGTCAAACAACAAGTCTTAAGTATCAAATTTCTGATAGACGCGACGTACGCAAAGTTCAGTTTCATCCAACACGATAAAGATGAATCAATGCGTTTAGCATCTAAGCATGAATAGACTTAGGGAATCCATTCCCCAAGAAGTCTAACACTCTAAAACCACTAGAGACAATCAAGAAATGACTTATGATATAACCGAGGTCACGAGAAAGCACCACGCGAGTAAACTCTTAATCGAATCGCGTTTCGATTAACGTCGAGTTACAACTTGAAACTATAACAAGTTAAAGTCTATGGAACATGTAAAACTAAGGTATTGGCTTCTAAATAGCCTACCTACACATACCCAGGTTCTCACAACGAGCCAAACAAGAAATACTACGACCATGGCATGCAAAACAAAGAAATCAAACACACGAAGGTTCGGGGTCTTACAACCTAAGCCAATGCATACTAGGTTCAAACCATCACGCTCAAAGATGTAGGTATTGGATTTGATATGTCTGTCCCCGTAGCTATTTATTTCGGCCTGTAAATAAAATGTAGATATTCATACTTTATGGATCTATACATATTATTTTCTACCGTTTATATATATATTGTAAAGTTTGTTTCTTTTCCTGTTTATATCTTTAATGTAAAATAATTAATTATCCTGTTTAGTTAGTTTTCTTTACACGTAACGTAAATAGCTTATAGATTTAGTTTTTTTAAAAATATATTTTACTTTATTTATGTCTAGTTTGTATTAGATTTGCACATATCCTTTTTTTATGTTTCTTTCCCTTTATTTTATTTACTTCTGTCCCGCCTTATTATTATTTATCGTTTCTTTGCAAAATAGAAAATATCTTTTTTTTTCTATAATACCCTAGATTCTTGCATGCTTGACTTATGCTTGTCTACATACATTCATAATTATCATAAGTATGTTCACTTAGCTCATGTGTATGCTTGAATACAATAGTATATCCTTTGATATCATTTCCATGCTTGAATTCATCTTTTACACATGTTGTACTTTGAGACTTTGGTATATATATATATGTTAGATAATCATGTATAAGTGTTTAAGGCCATTCATAATAATCTTAACATGTTTAGAGTCTTGTGTGAATGCTTGTTGAATCGACTATTTAATTGTTGGTTTACTTCTCCTTGTTTCCCATCTTCATGTGAGATGATCAGGAGTTGTTTGAGTGTGTTTCGGGGGAGTTCCAGACCTGCTTTGAGTGAGGTTTTAACCTCTTTTGGGTTGGTTATGTGTTTGGGGTCTGTTGTGCTTGAATTTTAGACCTTTTGGACAAATTTGGCAATGTGGTCGCATGGCACAGAGGGATGCCCCCACATGTGATGTGAGAAAAAACGCAACTCGGGCAAGATTACCCGGCCATATCAAGTAATAAAGTTCGTAAGTACGAGTTGATCCCACGAGGAATGCGCGTAATTCTCACTCCAAATAAGTACCGAAATTAGGCTAACTAATTATATTTGAGCGAAAAGAAAATGAATTAAAATCTATAAATATAAACAACCTAGAAAGCAATTAAATCTACACTACTGCGGAGGTGGTTTGGCAACAACAAATCAAGATAAAAATATAGGAGTGCATTATTTCTAGTCTAGCCGGTGTTTAATTTAATCCTCTTTATGCTTTTCTTTAACTCAAGTTTTGGTAGTCGGGCGCACTATTATATTCACTACGGGCTCTCGCAACATATAGCAAATCTAGCTACAACTCCTAGTTACGGGCTCACGCTTTTTATAACATAGGAGAAAATAGCCGTATATCAAAACAAGCACCCAATGACTATCTACGCACGATCTCCTCTCGGTCTCACGTAACGTAAACAATTATTACGATTTTCGGAATTAATAGAACGGGCTCTCGCATCTTATCCTATAATTCTAATGATCATCTAATGGTTTGCTACACCATTAAAAACATGAAGAACTGTAGACACCCCAATTTCGTACCCCTGATATGTGACATGACATGAAATATCAAGACCTGTTAAAACTTAACCAATGTCAAGTTACAGGGTTCAAAGATGCAAAAGACAAAGCAGGATGCATAAAACAGTGAAATGCAGGGGCCAAAAATGCTAAAAGGAGGCTAAAAATCAAAGCTAGTGCCGCCTACCCAAGAAGTGGGCTCGGAGCCCAGTTTATACATCAAAGCTGGCGCCACCCACACTCAAAATGGGCTCGGTTCCCAGTTTGTATTTAGTCAGCGCCCGGTTCCTCAATAGTGCGTTTACGACATGAGAATAAACACAAACTCCCAAGCACACGGTACAAGCCGATGAACCACAAATCCAACTATAAATAGCAGTGCCCGGCTTCACTTTGAGGACAATTCGAAAAGGCTTGAAGCCCGAAGAAACTATGTGCGTTATTTTTACGCAGCAAGCGATCAGTGAGCGAGAGTGAGTTCCCCCTTCTATAAAGCCTCGAAACTCTGTCAAACCTCATCCAAACACAAATCCAACCGGTTAAAGTGATCCTTAGCCTCTAGCTAGGTATCACCCTATTTCCCCGGTCCAAAAATCTCGAACAGAGCAGTTGCTCTGCCCGAGTAAAAAGACCAAATCCACCAGAAACAAGCGGTTGTTCTGCCCGATTTTCGCCGGCAGCAAGCACGCAGCAGCCAACAAAATAAAGCAGTTGCTCCGCCCGTTTCACGGTGCCCAAAAGCAACTTTCGGAAGTAGTTATTCTGCTCGAATCTCCATACCACTTCATAAAAAAAAAAAGATTCCCTCTCCTTGAAGGACAGAGCGGGCACACCTTAATCCGCTAAAGGGTAAGCTTTAAAGCTTTTATTTATAAAAAGTGCTACTTTTCATCCGGCCCAATGTAAAAATATAAGCAGTTGTCTGCCTGGATTTATTTAGGAAATATCACTAAAAAGAGCCATTATTATTTGTAATTATTGTAAAGAGACGGCTGCAAGTCCGTAAATAATGTAAATACGGATGTATTTGTTTTCTTTTCTGTCTTTTAATGCTTTATTTATTTGCTAAATAAATATAACAAAAAACATACTTTAGCCAAAAACCGCTTTTGAGACCGAAAGGACGAGTTGGGTGCCTAACACCTTCCCAACTCGTAACTTAGCCTCCGAACCCGTTTTTGCAATCCATGGTTTTCTTTTTTGGTTTTTCTTTATTTCTTCCTCAAAATAAAGATGATGAATCTATTAAAACATTTTGGATCGCCGTGGGGCATCGCAACATTCCTTTCTTGCACTTTTTCGTTTTCCCCTAAAAAAGGGAGAATGGGAATGAAAGAGTGATCTATTCCTATATCCTGGTATCCCCTAAAAAGGGATAACTTGATGTAAAAAACTCAAAGCACTCATAGTGATCCGAGATAGGCCATAAGACAATTTTTATAAAGTCTGTAGTGGGGGGCCCGCAACATCCTTTCTTGCACTTTTCATTTTCCCCTATACAAGGGATGATGCGAATGAAAGGGTGATGTATTCCTATATCATGGTATACCCTAAAAAGGGATAACTTGATATAGAAAACTTATAGCTCCCATAACGGACCAAAAATTCACTGAAATTACCGAGGCGTATTCAACGCGCTTTTTGACAGCACCCTTTCCGCATTTTTAATTTCGTCCTCCCCTAAACAAGGGAGGGTGGAATGGAAAGCGTGGTGTCCCGCTTCCGCACGTACGCGCACCCCTATCCAAGGGCGCATGGGGCAACGACGCATCTCGGGGAACCCACAATGGCGACTCTGATGGGGAGATCGTTTTTATTTTCAATAAAAATGGAGGGCTAGACTCAATTAAAAAAAACATTTTTTTGTTTTTCTTTTGTTTCTGGCTAAAGTATGCTTGTTATATTTTTGTAAGCATTTGAATATTGCATTCCTATACATCCGTGTCTATATTTGTGGATATGATCCTCCATCTTGCAGCAGTTTCGTTTCAGTCACTGTTACATGTATATTTAAAAATATATATTTTTCAAAAAAAAAACTCAAAAAATAAAATAAAAATATATGCAATAAATTTCCGGGCAGCATAACAAAAAGGCCGCGACTTTATTTTTATTATTACTTTATTTTCTGCCTTATATTATTATTTCGTTTGCTTTATTTTTATTACGCAAAATTTGTACATTATTTTATTTCATTCTGTCATTTTATTTTGGGGACTAGGACCAATTTGTAATTAATAAGAATAGATAGATTCCACGCTTTTTTTTTTATTTCTTGATGTGATTGCTTGCTTATTCGCGCCCAAACTAAAAAAGCCGAGAAAATCCACAAATAACTGCAAGACATGACATATTTGTTTTATTTTATGTTTATATCTGAAAAAAAGATTTTTCTGCTTTTTAGATACCGCACACACGCGCATGCATGTAAATATATTTCGAATTGCTACCCTACACCATGGTCAGCTTACCCCCTGCATAAGCCATCGTTAGACTGCATATAGACTCTTAGGACACTTCAAAGACCAACCGATTTTTGCATCTCCGAATCATTGGTCAGCCCTTGTTAAAAAAAAAAGAGAAAAGCAAAAAAAAATGATGAATGAAAATAAAAAAATGATGAATAAAAAAAATTATGATGAATAAATACACAGGGCTGATTAATTATTTTCTAATGCTCGACCTAGACCATTTTGAACGGTGGATCCCGGAAAGAGTATAGACCCTTTACCTGTGATCAGTCCGATCTTAAGGCAGGTGGAATACGAGGGTCCTATACTCTAGAGAAGGAATCCACTGTTCCAGGAAAAAGTCCTGAGACTGTCAAAACAAAGCAGTACTTGTCCGGTCAATCATAGGAAAAATAAATAATAATAAAAATATATTAATAAAGGCACGCTGTACTCCAAGCCCAGAAAGCCTTCAGCCAACCTTTTTGATACCTCAAAACCCATTTTCCTCAGAAACCTGGCCCAAATATAGAAAGGCAGAGATAATATTAGCCGGTTGATACGAGAAACAAGTGCAGAAATCAGATCAGAAAGTGTCAGGTTCCGATCAGAAAAGGGCAGCATCAGTTCAGAGGGTATAGATCCGAGTAGTATGACAACAGAAAGTAAGAAGTCCGCTATAGGTACAAATGCAGGGGCTCCAGAAGACGCTCCAACTCCGGCTATGCAACAGTGGCTGGACCAAAATTTGGGTGCACAGTTTGATCGTATAATGGGCCATATTGCTAATCTGGTGCAAAATTTAAAATCCAGTGGTGAGGTAATCTCTTCCCCTGCAGTCCTTCAAGAAGCATCAACCTCCCATGTTCCTCCAAGTCCAATTTCTCAGCCAAACACCAACCCACCAAATACCACCATTACCCCAAATCCAAATCCTCCACCTAATCCCTATTACCCAAATATTAACCCTTTCTCATCCTATCCTTCATATCCTTTCCCAAGCACCAATATCCCCCAGAATCCAAATGACCTCCCTTTTCCCGTCACCAATCTACTCCAAAACAGCCCACATATGGACCCAAGAAGCTATAACCCGCTATGCCAAGTTACCACTTATCTACCTCCTAATGATCATGGCCGCCGAACCGAAACCGCCAATAACCCACCTATCCAAAATCCCTATCCAGCCCAAAATCTTTATCCTGCCCAAAATCCATATCCAACCCAAAATCCTATCCAAAATCCATATTCAACCCAAAATCCTTACCAGATACCCCAGCCATAAATTAACCCAGCCTTCCCTAATCCTGCCAGCATATACCAAAAACCGACTCCCCCACCCACCAAAATGGAGGCTGACATGGAAAACATGAAAAACATGATGCTCAAACTTCTAAACAAAGGGGAATTTTCTATGCGGGCATTGGCATTGCAACCTTCAGCAATACTACCTTCAAAATTCAAAATGCCCAACATAGAAAAATTTGATGGGACTGGATGCCCTATATCGCATTTAAAATCATACTCCATTGGTATGCAATCAAGGGGGGCTAGCTTTGAAGCTATGGCTTCAAATTTTCACCTCACCCTAATAGGGGCTGCCAAGCAATGGCTAATGTTGTCAGACAATAGCACTATGGGTACATGGGACCAAATAGCTGAAGGGTTCCTAGAAAGATACAAGGACAATACTACCCCCGAAAATAAAAGAGATCTTGAGGCATGCACCCAAAAGGAAAATGAAACATTTATAGAATTTGCAGCCAAGTGGAAGAATAAAGTCGCCCAGACTTTGGATAGACCTGATCCTGCTGAATCATGCAGAATGTTCATCAAGAACTGTTCAAAATTAACAACTGTCAAGTTACAGGAGTCGAAAATGCGAAAGGCAAAGCAGGATGCGCAAAACAGTGAATCACGAGGGGTGAAAGTGTCAAAATTGAAAGTTGAACAGGAGATTGGCGCGACCAAAAGGCATGTTGGGCGCCGCGCCAAGCAAGGGATGAGTCGGCGCCAAGGGTGCTACTGTAGCACTCAGACTTAACGCATTGTAAAAATAGCGAAGCATGGTGTACGCGTGAACGAAGCCGGTTGAGGAATTCTGATAATTCCCGATGACTCCCTCGTCCCACCTATAAATACGAGTGCTGGGCTCCCCATTTCAGTGTTCTGAAATCATCCGAGAGAAACGCTGAGGAATTCTCTCTACGTTCCTTCGACGCCGATAATAGCGAGAGGTGCGAGATAGTTGTGTATAGCCCACTAAAGCTTCCAAACCCGGTCCAAACTCCGTCAAAATAAAAATCCATCGGTTATAAGTGATCCCTAGCCTAGTAGTTAGGTATCCACCCCACCTCCCCGACCCAAAATCCTTAAATTAAGCCGTTACTCTGCTCGGGTAATGAGCTGAAATACACAAAAATTAAGCCGTTATTCCACCCAACCAAAAAGGCCAAAACCTTCCGAAATAAGCGTCACTCTGCCCGAGTAAACGGGCCAAAGCCATCTAGAATAAGCAGTCACTCTGCCCAAATCAAAACAACAACCACACAACAACAACAACAAAAAAGACTCCCTCTCCCTGAAGGACAGAGCGAGCACACTATCGCTCTAAAAGGTAATAGCCTTTAAGGGCGTTTTATTTGTTTACTTATTTCGTTTATTAATTTGTCATTTAAAGTTATTATTTAAATCCGACCCAATGTAGTCAATATAAGCCGTTGTGCTGCCCGGATTAGAATATGAAATATTATGTAAAAGAGCCGTTATAATGGCCAAATATTTTTAAATACATTTGTAATTATTGTAAGGAAATAGCTGCAAGTCCGTAAATAATGTAGTCATGGATGTATTTGTTTTATTTTCCTGTCTCTTAATGTTTTGTTTATTTGCTAAATAAATATAACAATAAGAATACTTTAGCCAACAACTATTTTGAGACCGAAAGGGCGAGTTGGGTGCCTAGCACCTTCCCAACTCGTAACTTAGCCTCCAAACCCGTTTTCCATCTCTGGTTTTCTTTTTCTTTTTTCTGGTTTTGCTTTATTTTTGCCTTAAAATAAATATGGCGACTCTAAAACTTTTGGATCCAGTGGGGTCTCGCAACACTCCTTCTTTGCACTTTTCCATTTTCCCCTGAAAAAGGGAGAATGAGAATGGAACGGTGATGTATTCTCATATCCTGGTATCCCCTAAACAAGGGATAACTTGATGCGGGAAACCCAAAGCTTCCATAGTGATTCGAAACGGGCCATAAGGCTATTTTTAATAAAATCCACAGTGGGGGCGTCGCAATATCCTTTTTTGCGCTTTTCCGTTTTCCATTAAAAAAGGGAAAATGGGAATGAAAGGGTAATCATTCCCATATCCTGGTATCCCCTAAAAAAGGGATAACTTGATGCGGGAAACCACAAGTTCCCATATTGGATCAAAAATCCACTAAAGGCAACCGAGGCGCATTCCAACGCGCTATCATAGACAACACTCCTCTTCGCACTTTTGATTTCGTCTTCCCCTAAACAAGGGAGGGTGGAACGAGACCAGTGGTGTCCCGCATCCGCACGTACGCGCACCCCTATCCAAGGGCGCGCGGGGCGCGGGCGCAGTTCCCGGGAACCCATAATACCCTAACCTAGTTGCAACCTATAGCTTTGTTTCAATTGGTTGCAACGTGATCTGGGTCCAGGACAGAACTCCTTGCTAAAGAAACATAAAATTATCAAAGGATAAATGTTAAGTAGGGTCCATGAAACTCATGATACTTGGCAATAAACTCTGGATCACGACTCTTCTTTTTGTCCATTAGAGTCATCCTCTTTCTCTAAGCATACTCATTTCTATATCCCACAAAAAGTCTCTCCAAATCGAGTCTTCCTGGGGCTGTCTTCAGTTAATTTCTTCAGGAACGTTCCTGTCATGTAAATTTTGGTTGATCAAATTCATACTGAGGCTTCTTCCGCCTAACTCATTGGATACATAAAGGTTCATCATCTCCAGAAGCAGCTGTCCTTTCCATCCCGCCTGAAGAAACGAAGATGCTACAAAGGCGTGCTCAAGAATGAGCGACTTATCTTCACATGCATTGAAAGATCGATTCCCTATGAGGTAAGAGCTCGCTAGGTTGAAAACCCGAAAGGGCGGCCTAGGCAAAAGTTAGAGCACAGAAAAAAAGAAATCAAAGAAAAAAAGAAAAAGAAAAAAAAATTTTCCATCCGAGGCATTGATTAGTAGGATTTACTGATCTTCTGAATGAATTCCTTTCTTGAATGATGCACTAGTCAAAAGACCAAAAAGCAACCCTAAACTTCACTTACCTTCATCTCAAATATCACCATCAACTCCTATACTCATAATTCTTCAAAGCCAACCATAAGCCACATCTCAAGCTCTTATATTACATTTCCATCACCTTGGCTTATCTTGTCTTAACATGTTTAAGAAACGGATGACACACATGCACATTCAAAAAGGTCCTTTTTTTAAAAAAAAAGAAAGTTTCATTCGCATGCTTGTATCTTTTGTTTGCATCATTTTACTGCATCTTATAAGGTCTTCTGTCGCATCGGCCTTTGAAAAAATGTTCTGTCAGCATCTCGCCAAGGACCACCTCCAAAGATCCTCAGCAGCATCATCAAAAGCTACATAAGTCGATCATCGATAGAATTCTGCCATAACACTTCATAAATCTGCATCGCTTCTCCTATGCTGTGGTAAACACATTTAAAAAAAATCTGCATCGCTTCTCCTATGCTGGGATGAGCACATTTTAAAAAAATCTGCATCGCTTTTCCTATGCTGGGATAAGCACATTTTAAAAATCTGCATCGCTTCTCCTATGCTAGGATGAGCACATTTAAAAAAATATCTGCATCGCTTCTCCTATGCTGGGATAAGCACATTAAAAAATCTTCGCTCTCCTATGTTGGGATAAGCACATTTAAAAAAATCTGCATCACTTCTCCTATGCTGGGATGAGCACATTTTAAAAAAAATATATGCATCGCTTCTCCTATGCTGGGATGAGCACATTTAAAAAAAATTTGCATCGCTTCTCCTATTCTGGGATGAGCACATTTGAAGAAAAGTCCCTGCATCGCTTCTCCGATGTTGGGATAAGCGCATTTTTGAAAGAAAAAAAAAACAGCACCGCTTTTCCTATGCTGGGATAAGTACATTTTTGAAAAAAGTCTGCACCGCTTTCCCTATTCTGAAGGAAACGCATTTTAAAAGTCTGCACCGTATTCCCTATTCTGGGGAAGCGAGTTTTTTTTTTAAAAAAAAATGCTTAACTTTCCCTATGCTAGGGAAAGCCCATTTTAAAAAGGATCCATCGCTTTCCCTATGTTGGGGAAAGCCTGTTTTAAAAGGTTCTATCACTTTCCCTATGCTGGGGAAAGCCTGCTTTGAAAAAAAAAAGCTCCATCGTTTTCCCTATGCTGGGGAAAACCCGTTTTACCAAAGATCCATCGCTTTCCTATGCTGGGGAAAGCCTGTTTTAAAAGGTTCTATCGCTTTCCCTGTGTTGGGGAAAGCCTGCTTTGAAAAAAGAAAAAAAAGCTCCATCGCTTTCCCTATGCTGGGGAAAGCCCGTTTAAAAAAGGATCCATCGCTTTCCCTATGCTGGGGAAAGCTTGTTTTAAAAGGTTCTATCGCTTTCCCTATGCTGGGGAAAACCTGCTTTGAAAAAAAAAAAAAAAGCTCCATTGCTTTCCCTATGCTGGGGAAAGCCCGTTTTAAAAAGGATCCATCGCTTTCCCTATGCTGGGGAAAGCCTGTTTTAAAAGGTTCTATCACTTTCCCTGTGCTAGGGAAAGCTTGCTTTGAAAAAAAATAAGCAGCATCGCTTTCCCTATACTGGGGAAAGCTCGTTTTCAAAAGCAGCATCGCTTTCCCTATGCTGGGGAAAGCTTATATTTAACTGGTCGCATCGCTTTCGCTATGCTGAGGAAAGCCCATTTTGAAAAGCAGCATCGCTTTCCCTATACTGGGGAAAGCGCATTTTGAAAAAAAAAATCCCTTTGCTGGGGAAAGCCTGCTTTCTTTAAAAAATAAAATAAAATTTCCCTATGCTAGGGAAAACACGTTTTTAAAAGCAACATCGTTTTTCCTATGCTGGGGAAAGCACGTTTTTAAAAGCAGCATCGCTTTCCCTATGCTGGGGAAAACGCGTTTTAAAAGGTTTCATCACTTTCCCTATGATGGGGAAAGCTCATTTTGAAAAGTTCTATCGCTTTCCCTATGCTGGGGAAAGCCCGTTTTGAAAAGTTCTATCGCTTTCCCTATATTGGGGAAAGCGTGTTTTAAAAAGGGTTCCATCGCTTTCCCTATGCTGGGGAAAGCCTGTTTTGAAAAGCAGCATCGCTTTCCCTATGCTGGGGAAAAACGCGTTTTGAAGGGTCTCTATCCGCATGTTTAATTTCGTCCTCTCCTAAACAAGGGAGGGTGGAATGGAAAGCGTGGTGTCCCGCTTCCGCACGTACGCCCACCCCTATCCAAGGGCGCACGGGGCGCGGGCGCATCCCGAGGAACCCACAAGAACACACAATAATAACCAAGCTGCATGGGTAATACTTCGCAGAAAAAAAACTCTCTATATTTTTCTACAAGTCATGTTGGTAGCCAAGACAAATAAAATTGGTTAACTACGGGCTCTCGCATCTTAAAGTCAACCCTAACCACCCCGACCTCGCGAATGGCTAAGGTGGTTCGATCGCGTGTCAAACCTAGTCTCATTATGGCTATCGGTGTGTGTCACTGAACACCAACTATTAAATTGATTGGTCAGAAATATAAAAGTAGCTCTCGCGGATCCTAAATATCTCTAAAATCATTTAATTAATGGTCAATTAATTAAAAGCATTAAGTTCACAAAATAATAACCAACATGATTGTGTACTAAATAAAGAGATAAATTAAATTAAAACACTACATTGGACATAGAAAAATAATTGCATTCCATAAATATTTTAAGCATAAACCAATTCTTCAATTACAAATTTAATCAACCCAATAAATTATAACAACTATCTAAAATAGAGGTATGAAGAATTAAACCGAGCGAATCGCGTTCCGGGGTTGAAATCATTTGTAAATGCATCCTTGGCCCTTGATTTGAAGCTTCAAACCTTCACTGTTGAATAATTTTTGGAAGAATGTTGGAAATTTGGAAGAAATGGGGGTGGTGCCCCATTTGGGAACAAAGTCTCGAAATGAGGACTTGAGATTTTCTAAAATGAAGGCTGCAAGATAAAAATGGAGAAGCACAAAGGAGTCAGGGGCAAAATAGGGAGTAAAGAAAAGAATTGAGGGCTGTGAGAAGGAGCGAGCAGGATGGTGGGCTGGTATGGGCCGTAGGTACAAGGCGGATCTGGGCTGACCCAGATAGGAGGACGCGGGTAAGCACTAAGGATAAGGGGCCAGACGGATGACACGTGGCACCATAGGAATTCGACAACGCGCAAGGCATTTTTCAGAATTTGCTCAGGTGCCCCTTGCCTTTATGAAGTTGGCGCCGCCTTCCAGCCTTCTCCAGGCCTTGCAAATTAGTCCTCTGTTAGCTCTGTCAGCTTCCGTTAGCCCTCATTTACCTTGGAAATCTTGACAGACCTAACAAACGTTGACCAAATACTCTCTAATTCAACTTTAAAGCCAAGAATTGCCTCAAACTTCATGCTAAACACCATATAAAAGCTCGATTATGCATGGAAACCTACATTAAACACAAAAACACAACTAATAATATTTCTAAAGCATAATTAACTCAAAAATAGCACAAAATAGCAGAAAATTCGCGGGAAAATTCTTGGAAATCTTGCACTCATCAACATGCTAGATGTTGAGAGCAACCATAAATTTGGACTTGGAAGGATGCGAGTGCATCAAGAGGGATACGGCCTCATCACTTGGAGGGATGCGAGCGCATCAATTATCGGGACATCCTTTCCCTATTTCGATCTTTGGACTGAATTGCCTATCCGACCCTCACTAAAACCCATTCTAATCACTCATCAAACCTTCCTAGTTAGTCCTAATCCTATCCTAACATGATTACTTAGTTTTAATGGTGTTTAAGTGGGTGTATTAGAGGATATTAAGAGCTAAAATCAGATTAGACCATACCATATTGTTTGGACACTTGTCCCACTAAATGTTTGACTTCAACAAAGCCACAAACCAGCCTTTGGGACTTCATTTTCAGCCTTTCTTCTTCAAAAACGTGGATAGACTTCCATGGGAGATTGAGGAGAGTTCTTGGAGGGTTTTCTTAGGTTGCCTTAGCTCTACTTGTTTATTCTTCAAGCTGAGACCGTAGAATCGAAGAGCTTGTCGAGTAGTCTTCTTCCATCCGATTACATTTTCTTTTTGTTTTCTTGTGTGAAGGTGGAAGGTAAGTTACTACTCCTTTTATTGTTGATTCTTGGCTCATTGACCCTAAGGAAAACAAACTATGTGCTATGTGTGGTCAATGAGTACTTTTATTACTTGTAATGTTATATATGCCTACGTTGTTGATGTGCGCAAACGCATCTCGGGCAAGATTACCCGGTCGTATCAAGTAATAAAGTACATAAGTACGAGTCGATCCCACGAGGAATGCGCGTAATTCTCACTCCAACTAAGTACCGAAATTATGCTAACTAATTATATTTGAGCGAAAATAAAATTAATTAAAATCTAAAAATATAAACAACCTAAGAAAGCAATTAAATCTATACTACAACGGAGGTGGTTTGGCAACACAAATCAAGATAAAAATATAGGAACGCATTATTTCTAGTCTAGCCTGTGTTTTAATTTAATCCTCTTTTTGCTTTTCTTTAACTCAAGTCTTGGTAGTCGGACGCGCTATTTTATTCGCTACGGGCTTTCGCTACGTATAGCAAATCTAGCTATCTCTCAGCCTTGTTACGGGTTCATATCATCGCAACACATAACACAGGGGAGAAAATAACCGCATGTGTAAACAAGCATCCTACGACTATCTACGCGATCTCCTTTCGGTCTCACGCCACGCAAACTACTATTGTGATTTTCGGAATAATAGGAAGGGCTTTCGCTTCGTATCCTATCATTCTAGTGATTATCTAATGGTTCGCTACGCCATTAAAAGCATTAAGAAAACACAATAATAACCAAGTGCATGGGTAATACTTCGCAAAAAGAAACTCTCTATATTTTTCTACAAGTCATGTTGGTAGCCGAGACAATTAAATTGGCTAACTACGGGCTCTCGCATCTTATAGTCAACCCTAATCTCCCCGACCTCGTGAATGGCTAAGGTGGTTCGATCGCGTGTCAAATCTAGTCTCATAACGGCTATCGGTGTGTGTCACAAAACACCAACTATTAAATTGATTGGTCCGAAATATAAAGGTAGCTCTCGCGGATCCTAAATATTCCTAAAATCATTTAATTATTGGCCAGATAATTAAAAGCATTAATTTCACAAAATAATAACCAACATGCTTGTGTACTAAATAAAGAAATAAATTAAATTAAAACACTACATTGGACATAAAAATTAATTGCATTTCCATAAATAATTGAAGAACAAACCAATTCAACAATTACAAAATCAATCAACCCAAGAAACCATAACAATATCTAAAAATATAAGTGGAAAGAATTGAACCGAAGAATCGCGAATCCGGGGTTGAAATCTTTTGCAAGTCCTTGGCCCTTGATTTGATGTTCCAAACCTTCAATGGTGATCAAGCATCAAAGATTTTGGATGAAAATGATGAAAATGGGGGCTGGTGCCCCATTTAGGGCTAATGCCCGTAAATGGGGCTGGTGTTGTTCGAAAATGAGGCTTACTGGAAGGTAGGAGAAAAGGCACAAAGAGGGAAGGGGTAATTCTGGAAGAACAGGAAAGGAATAAGGGCAGAATGGGAAGGAGAAGAGTGGCTGGGCACGGCTAGGAGGTGGGTAAACTCGAGGGCAGGGTGGAAATGGGTGAGAGATGAGAGTAAGCGGGTGAGATGGAAGGCCGAAGATGGGCCGGACAGGTCACCCCGGATGTAGGAACCGCGGTCACGCTAGTGGGCGGAGGAAGCGAACAGCGCCAAGTGGCATGAGATCGACAATTGATAATTGCCGGCTCCACTGAACTTCCTGTTATTGCTCCGGTACCCCTGAATCTTTCATTTTTAGCGCCGCCTTCCTGATTCTCCCAGGCTTTGCAAAATGGTCCTCAATCAGCTTTTTTCAGCCTCCGTTAGCCTGATTTTGCCTTGGATCTTTTGACGGGCTTAACGGACGTTGACCAATTAATTCCCAAAACAACTTTTAAGCCCGGAATTGCCTCGAACTTCGTGCTAATCACCATATAAAAGCTCGATTATGCATGGAAACCTATATTAAGCACAAAAACACAAATAATAATATTTCCAAAGCATAATTTATAAATAAATAGCACAAAATAGCAGAAAATTCCCAGGAAAATTCGTGGAAATCTTGCGCTCATCAGTTGTGTATTTTGGTTGGATGAACTTTCTAGAGTCCACGAATAGGTTGATTTTCATGTGTAGTAAAGTAAGTTATTCCATTCTATGTTGTATGTTTAGGGCTTGTGAGCATACTAGATAAATTTCTATCTTGGATTAGATGTTTGAAATGTGATTATTGGCTCTAGATGACATACATTGATCAATGAATTCTATTTGTGGGTTTTTTGGGTTATTATGGGTTGTTAACCTTGAAAACATAGCTATGAACACTAGCTTATGGATATATGAAGGTTATGTTGCAAGTAGATTCTATGCCCTAAATTTCGAAATTGTAGAAATGACTCAACGGAGTCAACTATTGGATTAGTATGACAATAGAGAACTACATACGTACGTCCTAGGAAATATGGGGTTTGTTTGATGGAGGTCAAACCTCCGAGCATGTTTAAGTGAATGAAGACCACTTGGGTATTAGAGACTTAATGTTATTGCTCTAATGTGATTATGTGATAGTTAGCAATGAAATGCATTACTATGTGATTGTAGAGTAAATACTTACTCGACTGGTTGAGTACACTCTTCCGTACTCTTCCTTTAGATTGAGCATTTGAGTATACATTACTTGTGTTTGGGTTTAACTCTAGCTGGTGTCGTCTTGTTAGAGTCTATGGTGGGACGATGCCTCGTCTTCATGAATTGTGAGATTCGTAATCACGATGGATCGCCGCACCAGGTTTACACACACCCCTCCATCGATGGCCATGGTGGGGATGTAGCTCACCATTGTTGTAGTAATAAACATGACCTTGGTAGTTATGGAACTCGAGCAGGGAATATCTCGGGGACGTCGATACCACGATTTGGGTATTGAGGAAACATTTGATTTAAACGTGTTTTGCAGGAGCTACACGGTAGAAGAGAAATTGGGAATCATATCCTCCTTTATATGATTTACTTTACGAGTACTCATGTGAAACAATGTGCTACGTGATTTATGATATAATTTCCCTATTGTGATTATTTAATGAAATGTTATACTATATTGATAACATGATTTGTATTTTGCTTGAGCATAATGCCATGCCATGTAGTTACATTTTAGTAGCTTACTAAGTCTTTATGACTTACTCCGTTTTGTTTGTTTTCCTTAGATCCGAGTCATGCGAGCGGTTCGAAGTAGTTCGCTAGGTCTTCGGTTATTGTGGAGCTTTTTGAGATGGTTGCTACCTTGTGTAATGTTTAGTTGTTCTTTCTTTTGGCAAGGACGATTGGGAAGTAAAGTTATGTAAACTTTACTATGGGTAGCAAGACTTGATGTTGTATATTTGGTACTTGTACTTATGAACACTGGTACTTCATCTTTTGTGAGCCGAATTGTGTTAGTCGAGCATGTTTATAAAATTATCTCATTTTTGTTATGTTTAATCTTATGTTGGTTTTGTTGGTTATGTTTTGTTCTCCGGCATGTGTAGCAGTTGAGTGACCAGACTAGAGTGTAGACTTGGTATATTTATGTTGCTAAATTTCATAACAGGTGGTTGATATTGTACATGTAACATGTTGCGTCACATGCTTTGAATTTTTGGGTCGAGAGAATTACTATCTCTTTGGTTGTCTTTTAGCTTGGAGTTTGTTAACTTGGGCGCCATTGTATTATTTGCTTTTGCATTTGTTATAAGTCGTTGGCGTATCACTGTTATAGCCTTACCTTTTACTTGTTTGTTGTGCTTTTGGCAATACAACCTAAGGATCTCGTGTTGGGGTCCAGGTCGGATCGTTACAGTTGGTATCAGAGCTATAGGTTTAGCTGTCAGTAGGGATAGGTTCTTTGGCCTAGGGGGTTGGTTTTGTGTGATTAGTTCTATCTTAACGTTGAGTGTTATTGTAGGTTAAAATGGTGGATACTAGAGTTGCTTCTAGCACTAGAGGAGGTGCAGGTAGAGGTGTAGGCGGTGGTAGAGATGCTAATGAGATACCGCAACTAAGACCACAGCCAGAGCGATAACCAGAACCACAGGGTGAGAGATAGAGACAAGATGCTAGACAGCAACATGGTGATTCGATGCTGGAGAAATTTGTGAAACTGAAACCAAGACAATTTGATGTGGAGCCGGATGCTTCTAAGGCTGAATTGTGGATAAATCATCTTGAGAAGATCTTCGCGCCTTTGAGGTATGATGATGAACATAAGGTAGTGTTAGCCGTGTTCAAGCTTGAAGGTGCGGTAGAGCATTGGTGGCAAGTGCTATGAGAGAGTTGGGATCTGTTGAGAGTTCATCACACATGGCCTAACTTCGTTCGGGAATTTAGAGCATCGTATGTGTAGACAACTCAATTTTGTACCCCTGGTATGTAACATGACATGAGATATCAAGACCTGTTAAAAAAACTAACGAATGTCAAGTTACATGGTTTAAAATGCAAAAGGAAAAGCAGGATGTGTAAACACTGAAATGCAGTGGCCTAACTGTCAAAAAGAATATCAAAAAAGCCCCTGACGCCACCCATAATGCTTCTAGGCGCCTATGGGTGCCCCGGAAGGTAATTCCCCCAGATCGCGTGCTCCTTTTTTTAGGGGAACACGCGGCTCAGGGAGGACATCAATCTTTTTATTATATCCTTCCTTGTTTAAGGGAAGATGAAATTAAAAGTGCAGAAAGAATGTTTTCAAAAAGCGCGTTGAATACGCCTCGGTCACCTGAGTGAGCTTTGGTCCATTATGAGAGCTTTGAATTTCTTCGTATCTCACCCTCCCTTGTTTAGGGGAAAATAAGGTACATAAAATGCATCACTCTTTTCATTCTCATCGTCCCTTGTTTAGGGGAAAACGGAAAAGTGCAAAAAAGGATGTTGCGAGGGCGCGTGGGAACACGTCCTGCCTCACTATGGACTTTTCGAAAATTGCCTGAGGTCATTATGAGTGCCTGAGATTTCTCCGTATCTCACCCTCCCTTGTTTAGTGGAAGACAAGGCACAGAAAATGCATCACCATTTTCATTCTCATTGTCCCTTATTTAGGAGAAAACGAGAAAGTGCAAAAAAAAAAAAAAAGATATTGCGAGCCTCACCATGACCTTAGGCTTATTTTGGATCGCTATGAGTGCTTTGGGCTTCCCCTTATCTCATCCTCCCTTGTTTAGGGGAAAACAAGTTGTAGGAAATGCATCACCCTTTTCATTATCATCGTCCCTTGTTTAGGGAAAAACGGAAAATTGCAAAAAAAAGGATGTTGCGGGCCTCACTGTGATCCAAATGTTTAAACAGAGTCGTCATCTTCATTTTAAGGAGAAATAAAGAAAAACAAAAAATAACCAGAGTTTGTAGAAAAGGGTTCGGAGGTTAAGTTACGAGGTGGGAAGGTGTTAGGCACCCACCTCACCCTTTCGGTCTCAAAAAATGTTTTTGGCTAAAATATGTTTTTGTTATATTTATCTAGCAAATGAACTAAATCATTAAAAAAAAGCAGATATATCTATATTTACATTTTTACAGACTTGCAGCCGCCTCCTTCCAATAATTACAAATACATTTAGAAATATTTGGTCATAATAATGACTCTTTTTAATGCTATTTTCTATATAGATCCGGGCAGCATAACAACTTATATTTTTTACAATGGGCCGGATGAAAATAGCATTCTTAATATAAAGACCCTTAAAGGTTTCCCTTAAAGGTTTACCTTTAAGAGCGTGAGGGAGTCTTTTTGCTGCTGCTGCGATTCGGGCAGAATAACTGCTTCCGAAAGTTGCTTTCAGGTACCGTCAAACGAGTGGAGCAACTGCTTGCGTTTTTGCTGTTGTTTACTTGCTGCTGGCGGAAATCGGGCAGAGCAACTGCTTTTCTGGCAGATTTGGCCTTTGGATTCAGGCAGAGCAACTGCTCTTTTTGGAATTTTTGGACCGGGGGAATAGGGTGGAATCCTAGCTAGGGGGCTAAGGCTCACTTTGACCAGCTGGTTTTGAGTTTGGAGGAGATTTGGCAGAGCTTCGAGGCTTTATAGGAGGAGGAACTCTCTCTATCTCACGATCGCTCTCTACGGCATAACAACAACGCTAAACAATATATGAGTGAGAATTTTCTCGGCCCCAAAAACTGAAGCCGGACACCTCTATTTATAGGAGAAAGGAGGGACATTGTTGTCTTTAAAATTTATTCTTTATGTTTCATCAGCTTGTACCGCGCGCTTGAGAGTTTGTACTAATTATCAAATCATAATCACTGTTTGGGCTCTAGGCGCCGAACCCTCATGTTCTGGGCGCCGCACCTGGTTCTCTTGGTGGTGGCGCCTGGACCTTTTTTTAGCCTCTTTTTTGACACTCTGGCCCCTGCACTTCACTGTTTTACGCATCCTACTTTGTCTTTTGTATTTTTAAACTCTGTAACTTGAAATTTGTTAAGTTTCAACAGGTCTTGATATCGTATGTCATGTTACATACCAGGGGGTACGAAATTGGAGTGTCTACAGAGCCCCTCAACGATGGAGTTTACGGGTAACCCGCAGCTTACTGAGTAAACGAACATCGTTGATAAGAAATAGACTCCCAAATTTCTTGGAAATTATAATGGGGAGTAATGCAACAGGTAGCAGTTATAATGCAACTGTTTATAATGTAAACCAAATCTCACATATCCTAGACATATTTAGTCGATTATAGCAGGTTATCGTAGTTTTTAAGCAAATATGCAAATTAAGTGCTCTGATGGTCAGACCTACAAAAGTAGGCTGCCTACGTATCCCTTAATAAAAGAAATCAGACCAAACGTAGTTCGGCCCGATGCAAACAAACAACGCTGGGTGGAATGCCAAGATCAAACATCGTATCCTCAAAGGGTCGAACCCTTTGCCGAACACGATGGTGGGATAGATCGCCTCCTCAGGACAAGGTCCTTCGTCGGAGCATGATAGCCTTTTAACTAGCCTGGGGTCTCCTCCCCCTCGCAAAAAAGGCTGAACACATATTCAAATCAGAACATCGTATCCTCAAAGGGTCGAACCCTTTACCGAACACGATGGTGGGATAGATCGCCTCCTCAGGACAGGGTCTTTCGTCGGAGCACGATAGCCTTTTAACTGGCCCGGGGTCTACGCCCCCTCGCAGAAAAAGCTGAACACAGATTCAAATTTTTGATCATTCATCTCAAGGTTATGCCCTGCGAGGAGATGATCCTATGCTACTCCTATAAAGTAGGAAAACATCGCATCCTCAGGCGTGGCTATCCTTCGTCGAATACGATGGTGGAACACATCATGGGTTGATCATTCATCTCGAGGTTACGCCTCGCGAGGAGATGATCATATGCTACTCCTATAAAGCAGGTAAACATCGCATCACCAGGCGTGGCTATCCTTCGTCGAATGCGATGGTGGGACACATCATTTATGCAAAAAGGTAAAATACTTTACCTTTTCTGACCATTGCTTTGCTTTTGCTTTGGCTGCTTCTACGGCTTCTGCTGCTGGATTTTCTCCTTTTGCTGCATTTCTAACTTTTGCTGGAGATTTTCTTTTGCTTGCTTTTCCAACTTTTGCTGGAGATTTCATTTTGCTTGCTTTTCCAACTTTTGTTGGAGATTTCATTTTGCTTGCTTTTCCAACTTTTGTTAGACATTTTCTTTTGCTTGCTTTTCCAACTTTTGCTGGAGATTTTCTTTTGCTTGCTTTTTGCATTTTTTTTCTCTTCTTTTTTTTTTCTTTGCTCTTTTTTTTCTTTGCATTTTTTTCTTGCTCTGCTCTTTTTTTCTCTTTGCATATTTTTTTCTTTCTTTGCTCTTTTTTACTCTTTGCATTATTTTTTTTTGCTGAGAATTTTTTCTTTCTTGCATATTTTTTGCTTTTGCTCGCACTTTTTTCTTTGCTTGCACATTTTTTTTCTTTTGCTGAGAATTTTACTTTTGCTGTTACTTTTTCTTTTACTGCTGCTATTTTTTTTTGCTTTTCTGCTCATTTTGCGACTGACCTGCTGGAGATGTGAGCTTTCTCTTGGTTTTGGATGGATGACCGTCAATTTTTGTTAACAAAGCTAACTTTGTTAATTTTCCGTTAAGCTTTAGGGGCCATTTTGCAACTTGGGAAACTTGAGGACTTAAGCGCTGAACTTTTGAACTTTGGAGGGGAAAAATGAAACTTCTCCTTCCTTCCCTCATAAGTGAATTACGGGAAGGAAAACAGAAGCAGTTCAGCTTCTTTCCTTCTTTCTTCTTCTTCGTCATTTCTTCCTTCGCCATTTCTGCCGACAGAGCTTCCGTCTCCATTTCTTCTCTTTTCTCAATTTTCTTCCGCCAATTTGCGTGTTTTGCTTAACAGATGGCATCTTCTTCAAGATCTCGGAAGGAAAAGACACCGATGTATCCGGATTCGGGCGAAGTAAGGACAGAACTTCCTCCCTTGATCCGAAATCACGTCAAATATTATTATTCGAAGGATGACTGGAGCAATCTTCTTCGCGATCGGAACACCCATGTGTCTAATCTTCCGATTCTCACTGTAAGTTTCTTTTTCTCAAACTCATTTGGATGAATTTTCAGATCTGCTAGATTTCTCTGTTGTTTTGGACCTTTGGAGCATACATGTTCTTGCTTATGATACTTATGCATGTAATTTATGTGCTAGAGTGATGCAATTTGACAATTTATTCATAGCAAAATATGAAATTCATGCTATTTATTTTTGCGATGCACACTTTGAATAATTGGCACTATTTGACTCTGCGATGCATATTTTATATCTTTGATGCAATTTGACTACATGATGTATGTTTAGATTGAAAAAATATTTTTATATGATGCATGCCTATGAAATAGACTTTTTGGAAACATGATGCATTTTTTTAAATACATTTTCGGGTATATTTTTGGATGCATGCAAAATGTAACAGGAATATTTTATGCAATAATATTCACTTTTACGAATGCATATGCTGCAGAGATGTGATAAATGTAATAGAAATATTTCCTTCAATATTTGCAATATTTTATTTTTGCGAATGTCAAAATGTAATTATTTGGAAAATAGATGCAAATGCTAAATTGCCAATGCATGCATATATCATTTTTATTAGATTCGTACATGAGAATGCAAATGTGACATAGAAAATTTAGATGCTAAAATGTTGCATGGGCATTATTCAATATGTGCAAAAATGTAACATGTATTTATTCTTGAATGCATAATACACATTTTTTTTTATTTCGAATTTTTATATATTATTTTTTTAATGCAGGGATGCCAATATATCTTTTTTTCTTTTCGTATGCAAAAGCATATCATTTTTTTTCGTTTTTTTTTTTGTTTATATCATGCAAAATGCAAAATTTTCATGATGATTATTTACAAAATGCGATATATGTAACATGCTTAATTTAATGATATGTGCATGAGGTTAAATAAAAGATAAGAATTTTACCTTTTCCTTTTCCCTTTCCCTTTTTTTTTTTTTTTTGATGTTGATATGCTGCTGTTTGTTTTTAGATGCGCTGGACCCTGACTCATATTCGGGCGAGTTGTGCCAATGTTTCGGACATTTATAACTTAATGCCTAAGGCGGCACGAGTTTTAGTGGAGTACTCCGGCTTCAGTGCATTTTTGCAGGCTTTTCATCCCTTCCGCAGTTTTTTGCCCATCCTTCGATGTTTTGAGTGACTATTGGTGGGACACCACCCATACCTTCCATTTTAGCTGGGGGGGAGGCAACTTTGACCCCGTGCGATTTTCCTGCTATTACGGGCATCCCTACCAGGATTGGCAGGACTCTGGAGCCGGACTATACCCTCCGTCACCACCATGACGTAGTGGAACATCTCCTGGGCTTTGTGCCCGAATATAAATCTGCTGATGAGATCTTTATTGGCAGTGTAAGGAAATGGCTTTTAGCGAATGCCGGGCAGGTTGCAGAAGATGATAGCGAGGCCGTAGCTCGCGTCGCCAGGGCATTCTTATTCTTTTTTCTTGGGTCGTCGCTTTTTGCCAATTCGTCCACTTCTTTGAGGGTTTCCCTCCTGGGATGCTTGAGTGACTTGGACCATGTCATTGATTATGACTTGGGGCAGGCAGGTCTGGCCGAGCTGTATTCTTCTATGGATAGAGCTAGTCGCAACGATTCGCCGACTCTTAATGGCTTTGCTCCGGCTTGGGAGGTATCCTTTCTTTTTCCTACTTTTGTCTTTTTCCAACATTTTTTTCATCATTTATTATTATTTTTTGCAGCATTTTTTCTTTTTGCTGATTCTTTTTTTTTTGCTGATTCTTTTTTTCTTTCTTTCTGCAGGTCTGGACTTACTCGGTCTTCCATTTCACGCCAGGTCCACTAAATCATCGCGTTCACGAGCCACCTTATTTGGCTGAGTTCGTGAATGCTAACCGAGTTAGGCCGGATCGAGATGTCGGTTTCTTGGATACGGTGAGGTTACGGGAGAGAATAGCTAGTTCGAGTGCAGGCACGGTGCATATCTTCCCTGGAGGGGCCTGGTGGGGCATTATATGATAACTCTGGAGATGAGCAAATGTCGGATACTGATGGTGTCTAACATTGTTGATTCGTTATATATGGGCGAACGGGTCAACCACCTGCATTCTGTGCTCCCGACATTCCCAGTGACGCCTCCTTGGGTGGTTGCTCCAGATTTCTTGCCGAACAGGTATCAGTACCTGTCGAGATTGCTTATGCCTCAGAGTGATTTCCCAGTTATGGCATATGAGGATTTTCTGAGGACCATGCTCCATCTTGCCCATCTTGTCCCTGTGGTAGCCAGGCGTGCCTTTGATGCTTTTGATAGGCCGAGGCCCTCTTTTCCGACCCTTGACTCGCAGCTAGAGTGTTCTGCACCTATCGATGCTTTTTCCACCTTCCGATATCATCGTGACAGAAGAATCGTGGAGGAAGTTCTTCCCGATGCAGACATTCCCGAGGAATATCATGTCCTGGAGCAGGTTCGCACAGTAAACCTTTTCTTGCCCTCCCTTTTCTTTTGCATCATTTTTTTTTTTGTATCTTGCCTTTTTTTTGGAGACTGATATGTTTTTTTCTTTTGCTGTCTCATCATCTTTTCCCAGGTTAATGTGTCGACGTATAAAAGGCTGCTGCGAGGCTTTTTCAGCCTCAACAAGCTTTACCAGCGGCTTGTGGATGAGTTTTCCTGCCGGGGGAATGATGCAATGCCGCGGACTAGGCGCCAGGGATGATGATGATGATGATGCGGCCGCCGGATCGAGTCGTGCTCAGGCGAGAGGACGAGGGTACAGGATTGGAGGATCCGGTCCTCGAGTCATGGGTGGCAATCTTGAAAGGAGCAGATCTTCTCGCGCTCATTAGCTTCATTTACCGGTACTTATTAGCTTTTTTTTTCTTGTACCAGATTCTGTACATATATATTTTTTATGCAATGCAATATGATTTTTATATGATGCAAGAATTTAAAATACAGACTCAATATTTCATGCATAAAAGAAAGCAAGACCATTGTCTAGGGGTAACGACACACTGCAACTCAAGAATGGAAATTTAGAAAGATACACCTTCAGATTCAAAGCGGGCTTTTCTGGTATCTAGCGGGAAGAAGAGGTAGCCGCTTCTTCCTGTGCTTGATATTCCAAAATCCGGCAAGGCTATTTACGTAGCCTCTGTATTTTCTCTTGATCAAACAGAGCCAGCAGTGAGCGGTCAGAGCCCAAAACCAGGATACCAGGCAGCATTTGAGGATCAATAGTGGAAATCCTGGTGCCACCCATAGGAGAAGTGGGCGCCATGCCAGGAAGGGCTATGGGTGGCGCCTAGGCCTCTTTCATGCGGTTCATTCATGCACTATGCTCAGAATTCGTCCGCTTCTTCGATTTTTCAGTATAAATGGAATGCTGGGGCAACGTTCATTTCATCGGCAGCTTGCTTTCTTTCCTTCTGCTCAGCCTTTTGAGTTCTCTTTTGCCCAATCCCTCTTTATTTTTGTCAGATAAAATTTCATTTATCGAGAGATGGCCGCACCAGCACATACGACTTTAGAGATAGAAACTTACAAGAATGCCCAGGACTTTTGGGTCCTCTCTTTGCGGTCAGATGAGCGGGAATGGTTTGAGCATATCTATGGGTACCGGTGCCTGCTGTCATGGCGGACTCTTTATATTAACTAGGATATGCTGCGGGGAGCCTCCAGGTTCTGGTCGCCTCAGAGCAACCTTTTTAATTTTGGCATGAATGAAATGTGTCCCACTTTCGAGGAATTTTGTGCCATGGTGGGGATGCCAGCCACTGGACCTATTGTTGTGCCTTCTGCACGAAGGCGTCCTTATATGGCAATAAGGGAGTTGTTTGGCACAACCCGCGAGGCTACTCCGGGTTTTTACAATGGAGTAAATTTTAATTTGACCATCCTTCCCGGCGGTAAATGGGAAGGATGTATTATTTGCGATGCCGGGCTTTGGCTTTCTTTTTTCTTTGCCTCGTGGGGCGGTACCTCCTGGTGGGTCGACCGGGATATATAGATGTGCGGGTGATAGACCTGGTGTTGCAGGCTCGGGATCGCCGAGAAAATATTATCCCGGTGATTATGGCTGAAACCTTGTCTGGTATGGATGCCTTTGCGACTGGTGATGAGTTGATTCCCTCCGGTAGCCCTCTTTTGATTCATATGTGGTTAGAGGAACATTTTAACTGGGTGATGGGCCCAGTGCCGATGGGAGCAAGGTATAATCCGGGGCTCTATGGCTCTCGTGGCCATTATTACCAGATGAATTTTTCGGAGTCTGATTGGATTGAGTATTTCTTGTGCATAGGCTCCATGGAAATCATATGGGTTGTCACCACCGCATCTACAAATTCTTTATGTATACCGGTTCGCCTGTGTTATTCGGGCGGTATCGAAGCGCACCTCATTTTATCCGGGCGTGATAGGGTCGTTTCGCCACCGTTCGGCAGGGAGCAGGTCATTCCAGATGTGAGTTGTCCTATGGCTGAAGTGCTGGAGATAGATAGGGACATAGGCACCCTTATCCGCAACATATGACAACTTGACTTTGATTCATGGGAGGCAGCTTATGCCTATTCTGAATATATGCTCATGTCCCATGAATATCTGTCATGGGTGCTAGTGGCTGCTGAGGGCCATTCCCGCGTTATTAAGCATGCATTGAGGCGGATGCTGGGCCGACGAATAAGCAGCGGCTTGGATGCTCGCCTGATGGAGATAGACGAGGATTTGAAAGCTCTGGCCGTAGTCCTCAGCCCCGTAGGGGATTTCTCAGCGGTGCATGGTCTTGGTGCCCGGATGACTTCTGATCCAAATGAGGCAGGCCCTAGTAATGCGCCTCCTCGTCTGAGTAATGCAAGTCGATGGAGCAATCCCCTGCAAGCTGGTGAGGCTGTTCCCCCTCAAGCTAGCAGACGAAGCACTGCCCATAGGGATGACGGTGCTGGCCCAAGACATTCGGTTGTTCAGGACAATGGGGACGCTGATGATGAAGAAGACGAGGACACTTCTGGGGGTTCTCACGCTGGTGAGTCTGGAGCCTCTTATGTGCCTCGCAGAAATATATGGTCCCTGCTGGGCGGACGTTGTAGACGATGGACCACTTCGGGGCTAAGCTGTAATAAAAGGATGGTTGGGGGGAAACATGGAGGATATAGGTAGCAAGAAGTAATAGACAAAAATGTACAGGCATAAATGTACAATCTTAAATATCTTAAGCAATTATTACTAGGTTGCACAATATGATCTGTTTTATATTATATTTTGATATTTTTCGCGAGCTCTATCGTGGTTTTTTCCTCCTTAGTCAGTCAAGACTTTGCATATGCTGAAGACTTTGGCAGGCTGGAAGTCAGATGCTGAGGATTCAAAAATTGCGTTACCTCTCCCTTTTCTCCTATTGCCTTTTTTTTTTTTTTGCTCTAATTTTTGCCTTGGTTGCCCTTTCGGGTTTTCAACCTAACGAGCCCTTATTTCTCCTTTTTTTTGTTTTTTTATATATGCTCTAATTTTTGTTTAGGTTGCCCTTTCGGGTTTTCAACCTAGCGAGCTGGAGAGAGAAGCAATTGCCAGATATATCTTTGCTCACGCATAGTACCTTTTAAGCTTTTCGAGGTTGAAGGGCTGAACCAGATCCTCCCTGTCTTGATTTGTGAGGAATACTGCACCTCCTAACCGGATCTCTTTGACAATGTATGGTCCCATCCAGGGAGACTTCCATTTCCCTCTAGTATCAACATAACTAGGGGGTTTTTCGTGAAGCACCAGGTCTCCGACTTGGATGTCACGGCCTTTGATTTTCTTGTTGAACGCTCGAGCTATTCGCCTTTAATGTGCCCAAGTGTGTTCCAGGGCTAACAGGCGTCGTTCGTCAATCAGGGCTAATTCTTCGTATCGCCCTTTGACCCAATCAATTTCTGATATGTCTGATTCCATCATTACTCTTAATGATGGGATTTCAACTTCGATAGGCAGCACCACCTCCATGCCGTAGGCTAAAGAATAGGGGGTAGCCCCAGTGGGTATGCGAACTGAAGTGCAATAGCCCCAAAGGGCTAGTGGCAATTTTTCTGGCCAGTCTCTTCCCGTGTCAGCCATTTTTATGATAATATTTTCTAGTGTTTTATTGGTTGCTTCAACAGCACCATTGGCTTGTGGTCGGTATAGGGAGGATTTATGCCTTTGAATTCTGAATTCGTCGAATAGACGATTCACGTCCCCTTCAAAGTGTGTGCCGTTGTCGGAGATAATTTCGAAAGGTACTCCATATTGGTATATGATATTGGTTTAGATGAATTCAGACACCTTTCGAGCATTTAGAATTTTATAGGAAGAGGCTTCCACCCACTTTGTAAAGTAATCGACGGCTACTAAGACATATTCGTGGCCGTTAGATCCCTTTGGATGGATTTGACCTATGACGTTGATTCCCCAAGTGGAGAAAGGCTAGGGGCTGTGGAGTTATATAACTACGCTGGGGCACGATTTGCGGTTAGCGCCGGCATTTATCACAATGACGTACCGGATCTGAA
>CM028384.1:31798505-32039694 GCA_013146195.2 Codonopsis lanceolata | reverse complement strand
GACCCGGCCGGGCAGAGATGGGACCGAGGTCAAATAAGGAGGAAACAAGTAGGCAATTAAACATGCAACACTTAATTCACAAAAAGCGTGATTAACATTGGAGTCATTGACACGCCTCGGCACCAAGCAGTAGGATATTTTTAAAACTTTTAAACACGATAAGCAGTTAAACAATTATAACCAAGTCTTCGGCGACACTACATAGGAACCCAAGCTAACAGTTCAAAAAAGAATTTCTAATGAGCTAAAAGCATGCTCGGCGGAAGACTAAAACGTGGAGGAATAATAACAAGTTAACAAGGCTCGGAACACAATGCCGGCACAAAATTACAAGTACTACAAGTATTAAACTACTAGCGGTTAAGATTTACAATCAAGTTCTACACAAATACCCAAGCATAGTCTAGTTGACTTGCTTAACCCGTCGTCCTTACAAAAATATAAAACAAAGGAAAGAGGGCATCTAAACCACCTCTTCAAACATCGGCGCACCAAAAGGGCCTGAAAGCACGAACACGCAGTCATCGGCGAGGACTGTCTTGCTAGGATCTAAAAGCATTAAAGGGAAAGGGTAAGTCATAAAGACTTGTAAGCTATCAATCATGCATGTCATGGCAATATGCATCATTCAAGGAAGATATCAATTCGGGCAAGATATCATAGAGGTCATGTATTCAAAATGCACATTGTTTCACATAGGTGCTCGTAATTAAATCACATAGGATCGGGGATATATCGAGGGAGCCGGGCTACGTAGTTCTGCGCTCTGGCGTTATCGGAAAGTGCGGGTATCGAATGTGTGTAGTACATCGATCTTCAGGAGATGCAGGGATAGTCAATGGTGCTCTTAATGATTACAACAAGGCTACTTCCCAGCTGTGGCCACAGTGGAGGTGTGTGAACAAAACAGGTATGCCATTGGACTCATGCAAATGCCAAGTAATGTTTACTTAACAAAAATTCTCAAGTATAGAGCGAGGTCGACAAGAGCGATCTCGTTCAAGACAAATAAATTATTCTCATCAATAACCAAGCGGGGATTGAGTTCGTCAAGAGTAACTCACATGTCAATTAGTCATGCTATAATATGACATTCAAGATCAAGCAAGGTAATCGGTTCAAGTTCAAGAGTCTAGAATTATTATTCTTAGGAAGCGCGTTTAGAGCGTCGAAGGGATGGGTCGGTGAGCGGTATTGTTCAATGGCTCGCTAAGCTTGACTCGTTGAGTCATCTATAACAATTCATCCAAGATGGATAAGGCGCTAAATGCATCATGAACCTTTTCTAAGTTCTCGTATATGATCGGCTAGGTCATTAATCTATTAAACAACCGTAGTTAAGAATTTTCATCAATAATCAAGCGGGGAAGGAGTTCGACAGGCGAACTCAATATGTCAAATAGACATTCTATTTTATGACATCAAGAATCAAGCCGGGTAACCAATTCAAGTTTCAACAGTCTAGAATCATCATTCTTAGAGGAGCGTGTTTAGGACGTCGTAGGGATTGATCATTGGCCGGTATTGTTCAATGGCTCACTTAAGTTTGACTCAGTTGAGTCGTCTCTACCAATTCATTCAGGGGTTAAGATGCTAGATGCATCAAAATCCTTTTCTAAGTTCTCGTAGATGATCGGCTAGGTCATTAATCCATTAATCAACCGTAGTTAAGTATTATCGATAATTGAATTCAAGGGCCTTAGAATCATTCTTTCAAGGTTATTAAGGTGCAAGGGTCCGAGAACATTATTTTCTCATGAGGAACATAGATCACAATTTATACTAGGCCTAGGACCCATCGATAGGATGATCAATACAAGAGGAAACCCTAGAATCATAATTCCCAAGAGTTATCAAAGTCGTAAGTCAAAGAACATTTGTTATTCTTAAGAGGCATAGAACATATTCAATTCGAGGCGTAGGACTCACTCAATAGGATGGACGGGTTGTAGCATGTGAAACCGAGAAGTCATTATCTCCAAGAGTCATCAAAGTTATTGGTCCAAGAACAATAGTTGTTCCTAAGGGGACATAGAACTCTTTTAATTCTAGGCATAGGTCTAATTCAATAGGATAGACCATTCATGGCATATGGAACCCTAGAAGTCATAGTTTCCAAAGTTTGTCAAAATCTATTAAAGAACATTAATTGTTCCTAAGGAAGCATATAACATAATTAATTCTAGGCATCGATCTCAATCAACAAGATGGACATTATTAATCCCAGAGATCAAAACATCACAATCATAATTTTGGACATGGAAGAAGCATGGAGATCAAATAGAAAGGGGAAACATGGCAATTCTAGCATGTATCCTAAGGAAATCGATAGCTTACTTTCACCAAGGAAAAGGATTGAAGCACAAAATATCGGATGAAATCGTTCTCCTCGTCGGTAGCTTCACTCCGGTAGTCTCGGTTTGGCAAGCGGAGTCGGGAGCTCAATCTGGGGGAGACACACACTAATCTCACCTATTCTCTACACACACACCATGGCAGAGAGGAGAGAAATCGATTATGAGAGATTAAGGCAAGTCAACAAGGGAGGCCTTTATATATCATGCATGTATTTGGTGGAATTCCAAGTGTCAAGGGAGAGGAGGGTGGAATCCATGTCCAAGGTGATTGCTTAGGATTAGGACTAATCTAGCTTGATTAGGGTTTAATAGGTTGGATTAGGACTAATTAAGAAGGGGTTTAAGTGTTAATGGATCCTGAAAGATTAAAAGTTGGAAAAAATCCGTAAGGCTGAGCAGAGAGGGTGAGGCGGGCGCCTCACCTAGGCCATGCGGCCGCCTCGTATCTGAAGGGTGCCATTTTTCCTTTGCTCTCGATTACTTGATGAGCGCCTCGTTTGAGCCATGCGGCACTTTGAACCCAGGGCCTCAAAACTAGACCTAAACAAGTCCTAAATGGTCCCAAGCTCATGGGTAACCATTCTAGGGTCTAACACAACTCAAAACATGTCAAACACACAGGTCACGGAACAAGGTAGGACAAGGCTCGAGTCAAGCGGCGATTGGTTGGCGAATCAAGCCGGATCAACGTCAATTAAACTAGGGTAACTTGGGCATGGAATAGGCTTGTTAAATCATGGTTATGACTTGAATACAAGTCCGGGAACTCAAGGAGGACAATTCACGTCGAAATCTGCGCAAAAAGCGGGAGAAGGGTGAAATCGCTAAGGAAAACAAGGCAAGAAGGTTTCTAAACTTCCCAACAAGCTTACTATGATCAGAGGCGTTCTGGGTCGTCTATGAGAGACAATCGAACCCTAACAAGTCTCGGTTGAGTGCAAATCAGGCTAAGGCAACCAGGCGTAACGGGAAGGTATGCTAAGCATAGAAGGAATCAGCGATAAGGAATGCAATAATGATAATGCTGGTCGGGGCATGGACTAAAAGAGAGATATCTAATCATGTTAACGCATGAAACAAGCACGTTATTAGGGCATAGAACAAGTAATACAAGTAATGGGTTTGGGTTCTCACATCCTCCCCCACTTAAAGGAATTTAGTCCCTAAATTCTTACTAGGGAATCGTAGTAGGAAAAGGGGTATTTCTCTCGCATATCAAGCTCGGTCTCCCACGCGTGGCTTCCTCGATATCATAATTCTTTCCACAAGACTTTCACTAACGAGGTGAATTCGCTTAAGTTCTCAATGTTTGTTCCTTAGTAACAAGAATCCTCTGGCTGGTCATTCATCAAGAAAGATCGGGTTCGAATGAAATCTCATCGTAAAAAGCAAGGACATGCGATTCCTCATCAAATACTCGCGTAGCATCGAGACATGGAATACATCGTGAACATTCGATACTTGAAGCTTGGCGAATGCTAACCGATCGACAAAGCTCCAATCCTTTCTAGGATCTCGAATGGGCCAATGAATCTAGGTGAAAGTTTATATTTCTTCCCAAATCGCTTAGTACCATTTGCCGGCGATGCCACCTTCAAGAAATCTTAGAGTCGCCAACTTGAATTTCTAAGTCGCGTTTCCGATTGTTCGTAGCTCTTACGTCTACTACAGGCTGCAAGCAATCTATCTCTAATAAGCCTCATATGGCGTCATTTCAATACTAGGCGTAGCTGTTATAATAAGCAAATTCGGTTAATGGCAAATGAGAATCCATGGCACAAACACGTAACCCAAGCCTTCTAACGAGGCATCATAAAATCACAAGGTTCTTGAAACACTAGGCAATGCTAGGATAGGAGCCGTAGTCAACCTCTCTCGTGACTTGGAGTACACGAGGATATCATCAATAAACACAACCACAAGCTATCAAGATATTCATGAAAACCTATTCATCAAGTCCATAAAGCTGAGTGCGTTGGTCAACCCAAACAACGGTATCACAACAACTCATAGTGGCACTTGTAGCGTCTGAAGAGAGGCTGTCTTAGGAACATCCTTCTTTCAAATTCCTCAACTAATAATAGCTACTCCTCAAGTCGAGCTTGGAATAAACAAGCGAACCCGAAGTGGATCAAAGAGGTTATCAATGCGTGGCAAGGGATACATATTCTTGATAGTATTACGGTTCAAGCGTCGATAGTCTATGCAAAATCGTAAACTACCACATTCTTTCAAAACAATACCGGTGCACCCATGGGACACACTCGGTTAAATGAACTCTCATCTTGAAGTTCTTGCAACTACTCTTTCAATTCTCACAACTCATTTGGAGTTGATGCGTAGGTGTTCTAGATATAGCGAGGTCCACAGGCAATAGTTCAGCATAAAACTCTAATTCTCGGTCGGGAAGCAATGTGTAGTCCCAAAGTCGTGCTACAAGGACAAGGCAAGAAGAGGACAAGCATTTGCAAAACAGTGGTGTGAGTCGAATAGTTACTAACGAGATCAATAAAGGTAGAGAAGTTGTATACAAAAATACGGGTCATGGAGAAACGAATCTGCGGAGGCGACAGGGAAAGAAATGCTTAAATATCATCTCCCATCGATTTCAAAGTCGAGTCATCTTGACTCTTGACAGGGTTCAAGGACATTATCGAGGTTTACTAGGTTCCAACAAACGTGGACAATGAGGTGAAAATTCTTCTTTATCAACTAAACAGGTGACTCGAATGCACGTGCAATAGTTGCACCAAGCTAACAACTTTCCAACAAAGAGTTTTCCAGACTAACTAAATTATTCCGGTCACAACACGCATCTATAGGATCTAACGTCCTAACAATAAAATCAAGTAGTCAATCATCATGGACCACATATTCGCCTTTCAAAGAAGGCATTCAATACCAGGCAATTCATTCAATCATGACACAGGTTCAATTTATTCGTAGCATGATTTCAATATACACGTTGCACATATTTGCACAAGTAAAACAAGATGCCACTTTCAATTTCATTCCGTTGGTCCATGGGTTCGATCAATTCCTATATCATAATATACCATTCTAGTTCTCTCTGACGAATACCTCTTGATAATCAAGTCGGGGGCCCTACGAGTGACTTCAAAAGCTTAAAATCGTTTAGGATGCGGGAGGAGTTACAATTCACATAAGAGCATCCTTTATGAAGGTCTCATGCACATATAATATAATTACACTTAGGCATGGAAATCAATATCATGTACATAGTATTTTAGTCTACCATGCAAGTATACCATGTATGGAACATTCATACCCTTGACGATTCACTAATGATGGTAAATCCTTTAACAAAATGTTAATACTCTATTAATGCATTAGTCGAATAACGGTACAAGACAATAACTTAATAGTCCTTGGCTAGCAAATAGTTATTAGCTAGAAAACCTCAAATCACTTTGGGTCAAGACGTAAACGAGCTAACGATTAACCAATCATCGGTCGTGCGATCACCTATCGGGTACTCACCCAGTCTCGAACTTGAAACCACAACGATACCTTGAGCATTAGGGTATCCCTTCAATCTCAATAATCGAAGCGAGGAAAGAGTCCTCTAATTCACGACTATACTGATCGGCCAAGTACTCGCGATTTGGCACTACAGAAGATATATATATTTATGTAGGAATCAAGGAATACACTAGGTACTACGGGAGGCTTAGCCACGCCGTTCAAGAAGATGTATCATGTTCAAAGGCTCTACTGGACACCACGATGATTACGCTCGGAATCAACAACCTGAGCTTATAAGATCACTCACAACGGACAAGAAACAATAGCTCTACAAGCGGCACACACACTCTTGGTATAACTGCGCCTTGAAAGTAAAACGGGGGAAAGGTAATATTCCTCGGCACGAATACTGTATTCACGAGAATCTAGATTACAATGAACTTAGGATTCTAAGTCCTATTCATTAACAAGAATTTGCCAATAAGGCACGAAAGAGAACACTCAACGTCATGATTCACACAAGAATTAACCCAACTAGGCCATGGAACCTATCCTGGCTTATAGCTAACGAGCTCGATACCAAGCGTGACGACCCGGCCGGGCCGAGATGGGACCGAGGTCGGACCGCCCAAATAAGGAGGAAACAAGTAGGCAATTAAACATGCAAGCACTTAATTCACAAAAAGCGACGTGACGCAACATTGGAGTCGCGGCACGCCTCGGCACCAAGGCGGGATATTTTAAAACTTTTAAACCTGATAAACAGTTAAACAATTATAACCAAGTCTTCGGCGACACTACATGCCGGAACCCAAGCTAACAGTTCAAAGACAAGAATTTCTAATGAGCTAAAAGCATGCTCAGCGGAAGACTAAAACGTGGAGGAATAATATCAAGTTAACCGAGGCTCTCGAAGCACACAATCTTGCACAAAAAGGAATTACAAGTACTACAAGTATTAAACTACTAGCAGTTAAGATTTACAATCAAGTTCTACACAAATACCCAAGCACAGTCTAGTTGACTTGCTTAACCCGTCGTCCTTACAAAAATATAAAACAAAGGAAAGAGGGCATCTAAACCACCTCTTCAAAACATCGGCGCACCAAAAAGGGCACAAAGCACGAACACCGCGAGTCATCGAGCAGGACCTGTCTTGCTAGGATCTAAAGCAGTAAAGGGGAAAGGGTAAGTCATAAAGACTTGTAAGCTATCAATCATGCATGTCATGGCAGTATGCATCATTCAAGGCAAGATATCAATTTCAGGCAAGATTTCATAGAGGTCATGTATTCAAAATGCACATTGTTTCACATAGGTGCTCGTAAGTAAATCACATAGGATCAGGATATATCGAGAGCCGGGCCGCTACGTAGTTCCTGCATACAAGCGTTATCTGGAAAGTGCGGGTATCGAATGTGTGTAGTACATCGATCTTCCGAGGAGATGCCCGGGATAGTCCAATGGTGCTCTTAATGATTACAACAAGGGAGCTACTTCCCCACTGTGGCCACAGTGGAGGCGTGTGTGAACAAAGACAGGTATGCCAGCTGGACTCATGCAAATGCCAAGTAATGTTTACTTAACAAAAATTCTCAAGTATAGAACGAGGTCGACAAGAGCGATCTCGTTCAAGACAAGTAAATTATTCTCATCAATAATCAAGCAGGAGAGAGTTCGTCAAGAGTAACTCACATGTCAATTAGTCATGCTATAATATGACATTCAAGATCAAGCAAGGTAATCAGGTCAAGTTCAAGAGTCTAGAATTATTATTCTTAGGAAGCGCGTTTAGAACGTCGAAGGGATGGGTCGGTGAGCCGGTATTGTTCAATGGCTCGCTAAGCTTGACTCCGTTGAGTCATCTATAACAATTCATCCAAGATGGATAAGACGCTAAATGCATCATGAACCTTTTCTAAGTTCTCGTATATGATCGGCTAGGTCATTAATCTATTAAACAACCGTAGTTAAGAATTTTCATCGATAATCAGCAGAAGGAGTTCGACAAGGGCGAACTCAATATGTCAAATAGACATTCTATTTTATGACATCAAGAATCAAGCCAGGTAACCAATTCAAGTTTCAACAATCTAGAATCATCATTCTTAGAGGAACGTGTTTAAGACATCGTAGGGATTGATCATTGAGCCGGTATTGTTCAATGGCTCACCTAGGTTTGACTCCGTTGAGTCGTCTCTACCAATTCATTCAAAGGGGTTAAGATGCTAGATGCATCCAAAATACTTTTCTAAGTTCTCGTAGATGACCGGCTGGGTCATTAATCCATTAATCAACCGTAGTTAAGTATTATCGATAATTCGAATTCAAGGGCCTTAGAATCATTCTTTCAAGGTTAATAAGGTGCAAGGGTCCGAGAACATTATTTTCTCGCAAGGGAACATAGATCACAATTTATACTAGGCCTAGGACACAATCCAATAGGATGATCAATACAAGGCATAGGAAACCCTAGAATCATAATTTCCAAGAGTTATCAAGAGTCGTAAGTCAAAGAACATTTGTTATTCTTAAGAAGGCGTAGAACGTATTCAATTCGAGGCGTAGGACTCACTCAATAGGATGGACAGTTTGTAGTATGTGAGACCCGAGAAGTCATTATCTCCAAGAGTCATCAAAAAGTTATTGGTCCAAGAACAATAGTTGTTCCTAAGGGGACATAGAACTCTTTTAATTCTAGGCATAGGTCTAATTCAATAGGATAAACCATTCATGGCATATGGAACCCTAGGAGTCATAGTCTCCAAAGTTTGTCAAAATCTATTAATTCCAAGAACATTAATTGTTCCTAAGGGAGCATATAACATAATTAATTCTAGGCATCGATCTCAATCAACAAGATGGGCATTATTCGAAATCCCAAGAGATCAAAACATCCACAATCATAATTTTGGACATGGAAGAAGCATGGAGATCAAATAGAAAAGGGGAAAACATGGCAATTCTAGCATGTATCCTAAGGGAAATCGATAGCTTACTTTCACCAAGGAAAAGGAGAGTTGAAGCACAAAGTAACCGGATGAAATCGTTCTCCTCGTCGGTAGCTTCACTCCGGTAGTCTCGGTTTGGCAAACGGAGGTCGGGAGCTCAATCTAGGGGAGACACACACACTAATCTCACCTATTCTCTACACACACACCATGGCAAGAGAGAGAGGAGAGAAATCAGATTATGAGAGATTAAGGCAAGTCAACAAGGGAGGCCTTTATATATCATGCATGTAATTGGTGGAATTCCAAGTGTCAAGGGGAGAGGAGAGGTGGAATCCATGTGTCCAAAGGTGATTGCTTAGGATTAGCACTAATCTAGCTTGATTAGGGTTTAATAGGTTGGATTAGGACTAATTAAGAAGGGGTTTAAGTGTTAATTTGGATCACAAAAGATTAAAAGTTGGAAAATCCCGTAAGGCTGAACAGAGGGTGAGGCGGGCGCCTCACCCTAGGCCATGCGGCCGCCTCATATGCAGAGAAGGGTGCCATTTTTCCTTTGCTCTCAGTACTTGATGCGCGCGCCTCGTTTGAGCCATGCGGCCGCCTGAACTTCTGGGGCCTCAAAACTAGACCTAAACAAGTCCTAAATGGTCCCAAGCTCATGGGTAACCATTCTAGGGTCTAACACAACTCAAAACATGTCCGAAACACACCCGGACATCACCCGGAACAAGGTAGGACAAGGCTCGAGTCAAGCGACGATTGGTTGACGAATCAAACCCGGATCAAACGTCAATTAAACTAGGGTAACTTGGGCATGGAATAGGCTTGTTAAATCATGGTTATGTCTTGAATACAAGTCCGGGAACTCAAGGAACAATTCACACGTCGAAATACGCGCAAAACGGGAGAAGGGTGAAATCGCTAATGCCAAAACAAGGCAAGAAGGTTCCTAAACTTCCCAACAAGCTTACTATGATCAAGGCGAGCGTTCTAGGTCGTCTATGAGAGACAATCGAACCCTAACAAGTCTCGGTTGAGTGCAAATCAGGCTAAGGCAACACGCGAGGCGTAACGGGAAGGTATGCTAAGCATAGGAAGGAATCAAGCGATAAGGAATGCAATAATGATAATGCGGGTCAGGCATGGACTAAAAGAGATATCTAATCATGTTAACGCATGAAACAAGCACGTTATTAGGGCATAGAACAAGTAATACAAGTAATGGGTTTTGGGTTCTCACAATAATTAACTAAAAAATAGAACAAAATAACAGAAAATTCCCTGAAAAATTCTTGAAATCTTGCGCTCATCACACCCCCAAACTTAAACTTTGATCGTCCCGAGCAAAGAAAATGAATTATGGAAATGCTCGAGAACAATATGAAATGAAGGTGACGCTCAATTATAATCCCACAGGCATTACCATCCAAAAGATCAACCCTAAGATTATAAACATGCATAATAGAGGTATGAATTGATTCATATACTATCAAACAATCCTCAAACAATCATTCATACCATAAAACATTTTTTTACCCAAAAGTAGCAATGCTCTAGCTTAGATTGAACGGCCAACCGAGATACCAAATGCAAGTCAAACCGGGAGAGTCATCAACTAATATTTTTTTTTCACAAGACATGGCAAGAACATACGGTATGACAATATCATAATGTTCGGTCAACATTCGGGCTACAAATGAAGGATAGGATAGCAAGTCAAGAGAGCAAAGAATTTGAAGTCTTCACATAATGACTAGCTTCATGAAAGCACAATTCTTCAAACACCATAACATCACTTCAACAACCCCTTAAACGTTAAACTTTGGGTTGAAAAAGTGTCTCAACTACCACAAACAATTAAGCACCATCCTTATATCTCCTTGAGAAAATGAAGAACAATGACTTTTTTTTTTCTTTTGTGTCCACCCTTTATTTTTATTTTATTTTTTCTTTCTTTCATTGCTTTCAAAGGAGGCTCTTTTTTTTCATTTCATTTTTTTTCACCACCATTCAACAACAATTTTCAAATTCCCAACATCAACAACAATAAGAACAAAACATTCATGAAGCACACACTTCCCAACAAGATTACAAAAATAAAATAATTCATTCCAAACCATGCTCTCTTGAAGGGCGATAGCAGAAGTGTATAGGTTCATGGGATAGGATAATGCGGGTATAAGAAATGAAGTCGAATGGGGGTCATTGTGTGCTCTAGGCACACGCCATTCTTTAAATGAGTTCAACGGGGACACTAGGGATTTTTGTGAGTTAAATGGGTAGGATAGAGAAAGGCACAAACGGTCCAAAGATGGCCTATATCATGCTCCTGTCATACACACATGCCCAAACCAAGCTTTTCATCATCAACATATAACTCTCGGTATTTAGACTCATAATATGGTACTCTTAGACATGCACAACCATCACTAAAGCAAAGCATAAAAATATTTCCAAGAAATACTTGGGCAATATTTATTATGAATGAGGTGATGCTACCACATGAATCACAAACATATCCTCAACTATGCATATAGTAATCTCAAAATTGACTCCAAGAAAATAATGCAAGTACAACTCAAAGAGCGCCAAAAATGGAGAGACATGTGATCAAAGAATAAATAATTTGGGGCGTATATAGAACAAGATTTTCAAAATTTTCAAAGTTCGCTAACCCAACCATACTCCCTAAACATAAAGTAAAAGGAGACGAAAAGAAAGAAAACTCCCTCAAAGTTGATTTGTTATGAAGTCCAGGCCGAAAAGATCCACTCCATAAATCTCTACAAGCAGCCTCTACAATAAAGCGCTAAACCCCTGTATCAAATCAAGCTCAAAAGAAAAGAGTAGAAATGCAATTATGGAATAAAAAATAAAAGAAAATATTTTTGTGTGGGGACACTATTTATACCTCCCTACAAACCCACAAACTCGGGAGGGCTTCGAAAAGCGACTCAAAATACAAAACATATAAATACAAAAGCAAGTAAACTAATAAAAAAAACATGCTCAAAATACAATCGCTTCGCTTGGTATCAATATTAGCATATAAGAGCAAAAATTAAATCATTCCCAGGCAGCGGCGCCAAAAACTTGATGTGCGCAAAAACGCAACACGGGCAAGATTACTCGGTCGTATCAAGTAAAAAGTTCGTAAGTACGAGTCGATCCCACGAGGAATGCGCGTAATTCTCACTCCAACTAAGTACCAAAATTATGCTAACTAATTATATTTGAGCGAAAAGAATTTGAAGTAAAATCTAAAAATATAAACAACCTAGAAAGCAATTAAATCTAAACTAAAGCGGAGGTGGTTTGGCAACAACAAATCAAGATAAAAATATAGGAATACAATATTTCTAGTCTAGCCGGTGTTTTAATTTAATTCTCTTTTTGCTTTTCTTTAACTCAAGTCTTGGTAGTCGGACGCATTATTTTATTCACTACGGGCTTTCGCTACATATAGCAAATCTAGTTATCTCTCAACCTTGCTACGGGCTCATATCATCGCAACACATAACATAGGGAGAAAATAACTGCATGTGTAAACAAGCATCCAAAGACTATCTACGCACGATCTCCTTTCGGTCTCACGCCACGCAAACTACTATTGTGATTTTCGGAATAATAGGAAGGACTTTCGCTTTGTATCCTATCATTCTAGTGATCATCTAATGGTTCGCTACGCCATTAAAAGCATTAAAAACACACAATAATAACCAAGCGCATGGGTAATACTTCGCAAAAAGAAACTCTCTACATTTTTCTACAATTCATGTTGGTAGCCGAAACACTAAAATTGGTTAACTACGGGCTCTCACATCTTATAGTCAACCCTAACCTCCCCGACCTCGCGAATGGCTAAGGTGGTTCGATCGCGTGTCAAACCTAGTCTCATAATAGCTATCGTCACAAAACACCAACTATTAAATTGATTGGTCCGAAATATAAAGTTAGCTCTCGCGGATCCTAAATATTTCTAAAATCATTTAATTATTGGCCAGATAATTAAAAGCATTAATTTCACAAAATAATAACCAACATAATTGTGTACTAAATAAAGAGATAAATTAAATTAAAACACTACATTTAACATAGAAAATAATTGCATTTCCATAAATATTTTAAGCACAAACCAAATCAACATTTACAAAATAAATCAACCCAAGAAATTATACAACTATCAAAAATAGAGGTAGAAAGAATTAAACCAAAGAAATCGCGTTCCGGGGTTGAAATCTTTTGCAAATGCGTCCTTGGCCCTTGATTTGAAGCTTCAAACCTTCAATGGTGATCAAGCATTGGAGATCTGGTGTGAAAATGGTGGAAATGGGGGCTGGTGCCCCATTTAGGGCTTGCACCCGTAAATGGGGGCTTCCTCTTTACACAAATGAGCTGCCTGGAAATTAAAATGGAGGCAGCACAAGGGAGGCCGGACAAGCAGGGGTATTTTCGGCAGTGCAATGGAGAGCTAGGGGCAAAAAAGGCAAGAAAAAAGGGCTGGGTCACAGCTGCCAAAGGGCTGAACCAGGTGGGAAGTTCGCGGGTCGCTCCATGGGGAAATAGGTGAAAGATGTGAGTGGAGGTGGGCTGGAAATGGAAGAAATGGATCAAGTGGGCTGGAGTGCACGCGGGTCAGGCCCGATCCAGGAAGAAGACCGCGAGTTGGGTAAGTGGAGAGGGCACGGCAGAACGCGCCATGTGTCACCAGCGGGAGATCGACAACGCGCAGGGGCTTGGATGGAAACTGCACCGGTTTCCCTGAAGTTTTACAAATTTTCTCTGGTGCCCCTGGATATTCTGTACTTAGCGCCGCCTTCCAGACTTCTTCCATGTTTGCAGATTGGTCCTCCGTTAGCTTTTGTTAGCTCAGATCTGCCTTGGATTTCTTGACGGTCTTAACGGACGTTGTCCAAATAATTTCTAATTCAACTTTTAAGCTCGGAATTGTCTCGAACTTCATGCTAAACACCATATAAAAGCTCGATTACGCGTGAAAACCTACATTAAGCAAACAAACACAAATAATAATATTTCCAAAGCATAATAAACTAAAAAATAGCACAAAATAACAGAAAATTATCGGGAAAATTCGTGGAAATCTTGCGCTCATCACTTTCTTTGTGAGAGAAGAGCATGCAATGTTGGGCTCATCATTGTAGCCTAAGCTTGATTTGTCTCCACTTGGCTTTTGGCTAAAGAGGATTCGTTCAAAGGTTTCCTTAGAGCTGTTCCAGGAGTCAATTGTTTTTTGCAGGGCAATTTTCTCCAGGTCTAACCCTATGATGTGCTCAACTAATCAATCAATTTTGTCACAAAGGAATTTTTTTTCTCCTTTTAGCTTGATACTCTCTTGTTGACAGTTATTGAAAGTTTAAATCTCAGCTGCCATCAGAGATTTCTCAGCAGCAAGCTTTTCATAGTTTTTCGCGAGTTTTACTTAGGCTACTCTGAAGGAGTTGAACTCCTCAAACATCTCTTGATTATCCTTGAGCAGTTCTTCCTTATTGAAGCTTTCACAATTGATCTCAACCTTTCAGAAGGGACTAGGTGAGATTTCGAATTCATGTTCAGAGTGATTGGTGGGACTTGATTCATGAGCTATTAATCATATATTGGCTTGCTCACAATTGTCCTCATCCTTTCCTAAATCCGTCTCAAATCATGTAGCAACCCGTTTCTGTTCATTGTCTTCCGCCAGCATACCTTTCTGTTTTTGAAATTTTTTATAAGGAGGCTTTCGATATGCTTCAAACTTTGGCTTCGGACATTTAGAGGCAAAATGACCAGGTTTTCTATAGTTATAACACACAAGCTCATTGTTAGATGGGCCTTCAGCAGTTTTTCTAAAAGGCTGCTGGTGTGTGTCCTTCCTTCCATATTTTGCAAATTTTTAAAGCGTTTTACAAACATGGCAAATTGTTCATCTGAAAGAAAATCATCTTCACTGGTGGAAGTAGAGGGTTTGTCTTCAACTGGAGTTACTTCTTGTACCATGGTTGGCAAGGACAGAGTTTTGAACTGCTTGTCCTGCTCTAGAGCTTGACTAACTTCGAGCTCATAAACCTTCAAACTTGCATAAAGACTACGAAGAGTCATTTCATTTCATTTTTTAGATTCCTTCATGGCAGTGGTCTTAACATGCCACAGATTACCTAGTGAGCCTAGAAATCTTATGTTCATTTCTTTCTTGTCATAAGTTTTACCAAGAGAAAAACTGCTATTTATTACCTCGTTGAAGTGATCATATACTTGTTTCAAGGTCTCCTTGGGATCCTTTTTGAAAGAGTCGAATTACTGGATGAAGGTGTACTTTCTGTTATCTCTTGTATCTTGGTCTCCTTCCAAGTATTCGACAAGAGCGTCCCACATTTCTTTGGCAGACGTACACCGGATCACTTGTTGGTAAGTACTGGTGTCTAGTGAGCTTGTAATGATGTTAATGGCTTTACTGTCCAGCTCTACTAGCTTTCTTTCGTCCTCAGTCCATTCTGATTCTTCTTTTGGGATTTCTGGAGGATTTCCACCAACGGTTGCCATAAGGTTTGGCTTCATTGATACATGACGTCCCCCTAGCACGCACTTCCATAACCTGTTGTCAATAGAATTCATAAAACATATTATCTTATCCTTCCAAACATCGAAATGGCCTTCGTCCAATATTGGGACGTGGTTCGCATTTGACGTAGGAAGCATGTAATGTGTTTGTGCCATTGGATCTTGTCTCTCAAGAGGTTAATCTTGGAAAAACTAGACCAGACATGTAATTCATTTTTCGGAGCAGGTTTAATGGGACCATATCTCCGAGGATTGTGGTTTTCTTTCCACTAATGTCAGTCTCTTGCCCATATTCAATTGCGTTGACTCTGGCCTGATGGATGACTTCAAAATCACTTAGAAAGATACTCGTGTCATCATGCTCTATCTCGAGGATTGGGATATCCCCACTTTCTTTGTTTTCCACGATCTTATCAGCAAGCATGATCACTATGTGGTCATCGTGGATGAACTTGACATGTTGATGCAGTGAAGAAGCTACCCCTTTTACCCCATGGATCCAAGGACGTCCTAGCAATAACTGAAAGTGGCAGGAATATCTAGGACTTGGAATTCAACTAGCATAGTCAGTGGCCCAATTGTCATTATCAGAGTTACTACCCCTAGGAAACATCGACTTGTGTTGTCATTTGCCCTTACTATTTGTGATGAAGGAGTTAATTCTGAGATCTTTGTCCCTAGTTTTGCTAATGTGTTTGTGGGACATGCATTCAGAGATGAGCCGTTGTCTATCAGGACCCGAGGAACCATTTTTTCCATGACCCCAACAGTGACGTGAAGAGCGTCAATGTGGTTGGTTCCTTCCTTTGGTAGATCTAAGTCGGTGAACATAATCACATTCCCAAAGTGTGTATTTCCGATCATTTGGGTTAGCTCGCTTGGAGATGTTTCAATAGGGATGACTTCCTGACTCAAGGATTTGGCCAATGTGTCACGATGTTTTTTGGAAGCACATAGCAAGCCCCAGATGGATATGTTGGCTTGGGTTTTCTTCATCTAAGCTAACATGGTATCTTCCATACTCGTAACCCCAGTGTCAACTTCTTTGCCTTTCCCAAAGTGGTCACCACTTTCCTGGTTTGGTTGATATGCCCGACTAGATCTAGTAAGATGACTGACATCCCCACCAATCTAACTGGTTTTCTCAGTGTTATTCATAGTTTGACTATTGCCCAAGATAGTGTCCCAAGATAGCATGTTGCAGCTAAGCTCTTTTTCTTGTAGAAAGAGAGGAACAGTGATATACGGCAACGATTTTTCATTCCTTTCAAACTTAATGGGTACACAGTTTTCTTCATTCACCTCAATCATGTTGATTGGAGGTAATGGGTTATTGACTACATTGGGCCTAGGGTGAGGTTTCTCGATTACTTTATCATCGATCAAATCTTGGATTGCATCCTTGAGTATATAGCACTTGTCAGTGAGATGACCACTGCATCGATGATACTCAGAATACTAGGCATGATTCCATGAGTTAGGCAGAGGATTCGGCGGCTTGTAGTTTTCCAATGGTTTTAGTACTCCATGTGCCATCGGTCCTTGTAATATCAGTGATTGGGGAGCTTTCAATTCATCAAAATGCCAATTTCTCTGTTTGGTCCTCTGAAGTTTCTGTTTGGACCATTATTTCCACCAACGGTATTGATGGATCTATCTGCTCCATAGGACCATGGTACAGTGCCATAGTTTTTGGTAGGGAAACTGGTTGGTGGCATAGTTAGTATATTTCCCACCATGTGGACAGTTGATCCTGATGTTGCTGCTTTTCCTTTTGAGTAGTGAAATGAGCTAGGAGGTGTACCGACTTTCAAATGTCCATTGCGTATACCTTCGTCGATACGAATTCCTACTTCCACTATCTCACTGAAGTTACCATAAGGGAGATATCTCATGTGATCCAGGTAAATGGGTTGGAGATTTTTTATGAACATCCTGGCTCATTTAGCTGGATCAGGCCTGTCTAATGTTTAGGCTATCTTTTTTTTCCACCTGACTGCAAAATCATCATATATTTCCTTTTTCCCTTTGGGTGCATGCCTCAAGTTCTCTTTTATTTTCAGAGCTACTATTTTCTTTGTACCTCTTTTGGAACTCCTCAGCTATTTGGTCCCAAGTACCCATAGTACTATTGTCCGCTAGCATTAACCATTGCTTAGCTACCCCTATTAAAGTGAGATGAAAATTAGAGGTCATTGATTCGAAACTAGCTCCCCTTGACTGCATGACAGTAGAGTAAGATTTTAAGTGGGAGTTAGGGCATCCAGTCCCATCAAATTTCTCTATGCCAGGCATTTTAAATTTTGAGTGCAGCATAGCTGAATGTTGTAGCGTAAAATGCCCGCGTAGAAAATTCCCCTTTGTTTAGGACCTTGAGCATCATTCCCTTGAGGTTCTTAATATCCGCCTCAACTTTTGTGGGAGGTGGTGCTGGGATATAGTATATATTTGTGGGATTGGTGGCAACTGGGTTCATTCCTGGGATTTGCTGAGGTATTTGGTAAGGATTTTGAGGAGGTGGGATATTTGCGGTTTCTGCCTAGCGACCAGGATCATTGAAAGGTAGATAGGTCGTCACTTGTTCTGGTTGGGTATAGCTTCTGGGGTCCATATGTGGGTTGTTTTGAAGTGGATTGGTGATTGGAAATTGAAGGCCACTTGGATTTTGGGGTATACTGGTGTTTGGAAAAGGGTATGGTTGGTTTGGTAGGAAATGGTTAAAATTCTGGTAGTAAGTATTTTGTGGGAAATTGGTGGTTGGGATGTTGGTGATTGGTGGAAGGTTAGTGTTTGGCTGAGGGTTTAGGTTTAGAGGAGTATGAGAAGTAGATGCTTATTGAAGTGTTGCAGGAAAAGTGATTCCCTCAACATTAGGTCTTGGATTTTGCATGAGGTTTGTTATATGGCCCAATAGGCGATAAGTATGTGCACCCAAATTTTGGTCTAACCACTGTTGCATAGCCGGGGTAGGAGCATACCTTAGAGCCCCTGTCTCAGTACTCATGATAGTCTGTTCATTTTCGGTGGCCATTCTGCCCAAATCTGTACCCTCTGAACTAATTCTTATACTCTCTGACCTGACCCTCTGTGCCTGTATCCCGTATCAAACGACCCGTGCTATCTCTTCCTTTCCAAATTCGGGTCAGGTTTCTGAGGGAAAGGGTTGAAGGTATCAGAAGGGAAGGTTCTAGGATTTTTGGTTCAAGTACATTGTGCTTTTATTATTTTATTATTTGTTTTCCGTAAATTGATCGGACAAGCACATGCTTTGTTTTGACAGTCTCGGGACTTTTCCTGGAACAATGGATTTTTTTCTCCAAAGTATAGAACCTTTGTATTCCACCTGACTTTCGACTTCCTAAGATTTGGCAGATTTCAGGAGAAGGGTCTATACTCTTTCCGGGATCCACCATTCAAATGGTCTAGGACAAATACCATAAAAATTATTGGTCAGCCCCTGTGCATATATCTTTATTCATTTACATATATTTTTGCAACAGGGATTGGTCATTAATTTTGAGGTATAAAACCCGATCGGTCCTTGAAAGTGTCCTAAAAATATATAGCTTTTAACGTTGGCTAATTTCGGCCTATGTTCTCCGTAGCCTATCTTTCGAGATCATGGATACCCGGGCGTGTTTATCAGGTTAAAGGGTAACAGTCGGAATATTTCTACATGAGTGCACGTGTGTGAGTTATCTAAAAAACAATAAAGTTTTTTTTCAGATATAAAGCAGTAAATTATGGCCTGTTTTTTTGTTAATTTGTTGATTTTCTCGGCTCATTAGTTTGAATCCCCGAAAGGACGGCGTGAGCGAGCGTGACGGCCATTCAGATCAATAAATAGAAAGAAAAATGGGAAACTATATGTTCCTATTAATTATATTTGGTCTTAATCCCCAAAATAAAATGACAGAATAAAAGAATATTTACATATTTGCCAAAAATAATATAATAGCATAATAAAACAAAATAAAACAAAAATTGCCTCGCTTTCTTTCTTTTTTTTATCTTTTCGAATTGCATTAGTACCCAAAACGAAGCTACTACAAGATCTCAAGGTTATGCGCGCGCGCGCGCGCGCACACACACACACACACACACATATATATATATATATATATACACATAATATTTAAACAGTTAAATAAATTTAACGAGCATATTTAGCCAAAAATCCAAAAAATAAACTTTATATATATATATATATATATATAAAACAAACTGAGTCTAGCCCTCTATTTTTATTTTATTATTAAAATAAAAATTACGTCTCCAGCAGAGTCGCCACTGTGAGTGCCCCATTTTTGACCTGATCCGCGCCACTGAAAGGCGGGGTGGTTTCGAAACTTTAAAGCGTGTAGAATATGTTTGGCCTCAATTGCGGACTCAAAATTATAAACAACAGAGTCGTCATCTTTATTTTAAGGATAAACAAAGAAAAACAAAAAATATCAGATTTGCAAAAGGGTTCGGATGCCAAGTTACAAGTTTGGAAGGAGTTAGGCACCCAACTCTCCCTTTCGGACTCAAAATAGGTTTTTCGGCTACACATGCGCTTTTATAAAATTAACAATTTAAATAAAATATTTAAACATATATATGTATACACAATAAAAGAAAAAAAAAGAAACTTACAGTAGCCTCATTTTAAAGTTGCAAATATACTTTATAAAAATTTGGTCATAATAACGGCTTATTTTAGTGCTCTTTATACCCGAAATTTGAGCATTATAACGACTTATTTCGAGATATATTAATATTTTAAATAACACTTTTTAAAGATAAAATAATAAATACTTTAAGGTACTTACCTCTTGAAGCGTATGTGCTTTATCCCGGACCAAACTTATTTTCTGGGTAGGCTTTAGGATGTACTCGCTCTGTCCTTCAGGGAGAGGGGTATTTTTTATTTTGCTGGATTTCGGGTAGCGTGACTGCTCCTTTTTTATGTTTTCGCCTTGGGATCCGGACGGCACAACTGCTTGCTTTTTGCTTGCTTGCTTGATTTTTGATGTCGTTGAATCTGAAATCAGGCAGAGCAACTGCTTGCTTCGGCTGGATTTGACATCTGGATTCAGGTAGGGTAACTTCTCTTTTTGGGTTTTTGGAACAAGTGAAATAGGGTGGAAACCTAGTTGGGTAGGTAGGGTTCACTTTGGTCGGAGAGTTTTAGTGTTTAGGGGAGGTCTTGGCAGCCTAGCGGAGCTTCAGGGTTGGATGGAAAACAACTGCGTAACTTCACTGTGTTCTCTCCGTAAAACTCTTTGTGAGGTCTCCTCTTTTTTTCATTGCCGAAGCCTTCTATTTATAGGCTGAGATTGGGATTCCTTAACAGCGAAGGTAAACGCAGATATTTTCTTCAATGCTTTAACGGTTTGTATCGTGTGCTGAAAGAATTGCACCAAAAGCAAACTGCAACAGTGTACAAGACGAAGCTGGGCGTTGCCTTATGGCAATCTGGGCGTCGCATGTAGCTATTTTGGGTGCAGCACCTAGATTGGCTATAGGCTGCGCCCGCTTTCAATTCACTGTTTGTTAATTCTTCTGGCCTTTTGCATTTTTCACCCTGTAACTTGACATCCGTTAGTCCTTTTAACAGGTCTTGATATTTTATGGCTTGTCATAAAACATGGGTACGAAATTGGGGTGTCTACAGTTCCTCGTCCTAAATCTACTAATGTTATAGGAACCAAGTGGATATTTAAAAATAAGTCTGATGAACGAGGTAATGTGATAAGAAATAAAGCTCGTTTAGTTGCTAAAGGATACACTCAAGTGGAAGGAATTGATTTTTTATGAAACCTTTGCTCGAGTTGCTAGAATTGAATCCATTAGATTGTTGTTAGCTATTGCATGTTGTTTAGGTATTTCATTACAACAAATAGATGTTAAGAGTGCTTTCTTGAATGGAGTGTTAAATGAAGAAGTCTCTGTAGAACAATCTAAAGACTTTGAAGACCCTTTTAAGCCAGATCATGTTTATAAACTTAAGAAGGCCTTTTATGGTTTGAAACAAGCTCCTAGAGCTTGGTATGGTAGATTAACTAATTATCTACTTAAAAATAATTTTAAAAAAGGAGAGGTCGATAAAACTTTGTTTATTCAAAAATCCAATAAAGAAATTATTTTTGCTAAAATATATGTAGATGATATAATTTTTTGTTCCACATCTGATTCTATGTTAAAACAATTTTTAAATGGAATGACTTCTACATTTGAGATGAGTATGGTTAGTGAATTAAATTTTTTTTGGGTATGCAAATTAAACAATCTAGAGATGATATATTTCTCTCTCAAGCTAAGTATGTTGAAAATTTGGTTAAGAAATTGAAAATGGAGAATGCTACCTATAAAAAGACTCCTATGTCTCCTAAAGTTAAGCTAAGTAGAGATGATAATGGTAAAAATGTTGATAATACCCTCTATAGAAGTATGATAGGTAGTTTACTTTATTTGACTGCTAGTCGTCCATATCTTATGCATTGTGTATGTGTTTGTGCTAGATATCAAGCAAACCCCAAGGAATCTCACCTTATGGCCTTAAAAAGAATTATTAGCTATACCAAAGGAAATTTAGAATTAGGGTTTTGGTACTCCAAAGATACAAAAACTAATTTAGTTGGTTTTAGTGACTGATTGGGCTGGTGATGTGTATGATAGAAAAAGTACCTCTAGTGGTTGTTTTTACCTTGAAAATAATTTAGTGTCTTGCTATAGTAAGAAACAAAATTGTATTCCCTTTCGACTACTGAATTTGAATATGTGGCAGTTGGTAGCTATTGTACTCAGTTGCTTTGGATGAATCAAATGATTGAGGATTATGGTTTGCATAGTGACTCATTACTTATATATTGTGATAATAAAAGTGCTATTGATATATCAAAGAATCATGTGCAACATTCTCAAACTAAGCACATTGACATTAGACATCATTTTATTCAAGATCTATTAGAAAAAAATATCATATGTATAGAATTCATAAGAAATGAAAATCAACTTGCAGATATATTTACCAAGTGATTAGATTATGAGAGATTTTTTACCCTACTGAGATCTCTTAGTGTTTGCATTTTATAATATTAGCCGTCAATGTGGTTATAGTGAACACTGCAGGTAGACTGAACAAGGTATTTGAAGTGGTTCACAGTGTTAAAATTGTTACGTCCACTACCAAGTTGATCAAATTTGGTTTTTGAAGTGCACTAAGATTATGTATATGCTAAGTGATCACTAACGGATCAGTGTACAACAAAAACCAGTATTTGAGGAGTTTGATCTAGCAAGAATCAAACTCGTACAACAATCTGTGATCTCTTAAGGATTTGAAAGAGTAAAGGAACAGAGAATGATAGATTGCTCAAAACAGAAACTAGAAAAGAATAAATATGAAGGAAACTGTCTAGTAATGTTTTGGAGAAGAAGCTCTTCAAGGAAATATTTGAAGTTCTTGATTTGAATGAGAGCTTCGACTAGATTGTCTTTTTTGAGTGCTGTAGAGAGAGTTTGATTTATGAAAGCTTGAGCACATAATATTGCAAATGTGTCTTCTTCAATCTTTGCTTCAAACGCTTTATAGATGAATTCAAAATTGTAGCCGTTTGAGAGAGAGAAAGGTTGAATCTTGAATTTATTGATGAGATGATATTCCATTGAATGCCCAGAAATCCAGGAAAACTGTAAAAGACAAAGAGAATTTTCTAGCATGAAATATTAAAGAGAGTGGTTAGCTAGGTATTTGTATACAAAAGAACATTCATAACATGCACAAAAGTCTTCTATTAAAGTGACACGTGAATAGTTCTTTTATTTGAAAAAGCTTACCAAAATAATATATTATACTAAGTGAGTGAAGGTCATATCTTTTCCAAATAAATACAATGATTTCAGCAGGTAGAAATTTAGAGTATAAGCAGATGCTGACATAGCATAGCTGTTGATGACTTATGCTTTTGGCATATAGAATGAAACTAGAAAGTAGGCTGCCAAACAAAGTTAAAAGATATCTCCTGTTTAAACAATAGGGAAAGTCTTATCTGCTGAATGTTTCAGCAAATAGATTTAGACTTGTTATAAAGTCTGAAGTTAAAAACTGATTTTAAGGATTTTGGAAAAGTATTTATACTAACTGTTTTTAACTTAATGGTTTTAAGTAAATCTAAGGTATGTGAGTTTGTGTGAAAGAAAGTGTTGGATATTTAATTAATTGAGTTATTGTGTTTTCTAATTGGTTTATTTTAATTAATTATTTGTTTTTGTCTCTCTTGGTATTTACTTTGATTAATTATTATTGTTACATCTTTTATAGAAAGGTTGTTTTGGAGATTATACTTTAAATGATTTTTAGGGTTTATGTGAATTATTTATATATTATGATTGTGTGTTCTTCTAACACAATTTAGTGTGTGTCCCGTTTGTCTTACTTAGAGAAACACGACTGACATAATTTATTAAGGTAAAGAATCCTGCATATTTGGTAAGTCTATGTTTGATAAGATTTAAGTCCTTGTTTATTGCACTAACCGACTAATCTTTTATGGTAAGTGATTTTCTTATTATACAAGGTTTCTAGGTCAAGGATGCAAGTATAAATAAGAGAAGACATTGATGTGAAGCTTAAGAGACATTGCTGAGTATATACTATACACAGATTGTGAAGAGAGAGAGAGAGATCGAAAAACTGCTGCTGTCCTATTCTGGATGTATTGTTGAATGAAGGTACATTGATGCCTTCATTCATCCCGTCACTAGCACTGTTTTTTCTAGGAACACCGCATACTGTTTTGTTAAAAGCTATTGAGTAGATATCAGTCTAGGTAGTTTGAGGTGTTAGTGTTATTCAGATCCATATCTACTTCGTATACAGTTTTTAAATAAATTTACTTTGTTAGTCTTTCGAATGTAATGAGATTAAACCAATTTTACTAGTGGAATATTTTTAGCCATGAGGCTCGATCAATAAGTATTTTTGCTTATTGATTAAAAGGTATCTGATAGATGTGTTTTATTTGCATATAATGGGTACTTTTATAGCTTATAAATAGCAAATTCACGAGGCTTTTGGCTACTAATATATATTTTGGAGCTTTATTGTGAGTTTCAGGGTTTTAGGGGAAATTATGGGATTTACAAGGCTTAAAGTGAAGAATTGAAGGAAGGGTGCAAAGTGCTAAAAGATTAAAAAAAAGATGTACCTGGAATTCGAAACCCCTTGCGGACGCAAGGTCAAGACACCTTGCCCCCGCAAGGTATCCAGTACTCGTGCCCAGAGGGAGCAAAGGCCTTGCGGTCGCATTACTCCTGCACCTTGCCCCCGCACGCCCTTTCGAAGCTATGAACGGTATTGTACCCTAATTGTATCTCCTACCCCTGTACATATTAGTATAAATACAAGTCATGTAGCCACAAGCCAGGGGACGGAAATCGCTGAGATTTTAGTGTGTAATTCATAGTTTTTAGTGTTCTGTAATCATAGTTAGAAGATCGTTCATGAATTCTTTCATCCCAATGATCTATTCTCGTCAAGGATGAACTAACCGCTCCATAATATAGGAATTTGAGGTAGCTTGTATTGAATCTTCTGCTCTGTTATATATTTATATTCAATCAAATCTTGTTGATCGCAGTGTTTATCAATCTCTTTGCTATTTGCATTTTTCCTAATGAATGGTATCGCAGTAGTAAAAACCAAGAGGTGCGGATAACTGCACGACCAAATGCATATGTCGTACACTGACTCACCATTGTGATAAATTAAACCTATCGATGCACGAGAATAATAAGTTAGGGTTAGGTTCATATATATGTTTCTGAGTGACAGACAGAAATTCATATGTTCTTCTTTTTAAGGGTATAGATTTGGATGAATTATTTAGGATGGAGACTGAATTATAATTTGCTGAGCTATATCAATCTTTTGTGAACGAACCCAGGATTAATTGATTGATACATTAAGCAAAGGAGCATTATAGTAGATACAAGTGAATACATATTCCTAGATTCTCCTCCACCATAAGATCTTCATAAACTATGTTTGCTGCTATAAATTGTTAATTAAATTACTTGCTTTCTAGTAGAATAAATTAGATAAATAAACAAAAATCCCCCTTAGTTTAATTGTTACATGTTTACTTGCTCTAAGATACTTCTTGTCTATTTGGTTCGACCCTTGCTTTCCATATACTATATTTCAGTATCTCTTGTGTTCAGTTGTTCGTTCTTCATGTTTTGTTTTATTTAATTTGGCAAAGATTGATATCTCAATGAAGTCTTCAATGAACTCATCATTGTAAGCTTCATTGGCTAGATCATGCAAAACAGTTTTTGTATTTTCGTTTTATTTGGTTATTTTGTTTTTATCCTTGCTTTAATCTCGTTTCTTTCAATGTTTACTAGGTAAATTCCTAGGAGCATAGATTTTCATCATCATGGTAACTAGGTAAATTCCTAAGAACATATATCTTGCAAATCCGAACTACGTCACAAATGTTTTTATAACTTCAAAATTTTCACCAAACAGAAAATCCCACCGCTTTTCCTATTCTGGCTAAAGCACACTTGAGAATCTCTCCTACTGCTCCTATTCTGGGCAAAGTAACAAAGCATACTGCAGATCTGAAATACGTTTGGTCTAATTCCTTTTAAAGGGATATGTAGGAAGCCTATCAATATGGGTTTAACCATCACAACTTACATAACTTTATTTTGCATTCCGTTTTTACATTACACATTTACATTTACACTCTGTCGTTTAAATTCCACATCTACACCGTTTTTTTTTAATCCACAACCTAACTTTAAATTTTGCACTTGCATTTTTATTGTTTTGCAATTTATATTGCAACATGTCTTTAAATTTTATACCTGAATTTACATTATGAAATTTATATTGCATCATGTCTTAAAATGTTATACTTGCATTTTCATTATGTTGCAATTTATATTGCATCATATCTTTTAATGTTCCACTTGCATTTTCAAATTCTTGCAATTTATATTGCATCATTTTGTTAAAATGTTATACTTACATTTTCACTATGTAGTAATTTATATTGCCTCATATTAGAAATGTTAAACTTGCATTTTCATTATGTTGCAATTTATATTGCATCATATCTTTTAATGTTACGCTTGCATTTTCACTATGTTGCAATTTATTATGCACCGTGTCTTTAAAAGTTACACTAGCACTTTCACTATGTTGCAATTTATATTGCGTCATATCTTTAAATGTTATACCTGTATTTTCACTATATTGCAATTTATATTGCATCATTTTTACACCTACATTTTCACTATCTTGCAATTGATATTGCGTTATGGCTTTGGCCGAACTACGTTTGGTCTGATTCCTTTTATAAGGATACGTAAGCATTATGATAGGTCCGACCTTCACAAAATGTTTTCATCTCAAATGTTTTTCAACTTTAATATTCTCCCCAACAGTTGAACTACATTTGACTTGATTCCTCTCGAGGATACGTAGGTAACCCTTCAGGGCCCAGCCATGCTTTCCCCGAAATTGGGAAGTCTATTCTTATCAACGATGTTCGTTGAGGAGCTCTATAAACATCCCAATTTTGTACCACTTTTATAATGTCCTACAAAATATTATTATAAATTAAAATGGACTAAAAATTCACTTTTTACATATTTCAGGGAGTAAAACGTCGAAGGAAACTCGGAGGTGGCCTAAGCATCAAAAGAATACAAGAAAAAGGGGAAAATTGAAAAAGGCAGGTCATTGGCGCGCCGCCCATTTGAAGCTGTACGGCACCCAAAATCTGTTGTGCAGCACCGGATTGCTGTTTTGGCTAGCTCGCTTTAGTCACTGCCTACGTCGAATTGTGGATGAGAAACAAGAGGCGGCTGCCCTCTATGCCACCCTAGATAGCCCCTATACCGTCAAGGATTCAAGTCGTGCTCCCGAAGGCTACCCTTTCAACCGCAGAGGGCCACTCCTCTTCCTATAAATAGGAGGCTCTCGTCCTTCATGCAACACACCACAATTACCCTACCATTATGCTTCCAAAATAATGCCCAGAAAGCACACCACCACGCTGCCGAATTGCTGCCAAGAATGCTCCTCGGTTACTCTGCCGAATCCCTGCCCAAATATAAACACAAACACACACACATATATACCCAGCAATATACACATACCCAACGTGCACACATATATACCTAGCAACACACACACACATTGATACACAACATATGCACTTATCAACTACACACATACTCATACACACACATATATATACACACACACTGCAAACAACATACATATACATACACGAACAAACTGCACTTACCTATTATGGGTAGAGCACACACACACTCACACAAACACCACTTTTACTTATTCGGGGCGGAGCGTACACACATACACACAACAACAATAATAACAAATAAAAGACTTCCTCTCTGGGAGGACAGATGAAGAATACGTGAATCGCCTAAGTCAAGAAATATCGGGTTTAGACTATCACGTCCAATAGGTAGGTATTGGATATGATATTCTGTCCCCGTAGCTATTTATTTCGGTTTGTAAATAAAATTTAGAAATACATACTTTATGGATCTATACATATTATTTTCTACAGTTTATATATATTGTTAAGTTTGTTTCCTTTCTTGTTTATATCTTTAACGTAAAATAATTAGTTATCATGTTTAGTTAGTTTTCTTTACACGTAACTAAATAGGTTATAGATTTAGTTTTTGTTTTGTTTTACTTTATTCATGTTGAGTTTGTATTAGATTTGCACGTATCTTTTTTTATGTTTATTTTCCTTTATTTTATTTACTTCTGCCCCGCCTTATTATTATTTCTCTTTTCTTTGTAAAATAGAAAATATCTTCTTTTATTTCCTTTTCGGTATGTATACAATTTTTTTCTAGACTAAATATATAAAAATAGGCAAGCATGTTAGCAAACCCATTTTGAGACAGAAATGGCAAGTTGAGTGTCTAACCCCTTCCCAACTCATAACTTAGCCCCCAAACTCACATTTTTTGTATTTTTATTTTTCTCTGTTTATCCTTAAAATAGAAGTTATGATTATGTATATACGTTTGTTAGAATCTATGACGAAACCGAGTGTATTCCACGCGCAGTAAGTTTTGAAACAAATTCCCCTCTCACGCGAGAGGGGGTCGAAACAGGGTTCTTACAGTGGCGACTTTGCTGAGGACCATTTGTTTTTTTAGACAAAAAAAAGAAGGCTAGACTCATTTTTGCTTTGGGTTGTTAATATGTTTATGTGTTTTTTTATTATTATTATTGAAATATATTTTGTTTTTAGTCTAGATTTCATTTTTGCCTTTTGTACATATATTGAGATTTTTGTTTGGTTCTTTGCTATTGCTAGCACTTTGCAGGTAGCAGAAGGAAATTCAGAAGATTTATAATATTCATTTTATTCATTTGAGACGACGTGTACATAATTAATTTATTCGTTTTACGTGGATTCGGATAAATTTGTAATTAATAGAATTATTTAGTTTTCCCATTATATTTGTTTATTCTTTGCTCTGCTGGGAAACCATCCCGATGCGCGTGATCATTCCATCCCATTTTAGGGATCGCAGAAAGAAAAAAAAAAGACAAGGGTTTTCAAAAATTCATGTGCAATACATAGCTTTCTTTTCTTTTCAAAAAATCAAAAAAAAAATTTGTTTTTCCAATGCGAAAGAAATTTGTTTTTGTTTATAAGCAAAAAAGAAAAAATTCAAAAAAAATGAAATTGCATAAAAAAGAGAGATTCGGAAAAAAAAAATTCATTTGATAGGAGTTGAACTACGATGACTTGAGCCTCTTATTGAAGAACGTAGGCAGAGACTTCAGCTTCGGTTAAATGTTTTGATTTGCTCATTAAAAAAAGTGTTTTTCAAAAGAAAAAAAAGTTTTCAAGTAATGCATTTACAATACATTGTATACATATGTTACGTTTCTTTCAAAATTTGTCTTTTTTTTTCTTCAAAATATAGATAACTCACACACACATTCACGTAGAAATATATCGAAATGTTACCCTTTTTGACCCGAATAAACATGCTGGGGGGAACCTACGTTTATAGAGCCTGGATCCCAACGTTTGAAACGAGGTTCTCACAGAAATTGACCAAGGGGAAAACAAGGTGGTTGGTCGGCTAGCTGGAGGTTTCTCATTTGTTTCGTATTCTGGCCTCCATACCTGACATGTCAACTAGTGGGTTAGTGGAGTGAATCATGCTCTGCGGCGAACACATCCATGTCTATCATATGAGATTTTGCTACATGTCCCTATGTATCAGTTACGGCAGAAAATGGGGAGTTGAGCTCGACCATCTATGCCAACATCATGGTAGTGTCGAGGGTGGTGTTTTGAGCCGACGGAGAGCCCGAGGCCGATGATTCTTCTCGTCACGTCTTCATCATACCGCTTACCTATCTAGTGAGGTGTCTCAAAAGCATGCCATCTGGGAAGGACTTAAACGAGTCTCTCAATAGGTATTCTGTAAGACCATTTTAAAGATCTTAATGCGTAAGACGGAGTCTTACACTCTCACACATGTGAATGTGAGGGTGAATCTCAATCGTTAAGATAATTTAATCTCAACCTCTGAATAACCATAATCAATTACCTAGCTGTTTTACAATATAGATATTTAATATTGTTAAAACAAAGCCGCACTCGTCTTATGTCGCTACCGGTATGAACCGTTACGATCAATATGGGTTGATACAGACTTGTATGAGCTTGTTTATACCGTCGTTTTAAACAATAAAATGTATATTCCACTTTAGTTTTTGGCCATAACAATGCATACCAATTAGGCCCGGTAATTTGGTGGGATGTGTTAAGTATGAGTTTAGTTGAGACAGGTTAACGGGTCAGAACCCCTTAGAACCCGAATAACAAATTGATCGAAATGAGTCGGGTTGTGTTATAACGGTTAACAAGTTAAAACGGGTCAATTAGTATTTTCTCCCAAAAAATCCATTATAAGTAAAAACTATCATATCAAAATGGGTAATGGGTTTGACTCGCTTTAACCCCCGTTTCGACTCAAAAAAATCAACGGTTTGAGTTGGATCGGATAATTTTCAAGTCGGATGGGTTAATGGGTCCAAGTTTTAATTATCTTTTTTTACCCAAAAATATTACTCCCTCCGTCCCTAAATAATTGTCCTGTTTGACCCGGCGCACAGTTTAAGAAAAAGTAATTGACTTGATTATTTATATTGGTTTAATGTGTAGTTTCCATTAATGTCCATGTATATGTGACCCATAATTAAAGTAGAGTGAAAAAGTAAGGGTAAAGTGGTAAAAGTGATGTTCTAAAAAGGTAAGTTTCAAAGTGGACAATTATTTTGGGACGGACGAAAAAGGAAAGTAATAATTTAGGGACCGGTCCTAATACCAATCAATGCAAAATTGAACGAAATTCAAAACTATGTGCAAATGGATCTCTAATTATAAGTGTTGTATTAAGTATCTATATCATCATTGTTTGTACTAAGAGCAACATCATTGTTGCTTTTTAACCATCTTCCAATTAAGAAGATTGTCATTTATCTACCATTGTTAATCTTCTTATTTGCCAGATAGGAGAGAAAAAAAAAATTCTTCCTAAATAAGAAGAAGACTTTTGGGGAGGAGAGAGGAAGACTTTTGGGGAGCTTGTGGGCGGCTGTCTCTCTATGTGTGTTGGGGGGAGGGCTTTAATACTTAATATTTTTGGAATAATGTTAAATTTAATATTTTTTTTGTGTAAAAAAATATGTGAGAAGATTATACAATGAGAAGATATATATTTTTAAGTGGGTAAAAAAATAAAAAAAGATATAAGTGTTAGTAAGACCTAGCTAAAAAGATGTATAAAAAAATTACACAAGGAGAATGCTCTAAGAAAAATAGATAACGTTTGATAAAGTAAGTCCACATTGGAAACATAATTTGGCATTCTCATTACAAGTCACTACGAGTCAATCACACCAATATAGTATGTCGTTCTTTCATAAAATAATTAATTCTTAGATTCTTTTTAAATCGTCAAGCCCACTAGTTTAGGTGAGAAAGATTTTGTCATACAAATCCTTTGAAATTTTCTAGATTACTTAAGCCATAATAAAAATTAATGATAGTTTATGGACTAATCGACAAGATTTTCTTTCAATTAATCACTATCGTGTACTTCAATAAAATGTAACTTGGTCAGAAACTAATTATTGTATTCCTTTTCGTGACACCATTTCTTCTTTACTTTTCTCTCGATCTGTGATTTGTCGTGATGCGTTGCATTGCGAAGATTCGATACTTACACGTGGGTGTGTATTAAAAAGTTATCGTGGATCGTCTTACTGACAGTCGGACAGTCAAGAGATCCAACCACTAGATTGAGGCATGATATAGGGTTTGCATTTTTTTAGGTTTTGTTTTCTCTGTCTTTGTATATAATTAGGGATACAATCTTGAGAATTATGCAGTGGAAGCTTAGTTTGGTGCTAAGTGGCAATAGGAATGGATTTCCGTAAAATGGACTATACAGGCCCACTAATATGGGCTTATATAACATGTTTGCAAATATTACGAACCAGTCTAATTTTCAAAGTTTTTAATTTCTTTACACCCATATGTTTTTCGTAATCAGAACAAGTCACTTCATGAATAACGAAGCACAAGATCATGCATAGTGATGCATCATTTGTAGATTGAGAATTGAGATACATAAAATTGTATTATTTTATATATTGTGATGCATGATGTGCTTTCTTCCCGTACAAAAAAATACGTATAAAACGATTTTAAAATGTCCACAGACCGGCCCAAATTTCTGCCCATTTCTTACTCACTTTGACATCTTGAGGAGATATTCATACCGATCCAAAAAAAAACTTGCCCAGCTAAAGCCACTTGGCTAGTTTGGGCCGCCTAAAAGATTAAAGAAGGTTGACAATCAGGACGGTCCACTTTTGATAATTTCTTAGGAAAAATTATGATCGGTCTACTTTTCAAAGCTTCTATGGTGATAATCGGGTCGGTCACCAATGGAAAAAATATAGGGTAAAATTATGGTCGGTCCTTTTCCAAAGTTTCTAACTGCAAAAGTTCACTTTTTTCCTTTCAACCGCAAAAGACCACTTTGAAATATTGTTTCAAAAATGTCATCGTCTTCTTCAACAGCTTCGACAACACACTTTGGATCTGAAAATCATGATTGTGCACAACGAAGGATTTTTCAGTTGGGGTGAATATAGAGAAGGAGGAAGAAGAAGACTTATGACTGAAGAGATAGAAGAAGAAGGTGGAGGATGTAAACTGGTTATTTATGCTTTTGTATCACAGTGGAAAAATGAATTAGATAATATTTTTGCACCACGGTTCAAAATTTAATTTCTAGTCTATTTTTGAACCGCGGTTCATAAATTTTATTGCATTAATTTTTGCACCGCGGTACAAAGTTTAATTTCCTAGTCTATTTTTGAGTCACGGTTCATAAATTTCATTGCATTAATTTTTGCACCGCGATTCAAATTTTAATTTTCTAGTCTATTTTTGAACCGCGGTTCATAAATTTCATGGCATTAATTTTTGCACCGCGGTTCAAAGTTTAATTTCCTAGTCTATTTTTGAACCACGGTTCATAAATTTCATTGCATTAATTTTTGCACCGTAGTTCAAAGTTTAATTTTCTACTCTATTTTTGAACCGCAATACAAAAACGTAGCGCGCCTCAGGCTCATTAAGAGTATCGCATTCATTTCGCCCTCAAAAGTATCATTTTCCGATTGAAAAAAAACATTTGACTAGAGGGGTTATAAACTTTTAAAAATGGACAGACCCGTAATTTTATCAAAAATATAATTGCAAAAATCCTCTATATTTGCTTTAGACCGCTAATGTACAATTTTGGAGGAAAAACAACGAAAATACTCTTAATGAAAATAAGGCGCATGGACAAAGCCACAACCCAAATTTGGGCCTCGCAATGAAAAACATTGGGTATCGCTCAAATTTTTGAGCGTCGAAATGCAAAAGTCACTGCCCAAATTTTGGCATCGCTCAAAACATTAGGCGTCGTTCATTTTGTGTCGTGTGCTGTGATTGCTACATTATTATAATTTTAATTCATATTATCACATTTTAGAACTCGGAGGCAACGACGCCTACATCAGATGCAACAACGCCAAAATTGGATTTACCTGAAAGCTTTGCTTATTCCTTTCAATGGTAGTACTCTTTTTTAAATGAAAGTAATCGTTCCAGCAGAAGAAGAAACAGGAGTTGAAATTCCTTTCCCTTTATACGTATGTTATTTCTCTAAAAAACGATCATCAATCTCACTCCATCAATTTTGCAACTCAATGCATGCTTGAATGACTTGCATTTGGTTACGTTCACATTGCATTTCATGGCAACGACGCCCACATTGGAGGGAACGACGCTCACATCATAGGCAACGATGCCCAAATTGACACACAATTTTACACAACATTATCTTGATTTTGATCTCGACCTCAATACCGCCCCCTCTGTCTCATACAATTTCACATACACACATCGAACGACAATCAGTGTGTTTTTTTGTGGGCCTCTAAAGCATTCCATCTCAAAAGCAATTATTAGATTGCCACATTTGTTTCTCTAATACAGAAACAAAGAAAACGGAAGGGAAACTTTCTGATCTTGTGGCGCCACTTGCCCCTCCAGGCATGACACTAATGGAAGGTACGTAACACACTGTGATGACGAGGTAGAAATAACGATCACCTTATACCTTGTGGCAATTAAGTGTCCCATTTCTGTCATACTTATCCATTTATAATGGGGCGTTGTTTTACTATAACAGTCAAATTTCATGTAAAGCAAATTGAACTCGACCTCCTCATGTAAGGCTAATAAGTAGAACATAGAATGCTCTGATAACTCACGCATAAAATCAAGTCATACATCACCCCACCGGTCTTGATCCTTATAAACGAAGTGGGCAATAACTCGATATTCATAATGCCCATCACCCTTGACGTTTAAATAGTCTTCAACGAACCTGCATATGAAACTTGGAATTTGGTTGGCATACGGAAATTTATTGTCTGTGCTTCTATATGTTGATGAAGCTCAACCTCGACCTCGACCTCTACCTCGACTTGATATAGACATAGGATTAGACGGGACACTACCCATGCTCATAACCAGATAACTCTCTTTTTATCGAGTTTTGCTTTCGGCGGCCACCCTTGTGTCGTCGGACGTCCGGTTGCCCAACCCGAACCACCTTGGGATTCACTTTGTTTTCCCATTATTTGAATTGATCATCTAGTAGTTTCAAAACCTTGTATGACACAACACGCCTCAATTGTCGAAAAAGTATCTTTTTTGTCACTGGGTGCACAACAAATTGATCGTGTTCAAATGTGTTCCGAATCTCGTTTAACTGTCCTTCGACAAGCAAATGGATTTACGAGAATAAATGATCAAAACTTGACATTGATGTTCCCAGCAAATGCTTAAGTTCGGAATGTGCACACTCCACTCTATAAAAAATTACAAAACAAAAGATTACTAAAAATAATTATTTATACGTAACAATTAATAACAATATAAATATGTAAGTAAGAGGTTTTTGTGATACCTGTTTGTTGTTTTCGTCCCAAAATGTAAGAATTTTTTTGTCCAAGAAGCATCAAATCTTTCCTTATATGGGTCCAACCATTCCTTCTTCACATAATGTACCAGTTTCGGGGCCTTTTTCCATTTTTTAGTCAACACTGATACCTGCTCGTTATATTATTCCTCAGTAAGAGATCCGATTATCTTTTTCAATCGCCCACATAATCCCTTAACAAATTCGAATAGTAGAAACAAACGAGCATGTTTCGCTATATCCTTTATTATGTGTCTTCTACATAGCATATGCCTCAACTCCGAAAAAATCTCTTCAATGGGACGCATCAGGGCCAATTCCCTATCAATCATGATCACTTATGACGATGGACAGTTTCTAAACAGATTCTTCAAATTTTTTATAGCCCATCGAAATGTCATTGTTGTCTCATTCTTTATAAATGCAAATGTAACGTGAAAATTATATCATGTTGGCATAACTCCAATCACCTACAATAGAGGCATTTCATACTGATTTTTTCGATACGTAGCATCCATGACCAAAGCGTATGGGAAGCGACGTAACAACTCAACACTATTCGGATGAGAAAACATGATATTACTGACTTGATTGGTCTCAACCTCAAACTGAACATAATGAATGTACCGATTGTTATTGAGCAAACTGAAAAAATATTGCATCTTTGTATAACTTCCCATCTGTTTCTTTCTTATTTGCTGCAATATATTATTTACCTACTTGAGAACATATTTATTTTTTGGATTTTCCTTTTTACAGTTAGTTGAGTATATGTCTTGGCTTAGCATTAGAGCTTCTCAATTGCTCTACGCTCTCAATTTCATTTGATTTCAACTTCGCGGCAGATGTGTGCAATTGTATGTAATCACTCACTACATGGGTGTGTCTACTTTTTTTGCAAATTCTAACTTTCCAACCACCACATTATTATTGCGCAGCCACGACCTAAAATGGACAATCATCTTTTTTTAGCCTCTCCGCACATAATCATCTTCATTCTGCTGACCGGTATACCTGTACAAACCACCGACCTCACAACGATACCAAATATTTTTGTGACATCATGTGTCAATGAATACCGCTTAACGAATAGAAACATCATGTTATCATCCCCAATATTTTGAATCCAAGTGTAAATTTCATCACGAGTTTCAAAAACATGATCATTTCTGAATAAATGCCCTAAGTCCGGATATTTATATTCATCATTTTCATTCTTGACACTATGATCCTGTAAATTTGAAGTATTTTTTAATAATTAATAACAATTATTAATATTTAATAATGTAATATTAACTGGTAACATAAAATAAGGACACAATTGTTTTTTAACAATTCTAAATAATTTTAAATGAAAACTAATTTTAAATGATTCTTAACATTTATTAACAAAATATGGTAAATATAAATAATTACTAATATGGGGTACACAATGATTCATTTTTTCAAATTATCAAAAAATTAAATTAAACAATATATCATAAATAATATTTAACAAAATATGGTAATTATTAAAAATTATTAATATTTATAGACAATAATTCATTTTTTTCAAATTATCAAAAAAAAAAATTAAAACAATTTATCATATATAATATTTAACAAACTATGGTAATTATTAAAAATTATTAATATTTATACACAATAATTCCTTTTTTTCAAATTATCAAAAAATTAAATTAAAAAAATATATCATAAATAATATTTAACAAAATATGGTAATTATATTAACAATTATTAATATTTATACACAATAATTCCTTTTTCAAATTATCAAAAAATTAAATTCAAAAAAATATATATCATAAACAATATTTAACAAAATATAGTAATTATTAGCAATTATTAATATTTATACACAATAATTCCTTTTTTCAAATTAGAAAAAAAATTAAATTAAAACAATATGTCATAAATAATATTTAACAAAATATGGTAATTATTAACAAGTATTAATATTTATACACAATAATTCTTTTTTTCCAATTATCCAAAAATTAAATGAAGAAATAATCTAACTAAAAAGAAAAAGAAAAAAGTGGTTTTTTTAAACAAACAACCCCTTTAATGTTTTAATACATAACCACCCACTCTTTTTAAAATTAACAAAGTTACCCCTAAGAATTAAAATCATCTAATAGCCCAAACCCCTTAACCCCGCCGCCAGCCCCCTCCTTCTCCGCTTGGGCCACGCCCAGTCCGACCGCCCACTCTAAGCCCACCAATTGGTTGCTGGGCAGTCCCTAGCGCTCAGCCCAAACCCTCCGCCTTCATGCCTGGCCCTCCCCCAGTCCTAAGCCCTGTGACCTCGATCCAACCAGACCCAAACCCAGACTCCCCATTTGGACTGCCACCTAACCGGACCCAAACTCAGACCCCCATTTAGATTGCTACCCAACTAGACTCAAACCAAGACCCCCTCATTTGGACTGCCACCTAACCACACCCAAACCCAGGTCCCTATGCCCACCACCCCCATTTGAACTCCCTTCAACCCAGTCCCTAAACCTTTCCTTTTTTGTAATTTTTTTTTAATTTAAACATTTTTAAAAAAATTAACATATAAAAATTGAACATTTAGAGATAAAAATCGAACAATTAGAAGTAAAGATTACCGTAAAGTTCGCGTTATTGGTAAATGTAGCATCGCCATCATCGTCCATATCTACGTTTCAACACTTTTTTGTCGATTTGCTTCCAAAATTGTTGACTTTTTGAAGTTTTGACTAATTAAAATTTTGACAGAGAGAAAAATACAACTTTTTACTTATTTGTCAAAATTTTACAATCTGTTATATTTATACACAGAGATCATTTTTCACTTACTAATTAGTAATTTAATTGTGTTTAGTAACTAAATTAAATTAATTAATAATTTAATTTTAAAATTTGTTAGATTAAATTTAACAAAAAAATTAACTACGTAAAGGGTATTTTGGTCAAATACTTTTCAAAAGTGTTGTATTAAGTATTTTATAGGTGTTGTATTAAGTATGCCCCTATATCTAATTAGTAATGGTGGTAGGTCGATGATGAATATGATTGTTGAGCTCGGAAATTAGGGATGATTTTGTGGAGGAAGAAGACCATCGGCAAATGAAATATGAATTTCTCGATGTCGAAGAAGCTATGAGTTTCGACGGCGTCATCTACCATGTGTAATTCTAGGCTTTCGATCAATTCAACAGAACTATCATGTTCAATAGAATAAATTAAGAACAAAGCAGAAATGGGGAGAAATGGGAGTGGAGAGTGACGTATTCGTTGCGATGGGAAGAAATGGTGTCTTCAACAAACGAGAGCATTCAATGAATTTTTTTTAACAAATTGGACTTATGCGATTGAAAAATAAAGAGGTAATTAAGGGTTTAAATATTTAAGAAAATGGACCGGCATGCATTTTATCCGTTAAAGAAGGGCAAGTTGGGATTCAAATTGTGGATGTACTACTAAAAATATGATAGAAACCCAAATGGTCATTTTAAATATCTAATTTAAAAAATATTTTTACTTTTTTGAATGGTGAATGAATTATCAATATGTTAAGATCCAAAAATGTTCCTCTTTTGATCATATATAATTTAAAAAATATTTTTAATGAGTATTTGCGTGAAGCAATCTATTTAGTGAAATGTTCTGTATTTCACTCTTACTTGTACAAATTCCTTTAGCAAGCAACGTACTTACTACTTAGTATCGCCAACATAGATTAGTTTCAAACTTAATGGGTGTGCATGCGTGTGTGTGTGCGTGTGAGAGAGAGAGAGAGAGATAGGAAAGATACTAAAGATGGATATGAGTAGAGCTGTCAAATAGGGCAAAAGCCCGCGGGCATGCCCGCCCCATCACCCATTAGAGGCAGGTTAGGCTGATGTATTAGATACTCATTTGAAAAACGGGCTTTTCAGGCTTTGCCCGCGCGGGCTGCGGGCTTTGTGGGACGGGACGGGGTGGGCTACGGGCTGCCCGCACTTTCTCACTTTGTAAAACTTATAATATAATTATATAATTAAAACTAAAAAGTTTGAGTGGCCCAGTCGACTGTAATCAAGACATCGTCTTCAAACTCAATCTGCAGCGAGTTGACATCAGAGAGCTCTACAGCATGCCAGACCGACCTTTCCCCTCTCCAAATTTTCCCAGAATGTAACTTCTCAATTAAAAAATTGGGTCGTCATATATCCATGTGCCTGCGTTTGTGTCTCTTGTGTTTTTATTTGTCTGTAATTCTTTCAACTGTGTTGAAATCAAAACACTTGCTTAACTTAGATGGCACTCAGATTGATTTATAAAACAACCCATGAAGCCGAAAACTCACTTGAGCTCTCTCTTAGGCAATCTTTTCAGTTTCTTGAACCCCAATTGAGACCCCCATTCCCATTAACAGTCCCTACTCAACCTGAATACCTAAACCTAAACAACGCTATTCTTTATGGAATCTTGTGTGAACCCAAGTGGGCTAAAGTTCATATTAAGCATTTACATGGCATTGTCGTCGATGGGTACACATTCTTTACGAGTACCCTAATAAAGATTATGAATAATTTGTATTCCAAAAGCCCGCGGGCTTGCCCGTTTGCTTGCCGCGGGCGGTTTGAGCTAGGGTTTTTCAGCATCAGCATGTTCGCGGCTTTCCCGACCCGCCTGTTTGCCTTTTCAGGCCCGTTTTGACAGCTTTAGATAGAATATCCGTGTCATGTCCTTAGTTTTCATATGACTTAAGTGTCTTAAACCCCTTGTATAGTTGTACCTAGGAATAATTGTGAGCGGTCCACTTCAATCACTCAAGTTTCATTTTTTTTTTCAGATCGAAAAATAATATTTTTAGGGGTAAAACGACTACAATACTCATAATAAACATGAGGCGTACTACGGAAATGAGTCGATTTTATTTCATTAATTTCTACAATAACTTTTTTGCATACGCTTAAAATTGATACCCTCGATCCCTGCGACTTGATCGGGGCATCCGGTATATCGATCTCCGTTTCGTTGCGCAACAATGATGATTTTTATATCCAACGTGTTTGTCGTAGCTGTTGGAGAAGACGATTAGATTTTTGGAACAATATTTCAAAAAAAAAGGAACAATATTTCAAAAAAAAAAAAAAAGGTCTTTTGCAGTTAAAAAAAAAGAAGGGTAAAATTCAGATCGTTCCATTTTTTAAAGTTTTTAACCCCAAAAGTTCACCGTTCTTTTTTTCAACCGCAAAAGATCACGTTTTTAAATATTATTCCGGAAATGCCACTGTCTTCTTCAACAGCTCCGACAACACACTTTGATTTCGAAAATCACCATTGTTGCGCAACAAAATATGGATCGAGTAGGAGGAATTATAAGGCTTTCGACAGAGGAGAATGAAGAAGAAGATCGAGGACATGGTCTGCTTTATTACGATTTTGAACTGCGGTGCAATTAGACTAGGTAGTTAAACAACTTTGAATCCCTGTGAAAAAATATCGGATTAAATTGATGAATTGCGATACAAATAGACTAGACAATTAAAGTATTGAACCGCGGTTTAAAAAATAATTCAATAAAATTAATGGATCACGGTACAAACATTGATAATCATGGTATAATTAGACCACACAATTAAACTATTAAACTGCGGTACAAAAATTAATGCATATACTTTTGAATCGGGTGCATGTTTAATTTTTTTTGAATTGCGGTGCATAAATTTTTGAATCGCATTACATTTTCATACTGCGCCTCAGGCTCATTAAGGGTATCGCAGTCATTTCGTCCCCAAAAGTTTCCTTTTCTGGTTGAAAAAATACACGGTACTGAAACGAATTAAAACTAGACCGATTTCAATTATTCCAAAAAAGAACGTAGTATTGAAAGGTTAGAAACTTTAGAAAAGGAATTAAGGACGGCGAACAATTTGGTCTCATTGTTATTTAACTTTAAGAACAGATCACCATTAGCTCGGCCCAAACACGAATTAAAAGCCACTGCTAACCGGCTATTCAGCATTTGGTTGGGCCATGGAGTTCAACATTTTTATTGGGCCTAAGAACTATACTAATCAAACAATTAAAAAAAGAAAATGAAGTACTCTATTCGTGACTAGACCTGACAATTTGGTGGGTTAAGTTGGGTTAAAATAGGTAATGAGTTCAATTGTCAGACCTATTCGTGACAAATAGTCACCATTCTATTTTGAGAAAGTTTGCTTTAAAGTTCATTTTGAAAAGAGTAATGCTAGAACCACTCAATGAGCACTCAAATTTGTGCACCAAATGATGTGGTTTCCAATGTGTCATCTTATTTGGCATTTTATGGGCTCCACTATAAGTTAAAAAGTTATGTTAATAATATGACATATAAGATGTCATATCATTTAGTACCCAAAAGTGAATGCTATTAGAGTGACCCTAGCATTAACCTTTTGAATTATGTTACAATTTCCGTTACATTTCATTTTTACCATCCACTTATTTTGTAAGCATATTAATTGTGTTTAAATAATTTAGTAATTATGACTAAACTCTAAAAATATTAATATATTTTTTAATTATTAGACTTTTCAAATATTGTCTTTTTGGGTAGAACGGAAGGAGCATGTTCTAAGCATTAGGTCTTAAGTCTTTTTTTATTTTAGTTTTAATACTAGCACTCGCTTCATTTCTAAAATAAAAAAAAAAGTCATTTTTCTAGGTCATTCAAAAATAATATGTGTCCACTATCTAATTTTTTTTGTTTTTTATTTGAAAGTTTCCTTTATTATTTTACATTTGATGTGATTTCCAATTTAATCGATAGGTTTCAATCTCAAATGAGTATTTTTTAAAGTATACAAGTTATTCTAATATTTATACTTAAGAGTTAATTATTTTATCGTAATTTGAGCAGGTCAAACATAACATAGTTTAAGAGTGGAGGGAGCATGAAGGATGTGTGTTGCATGTTGACAATATTATACTATACTTATTCAGAAAAAAAAATATATAAATCATTTAAAGCAGATTGCTTTAATATTTTAAAAGAAACATATATGATTGATTTAATTTTTGGAAAAAACTTGGGTAAGATTGTCTTGCGAATATTTTTTATAAACATATCTTTTTTACTCGATTTATCGTGTGTTGATATGTTAAGTTATGAGAAAGTGAAACCCAATGAGAGAGTGAGGCCCAGTTATTTTTTGTTTTATTACCTTGGAGAGATTAATTGTTCATAAGTTGATACACCCTCCGTTCGGATAAAGAGTCATCGTTTAAAAATTAAATTTTTTTTTAAATAATACTTTTAGTAATTTATTAATAATAAAATGACATTTTTATATTTTAATTTTTAAAAATAAACTTTTTTAATAAAATATTTAAAAATAAAATAATAGATTCTTTGCTGTTGGAGAATATAACTCTAATAATTACTCCAATAAGTAGGAGAAATGAGAAATTGACAATATTCTTAACTAGTGGAATGTATTCATTATATGAAACAAAATTAATGATCATCACTTTCCTTTTTGGTTTTATTTTATTTTTTCTTTGAACTCTCCAACCTTTTTAGCCTCGTGTTCAACTTTGATTCTTTTCAAAGATTCCTTTCAACATCCAAAAACTCCCTCAGTCTTATAAAATGGAGTTCTATTTTTTTCTCTTTGGTTTATATCATAAAAATTGTTTCTAACGATATTAAATAATACACCGTCCATTCTGGATAAAGAATTAATCGTATTATATTTGAATGTTTCAAATTATAAGTTATTTTTTAAAATCATGTCTATAATCTCCTTAATATTTTAACATTATCTTCCTCATTTGATATTAATATATTTATTATGCTCTAGCATTATAGCGATTATCCGATTCCTTTACGCCAGGGTCGTTGAGTTTTATGGGAGCAAAAACTTAGGTAAGACGGTTTTACGAATATTTTTTGTAACACGGATCATCCTTATCTGATCCACTATGTGTTGGTGAGTTGAGTTATAAAAGAGAGAGGTTCCGTCTTACGAATCAAGATCCATAATTCTGTCTTACATGAGACTTACTATTCGGTGGGAGCCGATCATCTCGCCAATTATGCATACTCTCATCATACTCACATGCATTTTGACCAGCGAGTTGGTTTGCTTTGACAGATTTGCAACCGTTTTAATCTCTTATATTTTCTTCAAATCGCAAAAAAAAAAAAAAAAACACGTTCATTCATCACGATGCATCATCTCATAAGTCTATGCATTGTATTATATCGGGCGATGCACGCATTTGTCATTGCGATGCATAAAATTATACTCAAGCAGTTTGAAAAAATATCAGAGACTAAAGCGATCGAAAATTCGCCAATGTGCGTGTAATTTTCTCAAGTTTTTAATTATTTAGAGAAAAACATATATTTTTTTTCTATCTACTACCATGTGTCACTAAACTACATTGAAAACGAATAAAGTACTTGTGACGACCCGACCCGGATCACAATACGAGACCTCAAGGTCATGCCATCAAAAACACACAAGATAACAAATAACGGGAAAGGTCATAACGGCGATACGCCAATAACTTTAACACATGCGGAAGCGTAACATAATTAAACGGTGGCGCCCGAGCTAACAAGCTCAAACTAACACAACCAAAGAGATAATGAATCTCTCGGTCCAAAAATAAAAATCACGTGACGCAACATTGAGCACGTATAACAAAACCACCTGTCATGCAATATCATTAAATATCAATTTATATATCAAGTCATCGGCGACGTTACAGCCGGAACCCAACATTAAACTAAGTCTACAACTCTAGTCTAGCATGCTTAACAGTTAAAAACATGCCGGAGAACAAACATAACCAACGATATAAATAACTTGATATGGATAGAACAATATTATTATTAACATGGCACGACTAACATCCGTCGGCTCACAAAAGACTAAATAACATAAACAAGTATCAATTAAATAATCACAAGGCTTACTACTCATAGTGAAGTTTATATAACTTCACTTCCCAATCGACCTTTCAAAAACAAGGACTACAGATATATAAACTAATAGCAACCTTCTCACAGAACCACACGTAAACAGAGTAAGTCATAAAGACTTAGTAAGCTACTAAAGATGCAATGTCATGGCATGACATTATACTCAAATAAAACATATACATCTCATATCATGCTCATGATATAACATTTCATGGAATAACCCACAACACAAACCGAAACCTAACCATAGTCTCATAGAACATCATTTGCATAATTCATCATAAGTAATTCATCTCAATAGAATATGATTCTCAATTCCAATATATTTAACATGTTATCTTCATATTGCACTGTTCATCAAAACATCATCCACATAACTCAATTATTCCATGGGCCTCACACTTCATCCTTTAACATAATTCATATAAGAACTTATATATGAAAGACAACGGTTTCCATTCTAATCATGATTAGCATGTTATATCTCTAGTATAACACTATGTCAAAAGTCATCATTTCATTAGCATGTTACATTTCTTATCATAACATTTCATCAAGTAATCATCATCTCATGTATATCATATCATAACCACGTAGCACAACAATTCATACAAGTGCTCGTAAAATAAACCACATAAGAGAGAAGATGATTTTCCTTTCCGTTTCCAGCGTGCAACTCCTGCGGAAACAAACGTGTCCTCGATAACCCCATTCGTGGTATCGACGTCCCCGAAACAATCCCCGCTCGGGTTCCATAGTGATCAGAGTCATGTTTACTTACTACAACTAAGATCAACTACTTCCCCATCGTGGCCATCGATGGAGGGATGTGTGCAACCCGGCACGGCGATCCATTGCAACCACGAATCCCACAATTCGTGAAGACAATGCATCGTCCCGCCAAAGACTCAAACAAAAAAGACGCCAGCTGGACTCAAACGCAAGCACAGGTAATCCATACTCAAATGCTCACCAAGGAAAAGTACAACATCACGCACTAATCCAATCAAGTAGATATTTACTTTTAAATCACATAGTTATGCATTCCTTATGCTAACTAACACATAAACACATTAGAGCAATATTATCAAGTCTCTAATACCCAAGTGTTCTTCATACACTTATAAACGCTCGGAGGCTTAACCTCCATCAAAACTACCCCAAATTCCGTAGGATCTCAATATGTGATTCACTATATTCATATTAGTCCAATAATCGACTCCGTTGAGTCATTTCTATTCTCTTCAAATTTGAAGGCATAGAAGCTATTTGCATCATAGCCCTCCTATTATTCATTAGCTATTATTCATGGCTACTTCTTAGGGTTAACAACATTATGTAACCCAACAATTCATACCTTCCCCAACAACAACCCCAAAACATCATTCATAAGTCAACACTTAATATTTAAAGTCAACCATCACATTTCAAGCATGTATCTCAAGTTAGCATTTAATCGAGCATGCTTTCATTCAAAATAACCATTTATCCAAACAAGATGTAAATTCATCTAGCATACTCATAATCAAGATATAAATTCATCTAGCATGCTCATAACCTTCAATTCATGAATTAGTGTTCACCAACATGCTCTTATATGCATAAAAGTCAACTCAACCCAATAAAGTCATCATTATATTTTATTCATGTAATCCATAACGATAATTCATTATACATGTTCATAACAAAAATTCATGAATTAGATGGCATCACTCTCTTATATGCATGATAGTCAACTATATTCATAAAAGTCAAACAAAACATTCAAACATGTAATCTATTGTGAAAATTCACCTATCATGCTCACAACCAAAATTAAAGGTTCAATAAGTATGCTTCCAACTCCCAAACATATATCCATTTATAATTCTAACAATTCATAATATCCGATAAACTCCAAAAATCATGTACATTATCAATAACCCATTTACTTCATCAACTTATAATCAAACCCTAGGTTTAGGAAATCATATAACCATCATGTCAAAGTCCAAGCTTACACAATGAACCTTCCTAACATACTTCACAAATCATAGAAATCAACCTACACATGATTCTTAGCAAGTTCACTCTTAACTTGAAATAAAATCGCACAAAGCATGCATGTGTACTCATTGATCTCAAATAGCACCCTTGTTTTCTTTGGGGTCAATGAGCACAAAAATCATATAGGAGAAGTATAGTAGCTTACCTACAATCAGCCCTACAAGTAAACAAATCGAACATGCAAAGGGTGGAATGTGTTCCACTGGACCTCCTCTTCACTTCTATGGTTGGGATTTGAAAATGGAGTCTTCAAGCGTTATCTACCATTGTTGAACACTCAAGAACCTCTCAAGAACTTTCTCAAACCTTCAAGGAGTATTCAGCCACGTTTTTGGAGAGAGAGGCTGAAGAAAATGGGTGTAGTGGATGTATTTGGTCACCTTTTGGCTGAATAGTGAGGTGGGAGGGAGTGACCAATGCATGTTGATGTCTCTCCTTGCCAAGTGTCTATTAATCCCTTCAAAACTCCCAAAACTTGTTTAGTACTCATAGGTTGATAGTTAGGACCAATTGGGAGTGGTTTAGGTTGGGTTTGGGTGGGGTTAAGTTGGGCAACATTGCAAAATGGTTGAATCTGCCCGTAACAGAGACAACATTGCATGCGGTCACATGCCACTATATGACGCGAGCGCATCACTCCTGACTACTCCTTCCCGGCTTTTGTTGTTTCCTTGCTCGGCCTCGGACTCTCCCGCATGCATCCTCGAGTCCTCTAAAGCCAAAAAGGTCTACACTTCAACCTTAAAGACCTCCAAATCATAACCTAAACAATTAAGCTTCAAACCTCAACCAAACATGGTCTAGAACTCAGGTAGAACACTCCCGAACAACAATCGAAAAGGTCAAACGGAGAAGGGTTAACAACTAGAAGCAACTAGCAACCAAACCAACGATGCAACTAGCATTCAACCAACATCTAAAGCATGTTAATGATGTTATGAATGGCCTCTAACATTTATCGATATGTTTACAACATAAATCATAAACCCTAGTTTCAAGGCATACCGTGAAGGAAAGGTGCAACAACTCGCTAACGAATTGACGAATGGAACCACAAACCGACGGGCAATAACCCATGATAATAAACACTTCAAATGGCTATTAAATGGGCCTGAATGCTCCTCAGATGATTAACAACAGATATGAGAAATGAGCTCCCGAAAGACGAGACGATCACCCGGCTCAATCTCAAACTACGCGATAAGGAGAATTGCTATCCTCGGAGCGTCAAAACTTCACGAGACTTAAGGAATGTATCAAACTAGAAGTCTAATACATATAAACATGTTAATCAATCATTACGTAAAGATATAAGACCAAACCGAGGTCACGAACACAAAACGCAAGCAAACTCTCAATTGTGTCGCATTCCGACTATCGTCGAGTTACGACTTGTGACTTTAGCAAGTCAACAACTATAGGGCTTCTCTTAAAAGTATTTTGGTCTTCATGTGGTCTCCCATACACATATACACTCTCTCACAAACTAATCGAGCAATCAACAAGGGAAGAAGTACGAGTATCGCATACAGTTCAAGCTAACCGGGAATCAGGGTATTACAGTACTACATCCGTTTCTAAATAATCATAATTTTTAAGTGAGCACAGAGATAAAGAAAAAACTAATTTTGTTCATATAAATTATGGTATAATATGTAATTTTCTTTAAAACCCTTATGCATATATCTATAATTACAGTATGAAGAAAAATGTAATGGTAAAATAGTGATTTACTTAGGAACGGACCTAAAATGAAAGCAAAACAACTACTCACTTCCTTTCCGGCAAAGATTCTACTATTTTATTTTAAGATGTTTCACTTAAAGATTTTACTTTCAAATATTAAGGTATAAAATTATCATTTTATTATTAATGGACTATTAAAAATATCATTTTCTTACAAAATTAACTTTTAAATAAAGATTTTTACCCAAAATGAAAAGAATATTTAATAACTTAGGAGTACTAATTTTTTGTGAGGAAATTAGTCATCGATCGCTCCACTTCAATGCAAGGTGAGAAGGATAATAATAATTACTCCATCAATTCGTAAACTATTATTAGGTTTGATATTTTGAGTCAAAATAAGTGTTTTTCGAATCAAGATGTGACAAATAATTTTTTAATTTTTTCATAATTTTAAAGCACATGATACTACGTAGAATTTAAAAATACTATTTTATGATTTAAGAAAATAAAAAATAAAAATAAATTTTTTAATTAAAATATCCTATTTGAGTCAAAAATAATAATTTAGAATTGGAGGGAGTATCTTCCAAGACGATTGAGGAGCAGACAAATTTAGAAGAAGAATTATTCCGATTAACTAACGACAAAACCATTCGCGAAAAAGATGTCTTCACATAGTCGTCGAAAATCATTACTTAAACATTAAACATTAGACATTCACTAAAATCCAAATGCCTAACTGTTTTAGTACGGAGGCCGCAGGTCATCCCAAATTTTCTCTCTTTAATTTTGTAATGATAAAAACTAACTTAAAATGATTTTACGGCATCTTAAATCCGTAAAAAAAAAAACCTAAAAAATTGTGAAAAAAAAGTTGATGGAATATATAACCCCAATAATAAGGACCACGAGTTATTCAATAAGAAATCGAGTTAAAATGTGAGTAAAAATGAGTTAAAAATTGAATAAATGGGGCAGAAACTCGCTCATAGACCCAAATCTGATAACATAGCATGTGTGTCACCCAAGAGGAGGGGTGCCACGTGTCAACTCGATAAAGGTGACAACACATTAATGAGAACTTTCTCATTTTGCTACGGTACCCTTGCATTTATAAAATTTGTTGCCGAAATTCTTATATTTCGATTTGTACTTTCATCCTCTATTAGCTCCGTTAGCTTTATTTACTTTGGAATACTTGACGGATCCTAACGGATTTTGATAAAATGCTAAGTGACTCATTTTAAAGGCAAAAGTGACACATTTAATGCTAAAATACGAAACATTTTAAGGTCAAAAGTGACTTTTTATGTGAAAAAAAAATAATTTTCATTAAAATACAAAGTAACACTTTTAATACTAAAAATATGATCTCTTAATACTAAAAATGACACATTTAATACTAAAAAGTGATACAAACATAAAAAAAAAATTTGTAGTTAATGTATTTGATTTTTGATGTAAATTATCAAAAAAAATAGTAATTATGTCTTAATTCTAGGCCCCGATTACGCCTCGACTAATCCCCTAGGTGTTAGGTGTTAGTGTGCCGCTTAACGACCGCCTAACGACTTTTAGAACCTTGCTTTAAAGGTAAGTTTTTTTAGAAATTTTAAGCACAACTATTACATCTAGACACTCGACACCGTTCAACATAATTAACTTTTTTAATATTTTTTTCCTAGTTTCTCTCATTGCTTCAACATAATTAACTCTAGTTTCTCTCATTGCAAACAAAAGAACCCTTATGCAGGATCAGTAGATCCGTTCCTCATGGCCATCCAATGAGTGTTAAACTTTATGCTATATACTCTTCTTTCTCTCTTTCCTTCCTTACCCCTATCTTATACTCTTCCCATTTCTAAAAAGACTCTATATTTTAAGTTGTTCCCCAAAAAAGTGTCTACATAATTTCTAACCTTTTTTTCTTTTTATATCATTGATTTGGTTTCTACTTCAATTTGACGCGGCTTTTAGAACAATACACACTATCATAATGTTTTAATAATAAAGACAATCATATTTTTTTTAATCTGTATACTGGAGTGAAACTTAACACACTATTGGTGGTGGATCCATGTGTCCCAGTACGGGGTCACAAGGAACCCACTGAAAATTGTTTTTGCATCAACGTGGTTATTTTGACGTGAATAGTTGATCATTATTATAAAATATTTGAGGATAATTAATATATTAATATCAATCGTGAAGGGTAATGTTGAAATATTATGAAGATTGGTAGACGTAATCTTTGAAAGTGAAGTATTTAAATTAGACAAAAATTTAGATAAAACGGTCTTATAATCATTTTTTGTAAGACAAATTCTCCTAACCCGACCCACTGTATATTGATGGGTTAATCTGTGAGAGAGTGAGACTCCGTCTTATAAATTAAAATCTGTAAAACAGTCTTACAGAAACTTATTCTTTAAATTTAACATTTCAAAATAATATACTGGATCATATCCTTTGCAAGAAACGAAGAGAGTGCTAGATTATAGCATGCAACATGTCCAGGAGCAATCTGTGCGTCATTAAATATCCCAAATACTTTTGTTATTTAACATAAACTTATAGAAATCGATCTGTTATTCATAACAAACAAAAGGCAACTGCAATCTTCATGTTTATGTAATATCCAAACTTTCAAATGATTTATTTTAGCTACCATGCATTCTATCTTATGATAATTTGGCATTCTTCTTTGTTTAGTCTTGTAGTATCAAGGGACCCCCCCCCCCCCGAGTCACCAACACGTACAGTAAATTGCACTCTTATGTGCATTAGCTCTGAGGCCTATGAAGGCAACAAATGGGTTGACTTGAGGGATGACTCATGACTGATATAAATGTTAGTAAGAAGAATTAGTTCATTTTGGTGTTGGTTTGTTGATGTAATAAATAAGTATCTCACAGTCACAAGTGTACTATAACACAACCATAACTAAAAGCGGGGAAAAGGGGGAAAGTGGGGGAAATGGGGAATTTAGGGAAGTGGAAGTAACAGTATCACAGTCATATCACCTTTGTTAACTATCATGTCATGGTGTTCGATCATCTGCAATGCTATAGCATGAACACAGGGGCATTCATGTATGTTTGCAACTAATGAAAATAACCTAAAAGTTATTTTTAAATTTTTTTATGAAAAATAAAAAATAAACACTTATTTTACTACGAATAGTGGTAAGACTAATATTTAGAACCTAACTCTTTGGTTTTTGATTTTCTGTAAATATACTCCTTTGTACTTAAATTATCGTTATGTTTGATTTTTTTGAATCAAACTAACACATGGTCATGCTTTCTATAAGTATACTCCCTTCGTTCTTGAAAAATACAATTTTTTTTTCTTTCTTAAGGGGGGCATGAGAAGGGATCGAACTGAGACCTACTTTGTGAAGCCCCATGTCTACCACTGAATCATCCCCTTAGGGGCTTGAAAAATACAACTAGGTAATATTTACATTTGAAAAACATTAAGTAATTTGACTAAAAAAAATCAAACATATAATAATTTAGCCACATAGTATTTATTTATTTTTTTCTCCTCCTCAGGGGGCAGTATTTAATTGTTCACATTGATATATTGTTTCAAAACATCTTTATTAGTTCAACTAACCATAAACAAAGTTGAGACTATTGAATGGGTTTGGGAAAATTAGGTTAAAATTGTGTTCCCACTAATTAGATTGAAAGCTATGAATGAGTGTACAAGATGCCAAGCAACATGGTGCAATCAAAATAAATTAGATGGACTTCAAACTTAAGTTTTGAATTTAAAAAGGACAAAATAATCCGGGATTTTGGGTTGGATGATGTCTAATCCTACCCCACCAATCACTATCTTAAGCTTAATTAATTAAAGAAACGGCTGTAATGGGGAGTTTAGTGGATTCTCTTCAGTCTTCACTGGCTTTTAGTTTGGCTTATCTGGTGTCTCAAAAGGAAGTGTAACTATTGTTGTTGCTGAGTAAAGTTTTGGTGGTTTGCCAACTATCTGCAATTCGGCTCCCTAGGATTTTTAAGTTTAATTGGAAATACCGTTTTACGGGTATTTTTTTATGAGACATGTTTTTCTGATCGATTTACCTTATGTTAATAACTAAGTTATGAGATGAGGCTCCGTCTTGTGATTTATGATCGGTAAAAGGGTTTTATAGGAGACCTACTTATAATGCATATTGCATAGTGATATACTACCCTATTTCTAAATAATTTTTCTCCTTTTATTTTTTGTCTGTTGTAAAATATTTGTCATCTTTCTATTTTTTTAGGAAAACACTTTTATCAATTTATTCTTCTTTTTTTATCTACTTTAATTATGATCGCATGGTCAAAGTCATTAAAGGAAAGTAGGAAATCACACATTACATCAATATTTATAATTAATCAACTAGTACTCTTGCTCGTGCCGATGGCACGGCGCCAGTTTGAGAATTTATCAATAAATGAAATAATGTGGAAATGAACCCAAATACCTAACAAAATAAAACATTTTACTTTGATATTTATTTTATAAGAAAACCAAGAAATAAATATTTTAATCGTAACTACTGTTAAAATACAAAAAGGAAATTTTATTGTTTTCTCAATAACGAAAACTCAATCTTCGTCTTCTGAGGGTTTTTGCTTAACTTTGTAAACATGAGATGCAATAACTTTGTCAATTATTTACACCTACACATGAGACAAAGAAAATTCAAACATATTCAATTAACCAAAATTTCTGCTTCATCTACAAAACTCGAATCCTCTCACATATTATCATACAAAATCTAACAGGCGACCGAAGATGCATTTGATCCAAATTAATCAACCCTAAAAACTAAAAAAATGGCAATTAAAGCAATTGAAACCAATACACATACTCCAACAAACGAAACCACAACAATGAAAATATGTCCAACATTCTATAAAAATAAACTCGTGTCCGTGCCGATGGCACAGAGCCAGTAAAAACGTGGTCAATGTATGAACCGAGCATGATGAAAAAAATTAATTAAGAAACTACAACTAAATATTTGTAAAACCGTAAAGGCCTTTTTGTCCGGAACGGAGAGATTAATTAATAATTTATAAACGAAACTGCGGGCCGACCAAAAAAATGGGCAGGACATAACTTATGAATTTTTTTTATTTGTATAAGAAATTGCGGGCAGGAAAAAAATTAAATTGTCGAACAAAAAAACGGGTCGGATAAAAATTAAATTGATTAAGTTAATTACGATAACAGTTAAAAAGAAAAAAAACAAATATTTCAAATTATAAAACTTTCGATTTTTTTTATTTGTATACGAAATTGCGGGCCGAAAAAAATTTAATTGATTAAGTTAATTAAGATAATAATTAAAAAGAAAAAATTAAAATACAAATATTCAAAACTTACCGTTAGACTAAAATTAAATTGATTACAATTTAGATTAAATGTAAAGCGTAGAATTGTAGTAAAAATTAATCTCAGCCTATAATTAGCCTTTACCGATTACACACGTGTTTTGGCATATCTGTGCCTATGGCACGGTGCCAGTATATATGATTCCGTCAATTCAAATGACTGTACCTAAATAGAGGTGCTATTTAAAAAAAAATATTACAGTTGATAGGTACATTGTTTCAAGTGATAGTTGAGTGACTGATATTTTATAAGGTGTGATTGTTCAAAAGATTAATCGTACGTAGGGGGTGCGACTTTGTAATATGAAGATTAAATATATGAAGAAGAAAAATGTGTGACTACTTTTAATATTAATTGTAGGGGTTTAAAAATAGATAACTACTCGCACATGAATGTGAGGGTGAATCTCAACTGTTAAATTTTTAAAGATAATTTAATCTCAACCTCTGACAGTATAAGGAAACCCAGAAAAGGAGGTTACCCAAATAAATGACAGCCGTATGATGCTAGTAAAAAAAATTAAATCATGACCTCTGAATAGCACTAGTTAATTACCTATCTTCTTTATAATATAGATTAAGTTTTTATTAAACAATGTATCGGATAAAAAAAACGATTATTTACAAAAGAAGGGAGTAACTGTTTTTGAAAATTATGTATAAATTCTCAAGTTGGACCTCTTCTCGTATTCTTTTGGGATGATAAAAAAATATAAATAAAAAACAAATATACCCTTTAGTTAGAACGATGCAAGACATATCTGTGACCGCGATTAAGCCACTATATTCAATCGATGCGACGGCAATCTCAACATAGATAGTAAAATATGAGATGAATATATTCCATTTAAAAAAACTTACAATTTTAATTGAATTTTTTTTCAAAGTTACGCTGAAAAGTTTGACATAAATATACGTGAATGAAAAAAAAAATACTTAAATATGTTTGTATAGGTATAATTTGAATATGATTGTAATTTACGGGACCAAAAAATGTCATATTAAAACTATCATATTTTGTATGGATACATTTATATTTTCATCATTTTTAAGTTTGTATTTCAAAATACCTTCACATATATTCACTTTCAAAATTAATATTTTTTTTCATATTATTACCTACTTAACTATTGCTTAATAACCAAATGAAAGCTTAATTAAGCATTAATTTAGAATTTTATGTGAGTTTTCAAAAAGTATGTACAATAACAAATAACATTTCCTCAGACTTAATAATTGATAATTTCTTGTTAAATATCCATATGATCAACTTGCAAGAAATTGATAATATAAATTGAATAGTTAAAATAGTGAAATTATTACAGATTTGTATGTACAAGAGTATCGTGAAGTATAACATATTTAAAATTCTTTACGTTTATTATATAGGGTTCAATCTAAAAGTGGAGTATTTTATTTAGTTTATATTTTTAATTATTCGTGCATGTCTATAATTATACGCGTACTTAGTATAACTATGATGTAAAGCATTAAACGGACCAAATTTTGACGACATCAAAGCATGAAATGGAAGCTCTATTGGGTACAATCAAGGTTCTAAAAATCATTAAGCGGTCGTTAGGTGGCACATTAGCGCCTAGCACCTAGGGTACTAGTCGGGGCGTAATCGGGGCCTAGAATTAAGATATAATTACCATTTTTTTGATAATTTATATCAAAGATCAAACACATTGAATACAAATTTAATTTTTTTATATTTGTCATTTTATCAAACACTAGTCTATATTTGTAAAATGAACAAAAATATACAAACCTACCATTAATCTCAATTCTCAACAATCTCAAAACAATAAACCAGTCAAGTTTAGAACTAAAAACAAAAAAAAAAATTACTCAAGTTCGCCCCCCATTACCTCCCCCTCTGTCTCACCATTACCACTCCCCCTTCCTTCTCCACTTCACCCCCCCCCTTCCTTCTCCAGTCACTGCATGCCACAAAATTAAAGCTACAAAATTAAATTAAGGTCGGCGAGGTTTGTCGTAGACGTCGACTTAGTCGATTAGACGACGACTAAGAAAGTCGCGGTGGTAGAGAGGGGTCTAGCGCCTAGGCGGAGCCTAGACGAAGAGTTTTAGAACACTGAGTACAATAGCAAAGGCAAATACCGTGGAAATAAAGAGGGTGTTAATTAATATAGAATTATATGTTACTATGCTTTGTTTCAAAAAAAAAAAGTAAAAACTTAGGTCAAACGGTCTTATGAATAATTTTTATAAGATAGATCATCTTTATTTGACTCACCGTATGTTAATAAATTAGAAGAGAATGAACTTCCCTCTTATAAATTAAAATCCGTAAAAAAGTTTTACAAAAAAACTTACTCAGAATTAGGGCTAATAATTAAAGATGCGAGGATCCATATTTGTGTTGAGAATTTATTGTTGGAAAGCAGTTAACAAGTTGCTAAACTATTGTTAATCATTAAGATTTTAATTCAACGATATGACACGTGAAACCACGTGAAGAGGGTCCTTAATGTTGCGATTTTCCTCTTTCCCTGTTTGTAGGATCATCATATAGGCTTTGAGTTTTTAATTGGTAATTAGAAAATTCTTAATTACGATCAAGATTATAATATATGCTTCTTTAAGCTTCTTTGTTGGGTTAAAGAATACGACTTTATTCTTTGCAGCCCATTTTTTTGGAAATTTCCATGAAAGAATCTCACATTGCCAAAAATGGAACATGTTAAAAAAACAAAATTAGTATATAAGAAGAATGACATGATTTGTGATGTTTTATTTTGGCATATAGACTAGACATTTTACCTTCTCCTTAGAAAACTCCGGTTGGCCCAACCCCTATAGGGTGGCGGGTTAAACAAGTCACTAAAATTACAAGTTTGCAACCCTAAATCTAATTATGTATGTCTCGGTTTAAACGGGACTAATTCCATGAGATTTTGGGGGTTCTAGGCGAACTTTAAAAATGGGGCCATGACATATACCAGTAAAAAAACATAAGAAGAATTAACGACTTAAAATTTATCAAATTTCATCGAACTCTTTTGTAAATCTATAATAATCAAAAGAAACTGTTGAGAAATAAATAAATAAATAGTCACTTAATAATCCATATAGTATATAGAAATAATTGCGGGTCGGTCTTCTTTTTCATGATTTTAGGGTGATCATCCGGTTGGTACTATGCAGTGGAATTATAACCGCAAAATTTCATAATTATTTTTTAAAACCGCTACAGTGCACATTTTGGGAGAAAACGACGAAAATACCATAAATGAAAGAAAGATGCGCACACAAAGTCATTGTCCTAATTTGTGCGTCGCTCAAAATTTTTTGGGGTGTCGGTAAAAAAAATAGGGCATCATTCAAAATTTTTGGGGCATCGATCAATTTTTTTGGGCGTCGCTATGCAAAAGCCACTACCCAAAATTTGGGTGTCGAAAAGAAAAAAAATCAGGCGTTGTTCAAAATTTTGGGCGTTGCAAGGAAAAAAATGGGTTTCACTCAAAATTTGAGCATCGTTTGTCTATAATGCCGAGAAATACACATCGTACATCCTTCTCATTTATCACTTTTCTCTGCTTTAGCACTTATCTTTTATCACTGAGGCATGATTTGAAGAAATGGTGCTTATTTAAGTAACAACAAGGCAGAATTACAAATAACGATGACTAATAAACTAAAACTGAAGCATAATTGTAAGGAACGATGTCTAATTAAGTAATACCGAGGCATGATTAGAAGAACTGATGCTTAAATTTTAAAGTATTAAACGCGTGTATTTTTCAACCAAGACAGAATAGAAAAATTAGTTGTCTAATTAAATTACATTGACGTTGAATTGTAAGATACGATGCCTAATTAAGAACACTGAAGCATGATTGGGCGTTGTTCATTTTTGTGGAGCTCAAAACATTGGGGGTCGTTGCATCCAATTTGAGCATCGTTGTCTCTAATTTGGGTGTCGTTACCTCCAATTTGAGCGTCGTTGCCTCTAATTTGGGTGTCGTTGCATCCAATTCGGGGGTCGTTGCCTCCAATTTGGGGCCCAAATCATAGGCAACGACACCCACATCCTAGTCTTCGACAACCACATCATAGTCTTCGCTCATCTTCTCCACTACCATCGAACAAGATTGTTCACGTATTACAACCAGAAATTGAGCCAAAGATTGTTTTTTCAAGCCCAGAGATGTCAATCCAACCTACCTTGCAAAGCCAGTTTCGAATTTTCGAACTTCTCATGCTGAACAAGTTTGAGCTTGCTTCTGTTTTGAGGAGTAGTCTGGCCGTTGTAATCATGAGAGATTCATGAGGTATATAGTAAAAAATCAATAAATGGACTTGGGATATAAGAAAGCGTAGAGCTAGTAATTCACAAAGTTCATTCTCGAAGATGATGATGAGAAGCAGTAGCGTGAGAATTTTAGAAAGAAAAAACATAAAATTACTTTTGCAATTTTTTTTAAAAATAGAACATTGGAGCGGTTATAATTTTATAAAAGTGTATCGGTTCATAATTATTCAATGATTTTAATCACTCCAATTCGTTATTTTTATTAATTTTAATCAAAAAATATCACTTTTTAAAAAGAAATGACGCGTTGCTATAGCAAGTAAAATTAAGGGACTCTTATATAAATTTTAGTTAAATTCATGAATATGATACCATATCCTCTATTTGTTCGGTGGCATGGGAAAATATATGGTTTCCAAAAATGGTTAATACAAAGTTGTTATATTGGATCATCACTTGCAATCACTAATCATTAGAGGATCAACTAAATTGACGTAGGCATCTCAAATAGTTTTTTTAAATTTTTTTTTTTTATTATAGTAGTCTGTACCCTGACAAATTTATACTCTCTCTCTCTCTCTCACACATATATACATATATACACACATATATTATTTTATTGAGATCCTATAGTTGATATTATTTTGGATGTTCAAAGGTGTGACTATAAGATATTACGATTTTACAATTATTATTTTATTCAGATATTTTTACGATTTGTGGTTTCATTATGAGGTTTACTATTTTACAATCAATATATATATTGATCTAATCCCTACAAAATCTCAAACATTTAGTTTTTATTCGCATATTGTCCGCTAAATATATTGATCAAATCACATACTGGCATCGTGTTATAGGCACTGACACAAAACCTAGTATTGTAATAAAACAACTAGCATTATGTGTGTGCAATTGACTCAAGCTAATTACATGTTTGAGATTTTTTGTTTTATTGAGATCTTACGACTGATATTATTTTGGATGCCCAAGGGTGCGAACATCCGTTACACACCTCCGTCTTAATTACGATATTACGATTTCACAATTATTATTTTATTCAGATATTACTACGATTTATAGTTTTATTATGTGGTTTACTACTTTACAGTTATTGTTTTTCCAAGATATTAATGTCATTATTCTCCAGTTTCTTCTTCGCGAACAGATGGTTATATCCAAATAAAATTTACAGAATCAATTTAATTTTTTTCATTGTTATCTTAATTAAGTGAATCAGTTTAATTTTTATTCGGCTTAGATTTTTTTTGGGCCTAGATTTACGTTTTACAAATATTTAGTTTATAGTTCTTTAATTGATAATCAAATCTCATGTACGACAAACTGTTTACCAATTTTGTGTCACTTTCATCTCAACCGTTGGTTTGTTAATTGATTGTTATTGTAATCAACTTATCTCAATTTAATTTTTGTCCAGCCTAGATTTATTTTTCTTAAAAAAATATTCGTAATTTTTGTAATTAATTTTTGTACTTTTAAATATTTGTATTTTATTTTTTTTCTTTTTGATTGTTATCGTAATTAACTTAATCAATTTAATTTTTGTTCGACCAATATTTTTTTTGTCCGTCCTAGATTTACTGTTTTACAAATAACTAGTCTGTAGTTTCTTAACTGGTTGTTATTGTACTCAACTTAACTTTCGCCTGGCCTAGATTTATTTATATTTAAAAAAATTGTTCGTAAGTTTTTTAATTAATTTTTGTAATTTTAAATATTTTTATTTTTATATCTTTCTTTTAAAAAAATATATGTGCTAAGTTTCTTATTTGTCTGAAATCTTTGTGATTTCGATTTTGAATAGTTTTTTTGTTGTTCACTCTATCTTAGTCAATTTATTTTTATGGTTTTTGTTTTTTGGGATTTTTATTTTTCAGTTTATTTCAATTTACATGTGTTGGATTTGTGTGTGCGTGAGAGAGAGAATGTTTTTGAATACTTAATTATACTCTTTTTGGATGAGTTACAAATTTTACAGCAAAAAAAATGTGTTATTCGTTTAGTTTTTGGGATGTTGTCTTTTCTTTTCGTAGTGTACATTAATCCGACCCTTACAAAATCTTAAGCATATATTAATTTATTCACATCATGCTTATTTTATACATTGATCACATCCATACTGACATCGTGCCATAGGCACGGGCACAAAATCTAGTATATATATATTTGTGAAGAGAACCAAGAAAAAAATAATTACTTATGTAAAATAAAAAAAGTTTGAATTAGCGTTGTTAATTTTAGGGCAAAAAGTTAAGTAAAACGGTCTTATGGATATTTTTTGTAATTAAGATGAATACTCTTTATCCGACTCACCGTGTACTGGTAGGCTAAACTGTAAGATAATGAGACTTCGTCTTACGAATTAAGACAGTATGATAACGTTAAATAATGTCGTTATAAAAACAACCACATGCTTAGTGGTCATTTAAAGATATCACTTTTCTTCTTCTTTTTATTATTATTAGTTAGACCAGAAAGTCAGAAAAACTCTTTGTTATGTATTTTTATAAAGGAGATGTTATTTCCACTACGATTTTTGCTTCTCCACTATATTTAGTGTAAATAGACAAATTTGTTCTTTGACATTTTAAGGAGTCTCTAACATACATTTACTATTTCAAAATTACCATTTAATTAGATGGTGCCAATTATCAATGATAATTAAATACAATAAAAATTTAATCACAAGCATGTCAAGAAATTAACGCTAACCCTAGAGAATATTATGATCTAACATTCTGCTGCCTCCTTCCATCAATTCCCACAATTCGTGAGAAATTATTGATGTCATCATTCGATGGCTCAATCTCTAACGTACTACGTAGCTAATTCAATAAGTTTTCTTTATTTAGTCAGTTAATTTCTTTTAAAAAAATATCATCTTCCCCCTATCATTGTTATAACAAGGTAAATCAAGAATGATGCATATAATACATTTTTCAAAGGTTTGACATTTTTTATTGTCATTTTAAAATAATATTTTCATACTGATCATCGTTGTATGTACCGTACATGTAAATAAAATTACATATCAACTTCTTTTTGTTCTTCTATTTTTTTTGTTAGAATTTATATTTTTAGGTTGTTATTAATTGTTTTTTTGTTCATTTTTTAGTTGATAGCTAGAGATGATTAAAAAGCAGGTGCGAGATCTTCTAGTTGCGTTTGACCTCGGGATTCGCTATGTTGGAAGACCATTCCTTTTATGGATTTTTTTTCTTTCATTTTTGACCTTATTCTTTTAAGTTTTTATGATGTGAAAATCAATACTTGTTACAAGATTATTTACAGCTTTTATTGATATCGATGAAATGTAATCATTGGTTATATTTCCTTACATTTTAAGGAAACTAATAACGTAAAGGTTCATTGAGGTGATTTTTTCACGATGAAATATGTGTAACTTGTAGTATTTTGTTTCTATCAATTCACCGTATTTTGATGTTTAAATAACATGCATTGCTTTATTAGATGAGTTGCATAGCCATGACTTATTAGGATGTTTATGTAGTCTTGTTGGTTTATATTGTTTTTCTTTTTCTACATCGTTTTCTACATCTTTTTTTTTGTTTTTTTAATTTGAAACTCTTTTTTTTTTCAATTATTGGTTTAATTTTTAAGATTCTAGTCAGGTTTGCAGTCGTATATTTTTTTAAAAAAATTTATTGTTTATTTTTAGATATGTAAGAGTGATTAACTTAGTTGTTTATTTTTATTTGTTAAATCCGTTGTACTTAGTAAAATAAAAATTAATAAAAAATTATGCTAACCATAGCCATATTTTACTCTAATAAAAAAATAAAAAAACAAGCTTGAAAGATAATTTGGACAATCTCATTTGTTATTAAACTGGTACGTAATTTTAGGGCAATTTTGTTAAAACAAAGAGTTAATCAAAAATTATTTTTTATGAGGTAGTGGATAAACATCTATAAAAATAAAAAATAAATTTAAAGGGTAATTTGAGTAATTTATTCTGTCATTATAATTGGTAGGCAATCTTAGGTTAATTTTGGTCCAAAAAAAAGTTAATTTAATGTTATTAATTATGATGTAGTAGATATGGAAAAATAGTATTTAAAATAGGAAAATACTAAGTTTATCACCAGGATTATCATTATAGTAACAACTTTGTCTTGAAGACAAAGTACATATGAGGTACATGTGCATTTTCAAGGTATAGTTGCCACCATAATGATAACCCTGATGGTAAACCTAGCAAACAAAGTTGTTTAAAATAACCTCTCCTTTTTTATATCAGACGAAAAGTAAATGAATTATTTGCTCAAGGCATTTAGATACCGTTTCTTTCATACAACAATTATTTGATGACGAAATCAACAGGAACTTTCCCAAAAGCTGCCAACTATCATTCTCCATTAATGGATATTACAAGTTAATGTTCAAATATTATATATATATATATATATATATATATATATATATATATATATATATATATCACAAAAGAAAAGAAAATAAATAAATGGTATGGAGAGGCCTATTATTTGCATCGCACCCATACTATAAATAAAGGAACATAAATGATAGAGGTTCCATCTTCCCATGCATCATCACAAAAGAAAAATGTTAAAGTAATAACAAGAACAACCTTGTTAAAATGTTAAAAATTGCTCTTAGGATCTTATTTAAGAATCTAATTTTAGAATGATTTGGTTCTGACATTTTCCTAAAATGTTTTCGTAAATTTCAATAATTAATCTTTCAAATTCCGAAAATGCATACAATTTTTTTAAATTTTTTTCAAACATTTGTCATTAAGATCCTTACTTTCAGATGAAGAAACTGTTTTCCCTTAAAACAGCACCTGATTGAAGTATTTTTGTGTTGGGATTAATGTGAAAAAAAGGGTGCCAAATCAAGATAAGAGCCATATGTTTTGAGAAAACCTATCAAGCTTTGTCTCTCCGAAAAAAAAAATTATAAGAAGAAACCCTAGATTTAGTTTCACCCACACATATAGCCTCAGCAACAAATCAAGAACTAGGTTATGAATCAGAAAGCTTTGGTATAAATGGCTTCTGTGGAATCTCTAACAGGAAACAAGGAGGTAAAACCATTGAATTATTTATAATTTCCTCGTTTTTGCTCCCATTATCTGCCACATACTTGGTTTCCACATGTCTGAGCCATAACCCTATAATCAATGAATATGCTGCATAATAGATGGATGATATATTAATTGTAGCCACTTGAAAATTATTTATTAAAAAAAGAAAGAAAGGGAAGAACAATCTTTTTTATTGCAAACACCAAGGAGCAACATAAAAGAAGTTTAATATACATAGAAAACTATGCTTTTTCTCTTCTTCATTCTTTCCTCCCTATATATGTACTTCTTTCCACTACTATTTTTCAATCCAGCATAAAATCTAAAGTTAACAGATATTACCTTCCTCCTCTTGCTCCTCCTTAATTTTCAGTAAGGAGGCCGTGGATGAGTCCAAGCATATGCATCATGATTCAATTGTCCTCCATTAGGTAACAGATTGGGAGGCAAATTGTAAATGGGCATAGCTAAAGGATCGTGTAGCCCCAATTGTGGTTGTCCACCGCTACTCCCAATTCCCGAGGGTGAACCTCCTGCAGCGCCGGGCATCTGAACTTGTCCGGCGCCACTTGCCTCATCCTCATCTTCTAGAGGCAATCTTTCATAAGTAGCATTAGAGAAAGTCGCGGCAATGACCATCACTGGACCTGCCGCGATAAGTGACCCCACCACGCTCCCTCCTACAACCTGGCCTTGCCCTCCTGCAAGGTACACGGTTAGCCCGGTCGAGCCTGGAGGGGCTGGACCAGGCAAAAATGCTCCAGTCAAGGACAAAATTTCAAACCTCCCATGAAGTGCTACGACGGCCCCAGGAGCAGCTGGTTGTCTGAGTGTCACGTTTGCCACAGAACCGCTCCCGCTGAGCACGCACACGCCCCGTTGACGCCTACGGGAGAAGTGGGCTATGCTTTCAGCCACATCGGTCCCATTAGCAACCTCCATCACATGACTACGAAGAGAATTAGGGCTATCTCGAGTAACAACAATTGGCGGCTTAGGCTTGTTCTTTGAACCGGGTGGCCGGCCTCTAGGTCTACGAGAACCCACCTCGACAGCACCCTCTCTAGGTTCATCTCCATTAATATCGTCATCATCGCCGCTGTTTTGATCATTCATCTCTAGTTCTCGACCACGCTTGTTTATCACAGGAGAAGTTTCTTCGGGGTTGAGGCCAGGCGGTAAGCCCACCTGGCCGGTCCACCACCGGTTCGCCAGAATTCCAAAATTCAATGTCCTAAACTAGCAACGAATGGTATTCCAAGAATCGGGGTAGTAAACCTTAATTCATCATCAAGCACTACTATAGCAATTAGCCTAGCTTAGCTTCCTTGAATAGGTAAGATCGAAATTCTCAACCAGAAGCTAGCTAGATCATCAAGATCTCACTCTTTCTCTATGAGAGAGAGAAGAGAGAGAGATGTAGAGAGGAGAGAGAGGGATGAGATTTAGAATGAAAAGGAATTAGTCAGAAGAAAACACAAACCTAGAGAAATGATGTATGAAAGTGGAGAGAAAGAGAGAGAGAGAGAGGGAACAGATGCAAAAACACTTTTATAGAATCAATTAAGCATAAAATGAAACGAATATAGCACATAAGACACACAAACACACACTGAGTGAGAGGTTTGAAATAAATAGTACTGAGATGCAATTATCATTGTGTGTGTATATATATATATATATATACATATATACATTTATACATATAACTTGAGTAAAAACACAGAGTGGAGACTTGGGGAAGCTCAGTTTTTCCCATTTTCTATACCTAATATATATATATATATATATATATATATATATATATATATAACTTGAGTAAAAACACAAGAGTGGAGACTTGGGGAAGCTGAGCTTTCCCCATTTTCTATGACTATTACTACCACACACACGCACTCTCTCTCTTTCTTTCTCTGTCAGTGAGTTTTTAGGAAAGAAAATTAGGGTTTTTTTCACTCTGTTGTGGGGTAGCGTGCGCGTGGACAGGTGGGGAGCACGTCGTTGTCTCGGGTCCCGACATATCAAAACGGAGGGCGGTCCTGTTTTTGGATTATCGTTATATTATTAGGACGCTATTCCTACATCTCTTATGTTTATGTCCTTTGCCCTATCAGAATAATTCCTAGAGCAAGTCTTCCATAAAACACGGTTTTATAGACTTTAATTCCTAAAACGTAACTTTATTTTTTCACATCTTAATCTACCAAACACGTTGTTGATTGGGTGAAAAAGATATATCTTACAAAAAAATGTCCGTAAGACCGTCTTACTTAAGTATTTTGTCAATTATTTGTAAATATGTGTAACGGAAACCAACAATCACAAAAGTAGCACAGAAAAAAATGCACCTCCGTTCCCTGTAAAAACTCGCTATACAATTTTGGGATATTTTATTTTAAAAGCTGATTTTCAAAAATTATGTATTCAATCAAGAGCGGATCCATGATTTTGGTATCACATAAACTAGGTATTTTAAATATATTGTAAACAGTAATAGTCATGCAAAATAACTTTATTAATAAAAAAAGTTACTATAATCAGTGACTTAATTATAAAAAAACCTTAAGATTTATAACGACGTTTTACAAATTATTATGCTCAAACAGTATTGTATTTATGAATAACACTAATATCAGTTATATATTCCTTAATAATTCGATGTTTCAAACATTAATTCTTTGGGTGAACGGATGGAATTAGAATAGAAGAAAATATTTGGTTTGGGATAAAGACCCCAATTAAAAGCTTAATTGGAAGCTTACGGTTAATTTGGCACATTGCATAACATATATTAATATTAATATAAAATATATTAATATTAATGTAAAAATAATTGAGTCATTCAATCCAACAATAAAATTTTCATTTCTAATAATTTAATTCCTAATTTCTAGTATTATTATCACAGGGAGAGAACATTATATTTACTTGAACTAGAGTTGTTAAAGCATCACTAAAGCTAACATGGAAATCATAGAAATTAGTTGCCATTTATGATTTATACTTATTTTGATAAGAAAAAAAGAACATCTTTACTGCAGCTGTAGATGAGAGATGAAGATATGACGTGTCAATTCTTTCTTCAGGCTGTGGATATTAATATAAAATTTTCATATTCTAGTTGAGAGTGAATATATCATAGTCAGTAATTTTCTTTTTAAAAACTATTTCTAATATTGGTTGTTCCCTTAAAAAAAATAAATTTATCAAATTTTATTTTTGTAATGAAACGCATGTCACATAAGATCAAATTTACATTTGTATTGTAAAGATCAATTTTAACTAAATGTTAATATAGTGAGAAAAATTGATACATATGATTGAAAGATGTACTCACAGCCACGTAGATCAAATTCACGGTTTTATTACCTCAGGTAGGTGCTTACTGAAAATAGTTTTAACTTGATGTGCTTAAAAGGGAAGTTATCCACAAATAAAATTTATCGTAATCATTCTCACTTTTAAAAAGTCTCATAATTTTTTAATATTATTACTCCCTTCTTTTGTACATTTACTTAAGAAAATAATAATAATATTCACGAATATTATTTAATTAACCAAATAATCACCATGGTAAAATAATCACGCTCATAAAGTAGATTATTGAAAAGGGCGATAAGGATAGAAGAGAAATTACCACACTTACTGCCGTTCGATTGATTGAGTTGTGTATTAATGACTTGTCTAGAGGTTTAATCACCTTTTTATGCCTTACATTCCTTGAGATTAATCTTGAACCTTTCGGCTTAGAAATACCTACCTTGAAAAATAAAATAAAATAAAATTGTAAAGCTGTTCAAATTACTGCAACTGCTACCTGAATTCACTAGGTCTCATTTCATCAATGTTTTGAATTGAAGAAGGAGAACAAACAATTAAAAAGGTGATTAAACTTCTATCGTCGAATATAGTTTCTTTATAACAGATTCGTCTCTTCGTCGTAAGTGCTTGGAAGCTTCTTCGGACGTCTGTCTCTCAGGATAGAACAAAGACACTGGAGAGACCTTTAGCATTAAGGTTTCCGACGAACTGATATTGTGTCTGACTCTAAAAAAAGGAGGCCAAGGGACTACGCTCAACGGAATGCAGAAGAGGAATAAAGATTGTCTAAAATTGTGTTTTTCAATTGTGGACGTTGTCTCTTTTTATAGAAGAAGAAACAAGACTGATTAAATGACCACATTGATGATGAAATTCTTTAATCATCAATAGACAAATAATATCTCTTATTAAAATCGGTAATAACAGCACATAAAAGACTGTTATGAATGTTGAAGTTATAGAAATTAAAAGAAAAATTAGCAAAACGTGGGTTCATTTGAGTAGACAAATTGCACCCCCTTACGGGCGTGCGCACGAGAGAGCCTTTACTGTACACAAACTTACTCTTACCACATAAATCAATTGTATATACACTAATCAATCTTTTGTTAATTTTTCAATGTGGGACAAACTTACTTTCAGTTTCCAACACCACACTTCAATCAATCATAACGTATTCATCCAAATATCAAATTGGACAAATAAATACTCCTTCTGTCTCAAAATTATCGTCTAGATTGACTTAACGCACGGTTTAAGAAAACACATTTGACTGGATTATTAATATTAGTTTGATGTGTAGTTTACTTTAAAACTCATGTGTATGTGACTCATAATTAAAGTATGATGAAAAAAATAAGGGTAAAGTGGTAAAAGTGCTATCATAAAAAAGAAAATTTCAAACAAAACAATTATTTTGGAAATGATAAAAAAAAGAAAACAAGATAATAATTTTAGGACGAATAGAGTATATGATTTCGATATTCTCACAAAGTAAAACACGTTTCCACAATTGTTTTTTTCATTACACAAATGACTTATAAAGAAATCTGTGTTACAAGATTACACAATTTCATTCACAAAACATAATTTTTTTAAATATTTTTATCGTGTGTCCTCTTTTTTGTCTAGCTAGCCCTATATATGAGATATGTAAAAACTTGAGTAATACAGTGTTATAAATATTTTATATAAAATAAATCCTCTTAATCAGAATCACCATAAAGATTAAGTTGTAAATAGGTAAGAAATTTTTACGAATGAGATGCCGTTTAGAACTTGATCTTGATTCTTGAAACTTACTTGGCCATAAAAAAAAACAAACAGGTGAATGGATATCCGTCTTTAACTTTAACCTAGGTTATGGTTGTTTTCTACTTTGACTTTTTTGATGGATTTTCAGTCCCATCCCTAACCAAGATATTTTGACAAGATATATTCAACTCAAATCTTTATTTTAAAAAATAATGGTCAATTGTACCAACAAAAAGTGGAAAAATATTAATTTCTAAGATCAAGATCCCTTGCATGCTTATGCCTGACATGGATCTATGTATATCCTAGTTCTATTGTAGTTTTTGGTACTAAGCTATTAATCTTTGTTACGCCAATCATTACTAAATTATTTATCTTTTTGACTTCTTTTATTCAAACTGATTGATTTTTTAAATGAAAGTTTAACATATATTTTTTTAAAATTTTAAAATTATAAATCACATAATTCATAGTATCAAAAAAATCGCTTCAATTAATGCCCTTTATGACTTTAAAACTAATAAAAAGTATACCTAAAATTTTCATTTGAAAAGTTTGACTTAAAAAAAGGTTTATAATAGGACAATAATTTAAGGGGAAAATTCAGTCAGGTTTGTTTTGGTGAAATTATAATCACTTAGGTCTCTTATATTTATTTTAAACCGTCAAAGTATATTTTTAGGAAAAATGACAAAAATACTCATAATGAAAGAAAGGTGTGCAGACAAAATCACTGCCCAAATTTGGACATCACAGTGAAAACATTGGGTATCGCAATGCATAATTGAAATCTATCAAAATTTTGAGCATCGAAATACAAAAAGACGCTATTCAATTTGGGCATTGTAATACACAATTGAAATATGTCAAATTTTCGGGCATCGAAATGCAAAAACCCATTGCCCAAATTGTGATACCCAATGCTTTCATTGTGATGCCCAAATTTGGGCATCGCAATGCACAATTGAAATATGTCAAATTTTTGGGCATCAAAATGCAAAAGGCCACTGCCCAAATTTGGGCATCACAATAAAAACATTGGGTATATCAATGCACAATTGAAATCTATCAAAATTTTAGGCATCGAAATGTGGTGGGTCTCGTGATTCATCTGAGATCAAAAGGTATGTCATGCTAACGTAGAGTCCTCAACTTTTTGATTTCTACTAGTGTATTTGTTTTAAAATTGACAACTAACACTATTTAATCTTTATTTTCTTCCCAAAGCTTATAGAATTAATGCAATGCATACATCGGCAGTCCCTCAGAGCGGTGGTTGATGTTGGTGTGCTTTGAGCCGCTTCGTCGTAAAAGATGAAAGGAGGTCAACAATGAAGAAAAGAGAGATGAAGACAAAGTTGGATGGCGAACAGATTTAATAGGAAGAGGAGGAAGACGAAGAGGAGTGAAAAGAAGAGAGATAGACAATGAAAAGAACAAGAGAAAATGACGAAGTAGTAGGTCGTGAGCAATTTTAAAACAAAATTATGAAAATGAACTTTTACGGTTTAAAAAAGTAATGAGGTACTTAAGTGATTACAATTCTAACAAATGGTATCGGACCATAATTATTCTTAATTTAAGAAAACGAAAAAAGTATTTTTGTCAAATTTGAGCACAAATGGGCATTTTAGCCATGGTCTCTTAGGCATAAGCCCTTGCACTTGCAACCACTTAATTAGATTACAAAGTAACCAACTCATCCATAAGATTAAGTTGTTAGAAAGAATCTAACAATGTATGTCATGTTTTATATTTTGCGTTTTAACACTCCGCCTTACGTGCATACGTGGAAAGAAATTAACTTTTATATAGGGTCAATAGGTACGTTTTATAATAATTTATTTTGAATAAATACAAGCAGGAAGATTTCAACCCTTCTCATTGTCAAACCATTAGTTTTAATATCATGTTAAATAATCAACTCATCTAGAAGTTTAAGTTGTTAGAGAGAGCACTAACAGTATATATCATACTTTATATTGTAATACATCTATCCCACATCGGGTAGGTGTGGGAATTATGTGTAAATTTATAAGATGGTCACATTCTACTACTGGACACCAATAACATCTATAGATTTTTGAGTCGGCTTGTGGTAGACCTGGTGACCTAAGAAGATCATTCTTTCTAACTCAATCTACTATTTATTAATAAATTAAGTTGTAAGAGAGTTGAGCTCCGTCTTAACAGTGGAAAAGTGGGCCGTGACGACTTGCTTGATTCAATTTGAGTAAGGGAAGGAAGGTGGGGATTTAAGAGATATGGTGAGGATAGTTTTATGTTTATTGTTTTTTACTATTCTAAAGTCTTTAAGTTTAGCTAAATTAATGGAAAATACTATTTTAGCTTGACTTATAAATACCCTTGATAATTAACAGGAAACACGTGCATTGGTGGTTATAATTACAAACGACAATGGATTTTTATCTATTTATCTGAATAGTCCATGTTAACACACAGCGTCGGTCTCTCCTCGTTGTCTCTCTCGACGGACACGAGGCAACAAATTGACAAACGATTTTTGACCAGATTTGTTCACTATGTGTACCATCACACCCTTATTTTTTTATTAATTTGGGGTAAATTCGAGCAGTTACCTTTCGGGGAAATGATAATCTCTTCAGTCCACTTTCTTTTTATTCAATCGATAAAATATACTTTTGACGGTAAAATATTGAAAATACTTGATAAATAAAAGATAAAGCCACCGCCCAAAATTATGCATCGCAGTACAAAGTTTGGGCATCACAATACAAAAATTAGACATCGCAATGTCAAAACCGTGCATTGCGTGTACAAAATTAAATGTTAGAAAGTCAAAGTTTCCCTCTCTTCATTTATTTCTTACCCTCTCTCTCTCTCTCTTTCTCTCACTCACTCTTTCTATCCTTGAAGATTCAAAGAAATCCTTCTTACTCCATTTTCAACTCCATTTTCAACGAAACTTTCTTTACACCTGGATAATACTAGGACTAAGTGCCTGGGTCCCATCGATTTACCCAAATGCGTCTTACGATTGGATAGTCTCTTAGTACAGAATCCATGACTCATGGGTGTGGTCCTGTTTTTGCTTTTGTTCCACAATTTTCTTTTTTGATTTATCCCCCCAATTTTCTTCAATATCATTTATGTACTTCATTTTATGTTCACGCCTATTGAGGACCGGTCGGACGTTGGTCACAATTGTGGTGGTGGTGATCACATTGGGATTGTCCAGAGAGACGATGAGAATCGGTGGACTTCCCATGGAAAAAAAATCCAAAAGGGTATCCCTGTTTCGATTTAGGAGCGTCAAGAAACAATCTCATCGAAGGAACAGTCGGTCTTCTCCAGCGGTGACACCTGGTGGTTGTAGCAGTGGTGTTGTTGGTCGTGGGTTTGGAAAAGTTGGAAATCATATTATATTACAACAAGAATTATTCTCCTTCTTTCCCTTGCGTCGAAGCCTACAACACAAGCATCGCAACCCCAAAAAAGGTACGATGCAAAAAATATGACATCACAAGAAAGGTACGATGTAGAAAATATGGGCATCGCAAAACTCCGACGCAACCATTGCCCCTATCGCTATGTCGTCCCCTCCAATTAGAGGTGGCGATGCCCGCTCAACTCAAGCCCCTTATGCCGCCTCTACTTCGGCGTGTCATCGAACGAAATATGGAGGGAAGGAGCTCCATAGGTTTGATTCAGGTCTTCTTCCTTTTTTCTTTCTTAGTCTAAGTTTCATACATATCTTTGGCCTTGAATTTGAAAGGATTAATACCAAGGAGAGAAAATGCATAAGAGAGAGAGAAAGTGCAGAAGAGAGAGAGAGAGAGAGTGCAAAAATTTGAATTCGTCAGATGGTGAGAGAAAATAGCAAAAAAGATGGTATTTTTAGAACAAATTTATGAAAAAATATTTTACCGATTGAATAAAAAGAAAGTAAATTGGAAATGTTTTACAGTTTTATGGTTGCGAAAATTTGTATTTGTATTTTTTTCTTTTTAATTGTTATCGTAATTAACTTAATCAATTTAATTTTTTTCTGACGCGTAATTTTGTATACAAATTTAAAAACTTAAAAAAAATCGTAAGTTTTGTAATGTGAAATATTTGTTTTTTTTCTATCGTAATTAACTTAATCAATTTAATTTTTGTCCGGCCCGTTTTTTCCGGCCCGCAATTTTGTATACAAATTAATCAATTTAATGTTTTTACAAGATTCTACGGCTATTGAATAAAAAAACTATTTTGCAACACCAATTTCCAAATAATGTCTCTCTATTTTTTTAAAAGAATTTTCATTGTAATTTTTAAAAAGATTACAATTTTGTCCAAGTAATTTCAATAATCTCTCCTAAAATTTTATAAATAGGTTGGAAATATTCTTAATTAATGGTAGCACATATTTAAATTAGGAAGTATAAGTTAAAGTTATTGACGAATGTCAAATTTTTTAACGGAAAATTATATGCGGGCATTCATTTCAATGCAATATTGATATATATGAAATATAAAGAATGTCTCTCTATCACGTTTAATCTCACAATCTCAACCGTTTTTATCACGTTTTTTTCCATCTCTATTTATTACTGTGAAAATTATTGAGATATTACGATTTACAAGACAGTTTACAGTTATTATTTTACATTTGTGAAAATTAGTTACTCTTTTACTGAGATATTACGGTTTTATAGTTAATATTTTACGGTTTTACAGTTTTATGGTTGCGAAATTTTGTATTTGTATTTTTTTCTTTTTAATTGTTATCGTAATTAACTTAATCAATTTAATATTTTTCCGGCCCATAATTTCGTATATAAATTTTAAAAAATAAAAAAAATAGTAAGTTTTGTAATTTGAAATATTTGCTTTTTTTTCTTTTTAACTGTTATCGTAATTAACTTAATCAATTTAATTTTTGTCTTGCCCGTTTTTTCCAGTCCACAATTTCGTATACAAATTATTAATTAATATTTTTAGTTGTTCATTTCCACAGTATCTGCTTCATTTATTGATAAATTCTCAAACTAGCGTCGTGTCATCGGCACAGACAATTAGAGTACTAGTTCCATTCTAACACAGTTCTCAGATACAAACTAAACATGTGCATCGATTGTATTAGTCTATATTAGGCCTGACAATTGGGTGAGTTAGGTCGGATTGGGAGGAGAAATGGGTCGAAACCCATTATAAATTGAATATTAAATGGGTCAAAATGTTTTTGGTTAACTCGGGTCAGTTTATAACAGGCAGTGGGTTATACTATCGGCCCGTATTAACTTGAATTTCCTCCCAAAAAAACATATATTTATAGAGTAAAAATTTATCGGGTCAAAAAATTGGTAACAGATTCGACACACTTTAACACGATTCAACCCGTTAATATTTTTTGGTACATACGGGTTACCAGTTTCGATCTAAAAACATGAACGATTTGTATTGGATCAAGTGTGTTAACGGGTTTTGAGTTGTAATTGTCTGACCTAGTCTGCATGCCTATTTTCGTTAAATTATCATTCGATTGACAATTCCATTTTACCATTTTTTATCCCCGCCAAATGTGTGTGTGTTAGGCTTCTTTCAAATGGCAAGATCAACATCAACGGAGACAAGGAAAGTGAACCCCTTTAACCGTGGTGGAATTCTAATAACAAGTTTCCTTGTTCATGAAGGGAATTTAGTATTGGGTTTCCTTGTTTATTTCCCATTGAAGCATTTGGGTGAATAAATGAACAATTTTGCTAGGTTTATCACCAGGATTACCATTATGGTGACAAATATGCCTTGAAGATGCACATGCACTTTGCCTTCAAGACAAAGTTATCACTATAGTGGTAATCTTGATAATAAACTTAGTATTTTCCATAAATGAATAATGGCAAGAAATGCCTTTGTAGTTGTTAGGTTAAGAAAGAAAACAAATGAATTTGATGGCTTCAATTCAAAAGAGGCAAGGAATAAGTCACGGTGGTTAACTACACCCAAAAATTCAATCTCTACACCATATTTTTGTAATATACGGCATAAGGTATAATACGTCAATACAAAAAATAAGGTATAGAAAATGGACTTTAGGGTATGATTAGCCTCCTCCGTTAATTACTCTATGCAACCATCTCATTAATAAAGGAATATGGTTTATATTTACAATTACAATTACTGCACATGTATAATGGTTGGATCATAGCAAATCAAACCCAAATTACAGCTTTCAATGACAAATCAAAGCAAATTAAATCTAAATCAAATTTGATTTTAATATGATACTCAAATCAAACCAAATCATCCACACACTTTTGATTTTTATCCCGTTTTTGGTATTTTTGCAATTTAAAAAGATTTTTTTATATAAAATAAAAATATACATTTTTATATATAAATAAAGATTTTGTTAGTCTCATTTGGACTACAAACCAATTTTGAAGATAAAGATTGTGGGAACATATAAAAATGTTAGAGTTTGTATTTACGTTAGAAAAAAAATAGTTTTAAATCAAATAAATTACGTTATTAATTTTTAATAAGTTACGTTTGATCGAAACGGTTGTATTAATATGCAAATTAATGTAGGAGTGAGCAGAAGTTTTTCGGAACCGGACCGAACCAGTTAAAAATGGATCAGACCAATACTTTGGATTGGTCCTGGATCTAAATTTTTACAGAATCGGACCAATGTGTATTTATTATTATTTTATTATATATAATATACTAATATAATATAATTAATATATATATATTGATAAGAAGATAATAAAAGGGATACAACTTACAATCTAAAGAAAATATATAATAATTTGATTCAATATTCAACCAAGTTTCCTTATTTGGCTAAAGAGAAAATAGGAGGGAAAACATTGTTCTTCCCTATTAATTAATTTCCTGCTTCTTTTTGTGATTCCAAACATTATTAGTTTGAAGGATTGTTACCAGTAAATTAATTAAATTAATCATAAGGGATCGGAGATGAAGATTACTTGCAATAAATTTCCTTACAACTTTCTTTTTTATTTCTCTTTATTAATTTGGAAGTAATGATTTTTACCTTTAGTTTATTTTCACAAGAACAACGAACCCAACAAAATGTTGTATGAAGGAAGAACATGATTTAATTATTGATTATTGTTTTTTAGAAAATCTAGTTATCCTCTTGATCAAAGATATGCATTGTATTGGTCCGGTCCTGGTTCTCATGCATCTTCAATTGGTTCTGAACCGGACCAATGTATTGGTTCTCAGACATATTTGGTTGGTCCTGGTTCTATATTTTTTAAGAACTAGACTATTGGTCTGGTCCTATTTTCTCAGTTTTTCCAAAAAAATAGATCGGACCAGACCAAGCTCACCCTTAAATTAATGAGAAAATAACGAGATTCTTATTCTCTTATTTTATTCCCGTTATTCCCAATAAATTATAGACATTGGATGATGGAACATGGAAGGACCTTGAAAGGATCAACTCCGCAGTTGATTGGCTTTAAAAAAAAAAAAAAAAAAGATGTTGGCAGTTGGTACTTGGAAGTATTCTTTAAGAGTTTGGGTAGATTCTACGAGTTACGTTTTCGGTTTTGCCGCTGTGATTTTACTGTCATAGGCTGATTTAATGAAAGGTCAATTGATTGGATTTTTACCAAATTCGGTTTATTTTTAGGATATAGATTTAGTTTTTAAATTTGATTATTTGATTTTGATCTGAATCTGAAAATCTAAAAGCTTAATAAATCAGATATGAATTAAGATATTCTGATTTGCTAACAACCCAATTCGATCCGGTATAAAAAAATACATATTAATATTATACAAATAAAAGTTACTAATTATGAGTTTTTAATCATTACTCATTACTAATTCTACTAAATATAAATTTTACGATAAACTCTAAAGATCTTACTAACATTATTATTTATATTTGTGTAAGCTAAAAACATGAATTTTTAATTTTATTCAACCATTGATTAAGCAAAAATATTTTAATATTAATTTTATCAAGTACTTTAATTAGGAGCGAATAAAACCCGAATCCGAAAATTTAAGATATGAATTGAACTTTTGAATATCCGAAAGATAATCTCATCTGATCCAAGTTTCATAATTTCTTAACAAATCGGATAATAGATTTGACTGTTCTAATCCATTAACAGACCTAAATGGAACGCTACTGTAATGATTCTTTTCTTCGTTATAAATTATAATATTTAAACAAATTAAAAGTTGGAGGGGACATACTGTACCCTAATCCTTAATATGTTTTGATGTGGTTAGAACATATGACGTCAAACTTTGAAAATCCGACCGTCTTTGGTCTGATAAAACAAATAACACCTCTAATCAAGTTTTGAATACTCGACATTTGCGTTGAAGTGATACTGATGACTCCACCTCTTGATTGAGAATGTAAAGGTATGTCTAGTAACACTTGAACATCTAGCCTTGCCTATCTCTTAGAAGGAGTGTGTCTCTAGGGGATTGGCTGCCTCTATTGTTGATTCTTGTAAAGCTTCCCATTTGTCTTGTCAATGCGCATGAGCAAGGAGGAGGCGTTTACGTAAAGTATGAAGATAAAAATTAGGGGAATTGGCAAAACTACCCCAAGTACACATGTCGAGTAGTAGTAGTAATTGTTATAAATTTCCTTGATAAACAACTTTTTTTTTTTTTATCAAGGAAACATGAGAAAGGTAGGCATACAACTTTATAAAAGATGTTTTTTTAAAAAAAGTCTTTTTAAAAAAATTAAGGATAAAAATATCATTTTATTACTAATGAGCTATTAGAAATGTTATTTTCTTAAAAAAATCAAATTTCAAACAAGAAATCTTTGTTATTATTCATTCGTTTTCAATTTTGGTAAAATGAATTATGAAGTATGTATTTTATTTCGGGGAAAAAAGTCCACTATTCCATTTTGTGATATTTCACTTAAAGAGTTCATTTTAAAAAATTAAGGTATAAAAGTGTCATTTTACTACTAATAAGCTAATGAAAATGTCATTTTCTTAAAGGAAAAAAAACGACTTTCAAACAAAGACTTTGCCCGAAATAAAATGAGTACAAAGTAAGAAAACTAAATTAACATTTAAAATTGTTTTTATGTTAATAATGGAAATACTCAAATAATTCCATGAAATCATAATGGATAATTGGTTATATTTATGTGTACCAATCGAGTGCAAAAATAATTGTCAAATTTTACTTTTTTTGCACAAAGTTTAATGAAACCATAGTTAAGTGAGAGTTAATTGCAATAATTTAGCCTTATAAACAAATCCCACCTACGACCATCGTACTTGCGTAGAGAAGTAATACTTACATTTTGTGTCGTTTGGTAGTCAGGATTAAGACTAGATATGATTAATAAGCCGAATTACCTAATATTTGATACGCAATAAGTGGTCGGAACTAATAGCATGAACTATCCGGATAAAGTCATTAATCATTATCCCCCACTATTAATATCAAGGTGGAGGATGGTATTATTAGCACCTTTACTAAAAAAAATTCGGATTAATATTTGTAATTTCAAAACTACCCTTGATATGCAAGTAAGGATTAATAGTAAGGACACTAATAGTACTAGAATTAATAATATTATTTATCCTTATCCGACTACCAAACAAGCATGCAGTTATAAAACAAGTGATGTCTTTTTATTTTTTGAAAAATTCTTTAAGCAAATTATCTATAGTACACTGCTCCTCAAGTCAATAGGGTCCATAGGGATACTTATTTTGAAACAGCAATACTACATAATTATCACATTTTTTTTAATAATATTCTCTCCGTTCCAGATAAATAATTCATCATATACTATTTTAAAAATTTTCACTTTAAGAGACCATTTTTCAAATAATCATGTTTATAAAACTTTTCAACTACTTCCGTCCCTTAATTATCGTCTTTCTTTCCTTTTTCGCCCGTTCCAAAATAATTATCTTATTTAAAACTTACCTTTTTAGAATATCACTTTTATCATTTTATTATTATTTTTTACCATATTTTAATTATAAATCACGTACATATAGACTTTAAAAAAACTACATATTAAATCAATATAAATAATCAAGTTAATTATTATTTTTTAATCCGTACATCAATTCAACTAGAACGATAATTTAAAAACGAATGGAGTACATCCTTTTTTGGTAGAAGGGAAGGAATATTTAAAAAGTGAAGACAGGAAATTAAATCAACTGTATCAACACAGTATGAGAAGTGAACTTACAGGTCTCTTAATAATTGACCTACAAAAATCATATCTTGTCAATCTCAATACAAGAAACTCTTCTTCACAAGCTTACTTTCTCAAACAACTCAGTGAAACAATTTCCTTTTTTTTCTTTTTTTTTCTTTTTATGTATTTGGCCTAAACCTCTGTTACTTGAAAAACATTCGCCAGGTAGGTTTCATATCTACTTTTAACCATACATGAAATACATGAGGAACCTGCAAAAGACAAAGAGAAGGATAATCAGCTCTAAGTCACATAATTACTATTGGCAAAAACTTTGATAAGACGGTGATACGAATATTTTTTTTGTAACATGAGTCCTCCTTACCCGATCCATCGTGTGTTGGTAGATTAAGCTGTGAAAGAGTAGAATTCCGTCTTACAAATTAAGATCCATAAAACCGACTTACAGCAGACTTACTCATTACTTTTTCTCTTCATTTTCCTTTTTTTCTTTCTTTTATGTTTTGATTTTCTTCCTTCATTTTATTTATTTCATTTCATGTTATTTTGGTACGCCGGGAAATATACCAATCTTCTAGGGAAATATATATAGTGGCAGTAAAACAATACTCTAAAATCTAATGGTATGTTTTTAGAATGGAAAGTGAAAGGCTGAAAGCAGGTAGATTGCGCACCTGAATAAGTAGTATATGACTACGAAAGAGAGCACAAACCATCCCACAAGTGCACACATCTTTCGACTTGATTTCTTCTCAAACACCTAGACCATTACTAAGGTCATCATACTCCAAAATCTACAGATGAGGTGAAAAAGATGATGATTAAGAATGTCAGCAAAGAAACTCTAGTTTCGTACCATCTTGAACCTATCCATGGTCCCCGACATGATGCCCCTTGACGAATCCATCTCATTTCCCTGGTTTATGAATATATATAACTAGTTGATTAATGAAAAGGGGAAAAAGGAGTGGAACTTTTACGCAACTACAAACTGACGTACCATTCGGTCCAGCATACGGTTATGATTCTCCACCTCCTCATGTATATCACCGGTCAACTGCCAATGTCAAATATCAAAAGTACAAATCAGAAACGGAAGGCTGCACGTGCGGAAATGCATAAACTTGCACAGCAGAATGGTAACTGATAACCATGTAATTACAAAAGATGTTATTAGAAGATCTGTTGTTGCATAATAATGCAGTCTAGACTTTTGTCTGTGCTTGTGACAGTACTTTTTGGTCTCCATCTTCCAACTCCAAGGCAGGTAATTTACACCAATATGAAAGCCATGGACAAGCCTAGGTTTGTAAATCTCAATTCTCAACAACCTCGGACAAATATCAATTCGAACATTTTATACTTTGTTGTGGATTTACTACATATACTGAGTACAGTGCAGAAGGCTCTGGTGATAGCCCCAAAAAATTAACCTTTTAAATTTTGCTACATTGCAACTGTGAGCCAACATTTCAGGATACGAGCTCCAATATTGAATGTAAGCAAACAAGCAGCTGAGTTCAGTAGCCAGAAAACTTTTACATGGGGAGCTCATTGTTTCTCCAATGTATTGAATGTATGCCAGGTCAAACCTGCCCAGCCAATTTATTTATTTTTTCAAAAATGAACGTTACAATGAGTCCTGCAATAGTAATATCCAATTAATAAATACTCAATGAAGTCCAATAACTAATAGAAACAGCTAGATTCTTTTGGGAATATATATAGTTAAGTTGGAATTGTCAGATCATGGGTGTATTGTCTTTTTGCCTATATTCCTAGCTTTTGAAAAGCTAGCTTGGGGATCGTAAACTCCAAATTGTGGCTTACCAAAAGCTCTACCAAACACCAATTTTGGAGCGTTTGGAGCAAAAGCTAGCCCCATAAGCTCCTATCTACAGTTAGGATATCTAAACATCATACCATCATATATACTAGGAAAATTCAAGGCTCCAAATATCAAGTATATGGGGGGTTTTAGAACTTTTAACAAATCAAATTAGTCAATAACCCCATTGTTCAACTCGAAGCCTTCAAGCCCTTATAAAATATTCCCACTTCAAGTAAAAGTATGTGTTGCTTTCATCTTGAGTCTTGTCTCATTTCTTCGTTTTAGCCTTTACATAGTTTCAGTTCTCACTTAATTATACTTTACTATAAACATTAAGTGAATAGTAAGTGATAACTAAATATGTAAAGGCTTAAAAGAAGAAAGGAGAGAACTCAAGATGAAAGATTTTAGATTCAAAATCATCAAAGATCTTTTCACTTAATTGGCCCATAATAATCTAAAGTTTCCCTTTCTCGACTCAAAATCATCTTATGAATTGTGCATCGCATGAATTCAGGGCAGCACAACATGAGTTCTGAGGGGGTCATCTGCCCAACTTCAGTTTGTAAGAATTCACTACCACTGCTAATTCATAAAATTGTTAAAATAACAAGAATATCTTCTTAATTTTGAGATATCTTGCCCCCAACTTGAGAAAAAGATTTTAGAACTACATAGAAATTCTCCCCCCCCCCCTCTCCGAAATAAAAAAGTAAATAAAAATAAGGTTGTTACTGAGATATTGTATACCATCTATTGTAGTATCATTTTTATTACAAATTCATCCGACAAATTTAAAAAACGGCATGGAAAAAAGTTACTCTCTTAAGCCCCTACTTTTCCAACAACATTACGTCATTTAGAAAGGAGTAAGAATTAAATTTGACCCTCATAAAAAATATCTAGCTTCATCACTGGCTTGGATAACTCAAATGATGTAGAGTACCATATGCTTTGCCTAATCAAGAAGCGATTAACTCAAAAGAAAATACATAAAGTTTGGAACCGATTGAGAACTTGGGTTTGTGATAACACCAGGCTATTTCATTATTTTGTAATGTAATGCTGCAAGAAGAAGAAACAACATGACCGTAAAAATAATAACCAAAAGAAAAGAAGCAATACCATGGAAAAATAAACTGGAGATGAAATTGCGATTACAATATTAATTAGTGAACATAATAATTTCCAAAAGAAAAAAACTCACCCTTTTTAAAAAGACGACTCTATCTTTCAAGCTGTCCAAGGCTGTTTCATTTTCATTCTCATCAATATCATGGGAGTAAGAGGGGGAAGCCCTAAGACCACCGTCCTCAATGCCATCAAAGCTATCAACGAGAGCAGCCCTAGATGCACGAAGGTCCCTATAAAACAAAATACACCATAACTCAAGAGAGAAGAGTAAATCTTACAATAAACAAAAGTCACCAATCCGGTAAGAAAACAAAAGGCGAAAATGTACAGGGCAGAAATTTCATACGTCTCACTATGTGTAAATGTTGATAAACATGTCTACATAAATAAGGTTTGTTTGGTGTAAATATGTGCAAGGCTGACAGGATAAAAGAACCTACGACAACAAAGATAAGATTTAAGAATAACTCCACTACTAGTCTGCATGCACCACTGAAGTTCAACAATGTAGAGTCCAGAAACGAGAAGCTTCAAAACTAAATTACTATCTAACGGGGACAACAAAATAAAAAAAGAAACATCAATTACTAATAAAAAATAGGAGGGAGACTGCCTCTCGCTTGGTGCCTCTATTTTTCCTCTAAGAGAACCACCAAATAAACAAATTGCCATGTTTTTTTCTACCCACAACGTCTCTCATCACAGTCAAAAGACAACTACCGATAACTAGTTAACTACCTGTTATTAAAATCAACTAAAGTCCTAAATAGCAGCAATAAGTTTTGAAATAAGTTTTACAAGTCAAAAAAACATGTGCACAAGATCTCTTTGTTACTGATATAAACTATGGATTTCCCGGGGGTAAAACTTGGAAGAGAGAATTAATAAGTTGTAGCTGTATAACCCTCCCTGTTTCAATAAACTTAGCCAAATCAAAACTCAAATAAACCACAAAGTCAGGTTTTATTTTGACCTCAGTTTGGCCAACTCTATATAGTACTCAAGTCTCAACCTGCCAACCATTCAACAGTACAAACCAGTGGCAAATCCAAGAATTTTTCTCACTGGGGCACGATGCACATAGGCATTATCCCCTCAAAAGGGTATAAAGAGACAAGGGAGTTGAATGGTCAAAGAAAGAAATAACTCTTCTTATTCTAAAATCATGAGAGTCACCTCTTTTATGCTTATGTTACCCTTAAACGCTTAAAAGAATGCACAACAGTTCCCCCAACAAATATTAGGATAAAAACAACTTATTACCCATTTCTCTTTCCTCTCTCATCCACTTCCAAACTCTCTCCTCTCTCACATTCCCACCCACTTATCTATCCTCTCATTCCTCCTCCAATGTTCACATAAAGGTAAGCTAATGGTATAACGTCATTGTTTACGTCATTGTATAATTATTGCTTTTCAAAGATGGGGTGAGGTTAAGGCAGATCTATATAAGACCTGTAAGACAGATAAACTTTAAAACAAAACTTAAGAACAAAAGAGAAGACACAAAAGAGAAGACGGGAGAGGTAATTAAATACTTAGAAACTTCGAAGATATATTTCTTCCTTTGATTACAAATGAAGGTTGAAGGCCCTTTATAATTTATATAGAGCTCTGGAATAAAGCAATAATTATACAATGACGTAAGCAATGACGTCTAGAAAGCAATAATTAAACAATGACATAAGCAATGACGTCTAGAAAGGAAATCTAACCGCATTAAAGTCACGTGGTTTAGAAGATATATTTCTTTCTTGGTGGATCTTGCTTTGGTAGGGGTGGGGTGATTTCACGTGGTTTAGAAATGGGGAGCATCATCAATTTTCGAGAATAGATAGATTCTTAATTTCAGGAGACTGGGAGTGCTGCTTTGGTAGTTCTGTTCAGTCCTGTCTTCCGAGGCTATCATCAGATCATGTGCCTTTACTTCTTGAGTGTGATGGTAGTTCTAAAGGGAGAACTCCTTTTCGGTTTGAGAATATGTGGTTAAAAGAGCCTGGGTTTCTGGATTGGGTGAAGGCTAGATGGGACTCTTATTTGGTGGCAGGTGATCCAAGTTTCAGATTAGCTAGAAAACTGAAGTTGCTCAAGGAGGATTTAAAAGTTTGGAATAGAGAGATTTTCGGTAAGGTGGAGATTAAAATCAAATCCATTTCGGATGAGATTTGCAGACTGGATGAGAGAACAGGGGTTGGAATATTGGATGAGGTAGAAGAATCCCTTAGGGTGCAGTTAAAACAGGAATTGAAGAGTCTTCTTATCCGCGAAGAGATCTGTTGGCGACAAAAGTCGCGGGTTCAATGGTTAAAGGAGGGAGATAATAATACCAAGTTCTTTCACAGGATGGCAAAGATTCGTGAAGCAGCAAAAACAATTAAAACTGTCCAGATTGAAGGTGTGCAATTAGAGGATGAGGCAGAGATTAGGGTTGGCATCATGAATTTTTTTAGGCGTCAGTTTGAAGAAAGTGGGGGTTGGAAATTTGGATGGTGTGGTCTTTGACAGTATCAACGCTGATGATTCAGCCTTGGAGCGTCCCTTTTCGATTGAGGAAGTGGCAGCAGTGCTACGTAAGATGGAGGGAGATAAAGCCCCAGGCCCCGATGGGTTTTCTATGGCATTTTTCAGCATTGTTGGGAGATTATTAAAGGGGATATCATGGAGGTGTTTCAATTCTTTCATTCTAGTATAAGATTTGAGAAAAGCCTTAATGCTGCTTTCATAGCCTTGATTCCGAAAAAGAGTGGTGCTACTGATTTGAAAGACTTTCGACCGATTAGCTTAGTTGGTGGCATTTATAAGCTGATCTCCAAAGTGCTAGCCCAAAGAATGAAGAGGATAATGGGTAGAATTATCTCGGTGTCGCAGCACGCTTTTGTGAAGGATAGACAGATTTTGGATGCGTCTTTTATTGCCAATGAAGTCGTGGATGACAGGTTGAAAAGCGGTGTCCCAGGGTTGTTGTGTAAGTTGGATATAGAGAAAGCTTATGATAATGTGAACTGGGACTTTTTGTTCTATATGTTGGAAAGGATGGGTTTTGGTATCAAGTGGATTCAATGGATCCGCTTCTGTATTTCTACGGTTCGCTTCTCTGTTTTGGTGAATGGGGAACCATCGGGATTTTTCTCTAGCTCGAGGGGCTTGCGTCAAGGTGATCCTTTGTCCCCGTTTCTGTTTATCGTTGTAATGGAGGCTCTTAGGAGGATGTTAGAGAGGGCAATGCTGGAAGGTCTTATAAGTGGTTTTAAGGTGGGGAGGAGAGGGGAGAGGGAGGTGTCGATCTCCCATCTTCTTTTTGCAGATGATACCTTAGTTATTTGTGGTGCAGATAAGGCTCAGTTGGGGTATCTTCGATTGGTTTTATTATTCTTTCAAGCAGTTTCAGGCCTACGCATTAACATTTCTAAGAGTGAAATTATTCCTGTAGGGGAGGTTGAAAATTTTGGGGTTCTAGCTGCATTCTTTGGTTGTAAGTTTGCTTTTCTTCCCGCCTACTACCTTGGGCTTCCCATAGGTGCATAGTCAAAGAGCAGGGGCGTTGTGGAATCCAGTGGTCGTGCGTTTCGAGCAAAGATTGGCAAGATGGAAGCGCCAACTTCTTTCCAAGGGGGGGAGATTAGTTCTAATCAAGAACACTTTTGCTAATTTACCGACCTATTTCTTATCGCTCTTTGTGATTCAGGCCACAATTAGGGAAAGATTAGAAAGGTTGGAAAGAGATTTTTTGTGGGAAGGGCAAACAGATGAGCACAAGTTTCATTTAGTGAACTAGGAAAAGGTGTGCTCTAGGGTTCAAGAGGGAGGTCTGAATATCAGAAAACTCAAATTATTAAATGAGGCTTTGCTGGGAAAATGGTTGTGGAGGTATCTTATAGACAAGGAGGCTTTTTGAAGACAAGTGGTGGTTTGCAAGTATGGAGAAGGGGATCACTGTTGGTTCCCTAATGAGGTCAATTCTTCTTATGGGGTGGGAGTCTGGCGAGGTATCAGGAAAGTGTGAAACTCTTTTGAAAGATTCATTGCATTTGAGGTTGGCAATGGGACCTCGGTGAGATTTTGGGAAGATAGATGGTATGGGGATACTTGTTTGAGGGCGGTGTTCCAGAACTTATTCGAGCTTTCCACGGATAAGGATTGTAGAGTTAGCTCTATTTTGTCTTCGGTGGAGGGTAAACATATCTAGAATCCCACGTTCAGAAGGAATTTTCATGATTGGGAGATTGAGTCAGTTGTGCAGCTTTTAAGGAGGCTTCAAGAGCGTATACGCATGTTGGTGGATAAGGTGGTTTGGAAAGGTATAGGGGGCCCTCTTTTTTCAGTAAACTCGTAGTATCTCAAGCTTCTCAACTGTGGTAGAACTTCATTCCCTTGGAGAGCAGTTTCGAACTCCAAAGCCCCTAAGAGAGTGACTTTTTTCATGTGGGAAGCGACTCACGAAGCTATCCTAACCGGGGACAATTTGCGGAAACGTAACATGGTTCTTGTCAATAGGTGTTATTTGTGTAAGGATAGTGAGGAGAATGCAAATCATTTGCTTCTGCACTGCCAAGTGGCTATAGAGCTTTGGAATTTTGTGCGGGGTATGTTCAAGATGTCTTGGGTCATGCCGAGATCGATTATTGACCACGTTAGGCCGGACTACGGGTATGGGGTATAAGAATAGGAGAAGTCGCATAATGGGGACGGCTTTTTGGGAGTGTGTTGGATTCTATGGAAGGAAAGAAACCATAGGGCATTCGATAACGTGGAAATGTCAGTCCCGGAATTGAAGAATTTGTTGATTCGCACCCTTCATTTTTGGTGTTCCGAGGCTAATCACTCTTCTTCTAGTTCCAACAATGTTATTGTAGATTTTGTAAATAGCATAGACATTGGTTAATCATTTTGGTTAGGTATACTTCTAGTGTACAAAGGACGCATCACCTCTTTTGATGCTTTTTATATATTATTTACTTATCAAAAAAAAAATGACGTCTAGAAAGCAATAATTATACAATGACGTAAGCAATGACGTCTAGAAAGTAATAATTATACAACGATGTAAGCAATGACGTCTACCAACGGGAATCTAGATGAGATGGGTCATCTTCATATGGATCTGGGTAAGATCCATCACTGTTATCATCAAAACTCGGGTTCTCATCATCCACGGATTCAGATGTTTCAAAAGTTGGGATAATGTGAGACATGCCCCATTGGTCGAGCGCATCAATCCACTTGGATGACACAGGGTGGTCATCTGTCCAGGCTTGCATTCCTAACATGAGAGGGGACGGTCCGGGGATTGATCATATTGGCTCGGGCAAGAGCATTTTTTGTGTTCATGAAAAGCTCAAAGTTGCGCACTGCGCAAGTGGACCCTGTTGGATTAATATCAGACCAATCAAAGATGAATGTCATGGGAACATGATAGACAAATGAATGTCCTTGATTTCTGATGGTTAGGGGAGGGAGGTATGAGCATGGTCTCCGGAACATTATGATCACATATGGTTTGCAGCAGAGAGACAGATGTTGTGTCCATTGGTGAGCTGGAAGAAACCACTGGAACAATTTGGACAAGTTGTGGGAGTGGGGTGGAACATTGTCAAACTGGCACTAGAAAAGGTATGAGAGGAGTTTAATTGAATTAAACGAGATTCCTATGGTAGATGTTTCAAACAAATACCAAAAGAAACAGAGTGCTTCTTAAGGGAATCGGAACAGGTCATGGATATGGAAGATACTAAGGAAGGGATAGTCTGGATGGAACTTGAGTCCTTTCATGAAGAGACCATGGCGGTGGAGAAGGATGGTAAGTAAATTTTGGTAGTTTGGAGTGGCCCTCTGCTTGAGTGTTATGTCTGCAATGGCTTCTGCTATTTCACTAGGGAGAGAAAGAACAGGGATCAGTTCTGGTGTTTTAGGGTTGGAGGAGGAGGAAGGGGCTTCATTGATGGGGAACACCATTGGGATGATATTGGAGTTGTGTTCAAGGTTGGTTTCTTTGGAAATTCTACATACCTTTTTATACTTTTTTGGCCTTGAGAGAAAGTCTGCAAGGACATTTGTTGTTCCTTTGATATGTTTGACAGTAAATTTCCACTGAGAGAACCAATTTGACCATCTTAAAAGTTGTGCCCAAGAAAGTATCTTTCACTTGAATTGGAGCATGCGGGGGAAAGAGGACATGTCCATCTCGACTTGAAAGTCGTGCCCGATTAGATGGAATTGAAAATTTTCTATTCCCATTTGACTGCAAGGATTTCTTTGAACGTGGAATGGTAGTGCTGTTCTGATGGCTTAAATGTACCACTTTTGTATCCACATATTGTTCTCTGATTATCTTCACTTTGGACAAGAAGGACCGCTACCCAATATTCGTCACTTGCGTCTGTCTGAAGAATCTTTTTTTCTGACGAAGCAGGAATCTTTAAAGGGGGCATTGTGCTTGCCAGCTGTTTGATTGACTTAACAGCTTCAGTTTGTCTTGTGGTCCAAGGAGGAGGATCCTTTTTCAGCATGGGGAACAGCCATACTATATGGGCAGATAGCTTCGGTAAGAAATCTGCCATATAGTTGACTAGTCCAAAGAACTGCTGGATTTCTTTCTGTGAAGATAGAATATCTGGGAATCTGTGCAATTCTTGGGCAATGTGGGGCTGGGGCTGGGGCTGGTATTTACCGTTAGATATCTTCATCCCTAGAAAATCAATGGATAAAACGCCAACTTCCATTTTCTTTTCCGAGAGCATGATACCGTACTAAGTTACCAGGGAATGGAACTGGGAGAGTAAGGCTACATGGGATTCTTCATCAGAGGAGAATAGGGGTATGTCATCGATATAAACCAAGTGTATTGGAAAGAATTGGCTCAAAAATGGTTACCATAGCCTTTTGAAAGGCGGATGGGGCATTTCTAAAGCCGAATGGCACGACATTCCACTGGTAATGATGGTCAGGGATGCAGAACGCAGTCTTTGGCCTATCTTCAGGTGTAATACCCAGTTGCCAAAAACCTGACTTGAGATCGAACTTCAAGAGAACTTTTGCATCAGATAAGGATTAGAACAATGACTTTTTTTGTGGTAAAGAAAACTTATCATCTGCCAAGAAGTGATTGAGTGGCCGGTAATTGATGACCAACCGAAGCTTTCCTCGAACTTGTTCACTTCTTTTGTTGACATAGAATGCCTCACATGCCCATGGAGAGGATGTAGGTTCTATAATTTTTTGTTCAACAAGCTGGGTGCATTCTGTGAGAGCAAGTTGATAATGGTAGGGATTCATCCCTGGATGGCTTGCTTTGGTGGGATTGATATCTTCATTATGTTTGAAGGGCAAGGAAACATAGAACACGGAATTCAGCCAAGAACTCTGTATGGGATGAAGCACAAGAATCTTGGATGATCTGATGCTTGAGGGTTTCTATGGATGAACCAGACGCCATGTAAAGCCGTGGGACTGGGCTCCATGGGTTGAAGAAGCTTTTGTAACATATAAAGGATATCGAAACCGATGAGGAGGTCTTTTCCATGTAGGCTCGAGCCTGGCAGTTTATGCTTAATGACACACTTGGGAAATAATCTGATGTGAATGGAAATACTGATTTTGTCAATGATGAAGCTTTCACCATTAGCTGCAAGGAAATATTGATGATGTGGCTTCCAAAAACTAGCAAAGGAGTATTTTTGGATTTAGGATGGAGACTGTGGATCCTGTATCAAAGAAGGCTGTAACTTGGATGAGCATAGCATATGTAGAGGTGAGAAGGTGAGAAGGTGGATTTTGGCCAGGGGCATGGGTTGACTTTTTTGTACAGGTAGGATGTGGGGAAGAGGATTCAACATGAAAACCTTTGGCATAGGATCATCATCTGATAAATCAGAGTCTGTCTCTGATGAATTACTTGGATAGGCAATTGAACAGATTGTAGAATCACCTAGTTCATCATCAAGAGAATAGAGGGACTCGAGGTCAGAGAGATCTACCGGCTCAATTTGACTGAGCATTTGGATCAACGCTTGAGATTTCTTTGTATCCGGACAATCTTTTGCGAAGTGTCCCCTTTTTTGACAAATGAAACACCTATCAGAATTGTGGCCACGTTGGGGCTTCTTCTTTATAAATCTCCATTTTTTCTTGGACGCGAAGGGACGTCGTGAAAAGCTCTTCCTTTGTTGGAAGGAATCAAAGGATTTGGAGAGATATTTAGAATAGGACTTCCTTTTCGTGTGAGTGCAGTCACAGGACAACTTGTCTTTACACTTGATTTGGAGGTGCTTTTCGTCACAAGAAGAACCTTATCTTTTGCCATTTTTTTTCAAATTTTGCAAAGAACTTTCTCTGGTTGCAAAGTTTTTCCAGAGCATTCAAAATTAACTGGTAAAGGCCACCAAGAGAGGTTTGAGCAACCGTCATATTTCTGGATTCCAGGGATCTGTATGTTTCATTGCCAAGAGATTCTAGAAAGGAGTTGAGGAAAACCTGCTTAAGGTTGACATCATCAACACCATGAAGGTAATAAAAACGCTGAGACATTCGATTATAATGCTTTTCAAGATCTTTTTTCTGGAAAGAACAACACTTCATTATAAGGAATTCTTCTCTGGCATGGATAGTGTGTTCTATGGAGCTGCCAATGAATTCAGAATAAATGATATTCATGAATTCTTCTGGAGACGGGGACTGCTGAATTTGCAGCTGTCGGTATTCTCCAAGACTGAGATACCAATCTCGAAGGCGCCTTTGGATCCGGGCAAGGAACTTTTTAATGACCAACTCGATGGAATAAAACTGCAGCTCTGCTATGCACCAAGTTAACATTTCAATATTTCGTTCACGCCATTTGGAAGGCGGAATATCATCGAAAGTGAATTGTTGTTTGGTATCGGTTTGAGGAAGCCGAGGAGCGCTTTGATTCACTTTTTGGAGAGTCGTGATTGGTTACAGTTACGTCATGAGCAGATGTTGTTCGAAAGCTTCTGTGGAATCGAATTCTTCTTCCATTTGCGAAGAAGATGGATCAACTACTGGTCCGACAAAGGGGGACGAAGAAGGGTTATGATGGTGGGAAAGGGTTTATAGGAACTGGGAAACTGGGTTTGTTTGTTCGATCGGAAAGATGTCAGGGGCTATGGTGGAAGCACCTATATGAGGATCTGGATGTTCTGGTTGGAAGGCTTGTGGAGCAGAGTTTTTGGATGTGGTGGCTATGCTTGGTAAGGAGGCTGTAATAAATTGTGAATTCTTCTGGGTGGGTTTGCTGGTAGATTGGGATTTTGGGGCCCAAAGAGTGAGTGAAGAGGATGGCTCTTTGTGGGTGGACTGGGGGATTGGCTGAGGGTCAAAAGCAGTTTTGACGAAGGGAGTTGTGGGTAATCTCCAAGGATCATCGGCGAGTGTGGCCATTTTTTTATGTTTATGTTGCCTCTCTAGGTATGTGAGCTGGGCTCTTAGAAACTTCATCTCTGCTTCTTTTCTGGTTAGGGAAGAGGAAACTTGGGGAGATGGTGAAGAATGGGCAATTTGGAGAAGTTCTTGGTGGAAAACTTGGATCTTGAGACGGATCTCATCTGTCATGTTTTCAAGTGACTTTACCCTTGAGGAGAGATTATCTTGGGTTTGTGCAAACCTGCTTTGCTGAGAAATTATCTGCTTAAGCGCTTTGTTCTAGGCAACAGCATTTTCGCTTTGCCAATTGAGGGTAGCTTCTGCGGGGGTTGAGTTAATGTTTGTTAAATTCTTGACTTTCCAGGCATGTTTGGTTCTTTGATCTGGAAGTTCAAATGAACCTAGGGGAGGGAATTCTGCTTGGTATTCTTGCGAATTTGAGGCTGGAGCAAGCATATGACATGTCAAAGGAGATGGATGGAGCATTGGGCCTTTGTGAATGATGGATAGGGCTTTTTGGTAGTAAGGAGGGAGATTGGAAGGTGGGGAAGGCTTGCATGGTCGAGGAGGTGATGTAGGCTTGGGAACTTTATCTGAATAAAGGATGTAATAGTCGAATTTACCAGATGGTTCACCGAGGGTTCCTACAGTAGGGTCACCTTCTTCAAATCTTCTTTGTAACTTTTTTTGAGAAGAGTTTTTCTTCTTTGGGATATCTTCATCCATCAAGACTTTGGAAGCATCATCTAAACAGTTTGGGCAATCGCAAACATCGTACCAACAGTGTGCAATTGGTTTGATCATATTAATTTCCGTTGGGAAAACATTACACAAAGCATTTGCTTGCTGTGGAGATGAAAACTTTACTTCAATGAGACCATTTTCGTGACGCACAAACTCTGGAGCTGTGGTGCTTTGTACAGGAGCCTGAGGGGCTTGATGAGTTTGTTCGTAACTTGTTACCCATTGCTCAGGGAGGAGCTTGAGTAAGTTTGCTCGCGATAGTTGTCTTGGGACATAGGTGCACGTTGGTGTTGCACTAGAATCAATATCTAGGAGAAGGCATCTCCTGAGTTTTCTCGGCCAGGGACCATGAGATCCAGGGAATGATTCTGTACTCTATACGCCATTTGGTAATGGAACGTTGCTTGAAACGTGTTTACCTGGGTAGTACCACCAATTTAAATCTGGGCTTTTAAAGATGTGAGTAAAGAAGGATCATTAAGAGGCATGTTGAAGTTTGGATACAACGTGACAAAAACCGTTCCGGCATTTAGGGTTGTTTGAATTGTACCAATACATGCGTATTGATACTCAACAAACCTTGTATCTACCAAAGCAATTCTTGAGAAAGTTGGGAGTCCTTTGCGACCATGGAAAGTAAGAGCTAGTCTCACATCACCAAAGTGGATATGGGTATATCTTTGAGAGAGACATTGTCTGGGAAGGTCGGCTGAAAGGGACAAGGCAACTAAATATTCAGCAGTAGTTGCAGGAAGTTGGTATGAATCAAACTTGAAAGCTTGAACATACTTTTTAACTTGTTGGACCGAGGAAGATCCGATCAATTTTTTGACTTTTCTGGTTAAAGAAGTAGTGGGTTTAGAAATTACATGGTAAGGATTGACTATAGGTAACTGGGATATGGGGATCTTTGAATCATCAGGAACATAAGATATTTCATATAATTGATCTATCTTAGAGGTCGAAGATTGTCGGAGGTTTGATGAAGGAGATAAAAGCGAACTTGAACTCATGATTAAAGAACTGGAGAAACTAATTCTTCTTTTTCAATAACTTTTCTGAGGAACCAACTGCGACTCCTTTGTCGACTTACAAATCCTCAACGAACTCGTATGAAAAAAGAAAATAGGCTAATCAAGAGATGCTCGAGTATGGTTTTCTGATTTGAGAGATCCATGCTAAGATGGCAGTCATAGAGCATACTAATCCGAAACTCGACGGAGGGAAAGTGGTTAGGCTCTGATACCAAAGATGGGGGGAGGTTAAGGCAGATCTATAAGACCTGTAAGACGGATTGCATGGTCAAAAAACGGAGTGCGTGGTCACTTTAGTGATGTTTGGTAGCCTTTTATCTTGCAAGCTAGAAGCAAAAACATATTTCTGTTTGAATTCATTGTGTTTGTTGTTTACCCATTTCAACATCTGCAAGCTTGCAATTGCTTTCTGGCAAATATGAATACCAATGGGTGATTTTGCAAATCAACTCTATGATTCTGAAAGGTCTATTTCACATGATTTGGTTCAATCTACCCGGACTTGAAAGATTACTCATGGGCTGGAGACTCCAAGAGACAGTAAATGGACCCGTTGTTCTTCCGAGCCTAGCCTGTGAAGCTTCAATTTTGACCAAGGACTCACATTGATGAACAGGCAGCTGAGCAAACGAACAGATATATAAAGGGATTTGTTTTTCTCCCAAAGGTTGCCTGCGAAAGCTTCAACTTTGATCTAGGACTCACACTAATGAATGTGCGGCTGAGAAAACAGACTTGCTAAAAAGTAGGATTGATAAGGAGAAATTGAAGTTCTCATGGTAGATGAAGAAGAAAGACATTGAAAGGAGGAAGAAAGAATTAAGAGCTTAAAAGTTTTGGATTAAACATGTTGCTGATGAAGTTTAGGGTTATACCTGATATATTCCATGTTTTTGAGAATTAATTCTTTAGCCGAGTGCGGAGAAATGAATGTTTTTCCTTTCTAGAATTGGGCCCAAAAGAAGAAATAATCCTAACTCATTCAGAAATGGAAGTAGCTATCAAGCACGTTTGTTTCTTTTTTTGATCAAAAATTAGAAATAGAAATGAACATTTTAGAAAAGAAATGGTTATCATACAGACCCTTAGCTGCCGTGTATCACTTGCTTCACAACACTGTTGCACCTTTCTCAGGTGGTGGTGCACCTGAGCACGACTATTCGGTCTTGCACCCTTTTGTTGTCTACGAGTATGGATCTGGTAGAGTTAAACTAATGACATACCAAGACTACTTGGTCACTCGGCTGCTGTGTAGCACCTGCTTCAAACCATTATTGCACCTTTCGCATGTGGCTGCAACATGAGCTGGAATACTTGGTCTCTTGGACCCAATTGTTTTGTATCACATAGAGCCTACCAGCCAGTTATTGAACATTGCAGTCATTTACGATGCATGAGGACCCTGATCATTTTCTTTCCGCTTCTCGTTCATCTCACCTTTCAGTCAATCTCAGATGTTAGTAATGTTCACTCTGATTCTATATAGAGCTCAAAAATCTGTATCTTGTCCCGAACTTGGATACCGATTTTCTTTTTGTTAAACAGTTGGTTTTTAACAATTCCATTGTTCTTTACTTTTCTGTAATTATTAAGTACGGAATAGGAAAGATAGTTGGCCATTGTTTTCTCCATGCTTGGAGTGATACCTGTCTCTGCCTCTATTTCTTGTGTGTGTGCTGGACCATTTGGATTGAAAGGAATAGAAGGGTCTTTGATAACGAGAGGTCCTTGTCTCAGTTGCACTGTGTTGCGCACCGTTCAGTCTTGGTGTTCAGATGCTAAGACTTTCATTTCTCATTCACATTCATTTGTAGATTTTGTTAATAGTCTTTCCTTAGTTTAGTTTTGTGTATACTCCTAGTGTACAAGGACGCGTCACCTTTTTACTGATTTTAGCATATTGACAAGTTGACTTACTTATTACTTATAAAAAAAACTCTTACTTATAAAAAAAAAAAAAATTAAGTCTGATTTATGATGTATACATATCCAAAAAAAAAAAGCCTGATTTATGATGTAATAAGTCTGATTTATGGACTTTATCGCACAGTAAACAAGGACATCCATATTAAAAAAGATTAATATTTCAAAGTGGTTGTACTGCTTGTTACATGGCTAAGGGTAAAATCCTTCCTTCCCTAAACAATAGTCATACGTCTTCATGAACTATTTCAATCCATTTCATTCAGATGTGTGGACTGCGCCAATCACTTCATCTCCAGAATCCCAGATACCAGTACTTTGTCAATTTTATTGATGTTTAGCTTTACTTGGTTATATCTCCTACATAGAAAGTCCGAGGTATTCACAATCCTTAAGTTTTTAAGACGTGATTATGCTTTGATTTGACAAGGGCTAGACTTCGAGTCTCTCAATATGCATTTGCTTCTGCCGGTATGAGTACACAATTTGGCACCGTATTTGGTTTGTCACGCAGCTTAGTTTATCTCTCCACGTGCATGCAAGGGGCGCATGTTAGGGGGAGTGTTAGAGGCTCATTTACATTGTTGGGCCCACTTTTTTATAGCTTAAACATTTAAATGAATTGGTATGTGGCAACGTAACACCAAATATTTATCTGAATACGGAGTCCAAGAAGTTTATAACTACTTCTTGAGAATAAAAAAAGCCAACCATACATAAAACATGCACATAAAGTGTCGGGAAGTGCACATCAATTGGCTTTTATTGTTGTTAAGTGAATTTCTATATTGATTCTACACACCTTTTAAGTAGGTGGGATATATGTGATATGATTACCTAAAGAGATGGTGATACGTCCCTATTAGTCCTAATCTTCATATTTATGTTTTCAAGGACATAATTGTTTCCCAATTTCAACAACCTTGAGCCTAGGCTATGATGGGCACCTCTTTCCTTAATTGATTCACAATAAGATTAGTTAAACGCAAGTCACAACATTTCAACCTTATTAAGTTACCAACTCATCTTGAGATAGAGGCTTAGCGGTATATATCAAGCTTAACATTCCCCCTTCACGTGTGACCCGTCCACACGTGGAGAGATAAACAAACATGCCTTCCCATGGGCATCGGAAACAAGGTGTCAACAAGTGCCCTCACAATATTTCATGCAACAAATGCAAGCAGAATGACTTGAGCCCAAGACCTTGCCAAATCTGAGCTCTCATACCATGTTAAGTTACCAACTCATCTAAAAGTTTAAACTTTTAGAGAGGGGCTCATACCATGTTTTCAAATTGCTAAAAAACTGAAACTTCTTAAAGAAGACCTTAAAGTCTGGAATAAAGAGGTGTTTGGGAGAATAGAGATCAGAATCAAGGAAGCTATGGAGGAAGTCAAAATTCTGGATGAAAAGGAGGGGGAAGAATCTCTAGGGGAATCTGAAGTAGCCCGTCGAGAAGAGATTAAGCTGGAAATCAAAAGGTTGCTCATCTGTGAAGAAACAAGCTGGAGGCAAATTGTGGCTAAAAGAGGGTGATAAAAATTCAAAATTCTTCCATAAGATGGCCAGCGTGCACAAGAACTTCAATCAGATTAACAGACTGAATATCGATGGTAATGTGACGGAAGATGAGAATCAAATCAGTAGAGGCTTTGTAGAGTTCTACCAAAAGCTGCTCTCGGAAGATAGAGAGAGAGAGAGCTGGAAATAGATGGGATTACGTTCAAAAACCTGATTGAGGAGGACAGGAGATTTTTAGAACAAACTTTTAATGAAGAGGAAGTGGTGGAGGCTTTGGGTAGTCTGAAAGGAGATAAGGACCTAGGCCTTGATGGATTTACTTTTGAATTTTTCAAACATTGCTGGGAAGTAGTTAAAAATGATATTATGGAGGTCTTCCGCTCTTTCTTTGAGGTGGAAGGATTCGAAAAAAGTCTAAATACTTCATTTATTGCTCTCATTCCCAAAAAGAAAGGGGCAGAGGAGTTAAAAGACTTCAGACCTATAAGCCTCATTGGTAGCATATATAAATTGATCTCTAAGGTACTGTCGAACAGAATGAGAAAGGTGATTGGCAAGGTGATATCAGAATCGCAACACGCATTTGTGGGTGATCGTCAGATTCTGGAAGCAGCTTTGATTGCTAATGAAGTGGTGGACTCGAGGGTGCGAAGCGGAGTACCAGGGATTCTATGCAAGATGGATGTGGAGAAGGCGTATGATCATGTTAGATGGGAATTCTTGATTTATCTCTTGGATAAAATGGGTTTTGGAGAGAAATGGAAAAAGTGGATTCTATTCTGCATTTCTACGATCAGGTTTTCTGTAGGTTTCTTCTCGAGCTCGAGAGGATTGCGTCAAGGGGACCCCCTCTCTCCATTCCTTTTCATTGTGGTTATGGAGGCTCTTAGTTGGCTCATTGATAAGGGCTTTATTAAGGGCTTCGAGGTGGGTAATGATCCTGGTCGGGGTGTTACTATTTCTCACCTACTATTTGCCGATGACACCCTAGTTTGCTGCGATGCGGAAAGTGATCAGCTAGGCTGCCTTCGTTTAATCTTGCTGATTTTCCAAGATCTATCGGGTTTGAAGACTAATGTTTCGAAATGTGAGTTAATCCCCATAGGTAGAGTGGATAACATGGAGGCTTTAGCTTCGTTCTTTGGCTGCAGTGTTTCTAGCCTTCCTACTTCGTACCTAGGTTTACCTCTTGGTTTGTCTTTTAAGAACAGAAATGTGTGGAACTCGGTAATGGTTAGGTTTGAGAGGCGGCTGGCGGGGTGAAAAAGACGATTCTTATCAAAGGGTGGAAGACTTACTCTTATTAAGAGTACTCTATCTAATCTCCCCACTTATTTTCTATCATTGTTTATAGCCCTTGCCTCAGTCTTAAAGAGAATTGAGAAGTTAGAAAGAGATATCCTTTGGGAAGGAGACAAAGAGAAGAGGAATTATCACTTAGTCGGGTGGGATTCAGTATGCTCTAACAAGGAGAATGGGGGTCTAGGAGTTAAAAATCTCAGCTTCTTCAACAAGGCTCTATTGGGCAAGTGGCTTTAGAAGTTTTTAGTGGATAAAGAGTCACTATGGAGGAGGTTAGTGGTGAGCAAATATGGAGCGGGTGATCATCTTTGGTTCCCAAATAAAGTTCTGTCCTCACATGGATCTAGTGTCTGGAAAGGTATTATGAGAGTATGAAATGCTTTCAACAGGTTCATTAAATTCGATGTAGGGCTGGGAAATCAAGTCAGGTTCTGGAAGGATTTTTGGTGCGGGACTAATACCATGCAACTGATGTTTCCTACTCTATACAACACTGCAGTCAACAAGGAGGAAATGGTGAGTTCGTTGGAGGTCAATCAAGGGGGAACAGACCTTTGGAGTCCTTTGCATGACTGGGAGATTGACGAAGCAGTGCAGTTCATGGATTTTCTCCATGGTTGCAAGAGGCAGGTTTTGAGTGAAGATAAAATCATCTATAACAGATTGCTTTCCGTTAGATCTTTCTATTCTAAGATGATAGAGAAGGAAAAAAGTCTCTTCTCATGGAAGGAGATTTGGAAACATAAAATCCCCGGTAGGGTAGCTTTTTTTGTTTGGGAGGCAGCTAGGGGTGTCATATTGACGGGGGAAAACTTAAGATCATGGGGCTTGATTTATGTTAATCGATGCTACACGTGTAAAAGTGAGGAGGAGGATGTAAATCATTTGCTGCTACATTGCTCTATGGCTAGGGAGATATGGAATTCCCTTTTCCTCTCTGCTGATATTCCGTGGGTTATGCCGAGGACTGTTATTGATACGCTTCGGAGATGGCCTTCTTTTACCCGGAATAGAAGGAGTGTTTTCTGGAAGTACGCCCCTTCAGCTATTTGGTGGACCAGAGGAACAAAAGGGCATTCGAGAATATTGAATCTGATATCGAAGGAATCAAAAAGGCTTTCCTTATGTATTTGAGATTTTGGTGCTTAACTGCTGATCCAACTTTAGAGGATCCTTTTTGTAACTAGGTTTGGGTCTCTTGGTTTGTAGTTTTGTTCATGTATACTCCAGTGTATAAGGACGCGTCTCCTTTTTTGACGCCCGTTAATATTACATATACCTTATCAATATATATATATATATATATATATATATATATATATATATATATATATATATATATATATATATCAAGCTTAACACACCTAAAGCAAAATCCCATACGGCACCCATGTTTTTTTACTTAACCTCAACAGCTTATCTTTGGACAACCTTAGTACCGCTAGTACCTATTTCATAAGCATAACCACTTCCTTTTCAATTCTCAGATACCCCACATGGTACGAGACGAAGGTATGAGGAAGATGAACCCCAAGTAAGAAGTAGCCTAGGAAGTAGGGCTGTCAAATAGGGCATAAGCCCGCGGGCATGCCCGCCCCGCCACCCATTAGGGGCGGGTTAGACAGTACAGCCCAACTGCCCAACCCACAGAACCCAAGCTGAAGCGGCCCATTCCTATTCCTTTTCCATTTTCCCTCCGTCAAATAGTGACCTGAATCCCTGATATAAAACATTGCTTTCATCAAAAATCCCCAAATTGTGATTTGTGAACCCAAACTTTCTCTCTACTCGACTCTCTCTCCCAAGCAAACTCCACCGGTTATCTCCTTCACGAATCCGACCACCAATCCGCCATCTCTCAACTCCATTCACGACATCTTCCTTTTGGCCTCTAGCGGGATCCAGACCACAAGTCTCCACGCTCCAGCGGCGTCTTCGCCGCTACGTCTACGTAGTCTTCGTCTTCGCCGAATCGCCGTCCACTCGCTTCCGATCGGCGTCTACTCCGATCTGTTGCTTCAAATTCGTGTCGCTCGGTCTATTCCTTCGGATCCGGCGGCTCGCCCACCACCGACGTCATCGCCACGGCCTCGGACCTCGGTGCCACAAAGTCACGCGACTCATAGACTCACTGCTATTCTCTCCATTGCTTCTTTCAAATGTTATCTCAAATTTTCTCTGTGATAGTGAAGGCCAAATTTCTATTTGGAATTCTGGATCCTGCAAACTTTATTCCGAGGATTGCATACAACATGAGATATAATAGTATTGTTTTGTTTGAAATGTGCTTACTATTTCAAATGTTATCTCAAACTTTATTCTGGAATTCTGGATCCTGCTATTCTCTCCATTTCTGTTTTGTTTGAACTGTGCTTACTATGGTATATTTAATATTGGTGTATATTGGTATATTGGTAGTATATGTATATTGGTATAATATTATTGGTTTATTGGTAGTATATGTAAATTTAAATAATTGATAATAAATCAAAAATATTTTAAAAACTCATTTTTTGCGGGCTTTGCCCGTTTTTCCCGCGGCCCTACGCGGGGCGGGTTGGGTCAGGAGATTCTAGGACCGTCATGTTCGCGGGCTTTTCAGGCCCGTGGACAAACCCGCCCTGCAGGCCCGTTTTGACAGCTCTACTAGGAAGTGATTCCTCTTTTTCCTCTTTTTTAGTGTTCTTGTTTTGTATCGTAGAAGAAGATGGCAAGGGCACTCACACAAATACCTTGAGGTCCTTGGTTTTAATCTCCATACCAAGGAGCCACACTTACCTATCAAAAAAAAAATGTGAATGAAAGAAACAGGTTTCAAATGTTTAGAAGTCTAATGGGGAGGGAAACTTATGGGTCGCTAGCAGACTTATGGCTAAGATGCCCATATTCATAACATAGGATATCAAATTTCTTTCTCTATTCAAAGAAAAATTTAGCATAAAAAGTCAATGGATGGTTCAATAAAAATAAGGATTATTCCTTAATCCTTAAAAATCAATAAAGCAAGGACATGTATTTTTCTAAGCTTTGTACTTCAAATTAGCAATCCAAAAAGTGAGGCACAGATTGGCATAGATGGAAGAGTAACCAATAGTATGAGATATGTCTTATAGGTACTTAACGTAAGAAGCATATCTGCAACTTTTGATGGCTCAGAGATCAGATTCCCAAGTTCTAGATATGTTTTTGTTGGAAAAAAAAAATCTACTAACCAATTTTCATAATTGCATCTACAGTTATCAAACTTAGCATGCATTTATTATCAGGATTAACACTCGAAATGCTTTTTAAGTAGGTTAATGCTTTTTAAGATAGGTAAACTCGATAATATGAAGAGTCCTCCCTATTCACCATTGGATTGCCGTATCTTTTGGATTTTATACAAGGCAGACACCACCAAAGAAGATCGTCCACTTTTACAAACCATGACCACCAATAGGAAGAGATCTTGATATTATAGAGAAAACCATCTCTTCATAGCATTAAGCTTTTACACTTCACAAATTGGCACAACGGTTATTCCCAAATGTGGGATGAAAACAGATCTAACCCTGGAAAGAAGTACCTTAGAGAGCTTGCTTGTCTTCCGCTCACATTTTGGCAAAACATGTTTATTAGGCCCAAAGGTGGAATGAAACTTCCATTACTCCATTCTCATTTTCTCCTTCACTTCTACTTTTGTCAATTTAGCCTTTACACACCTATATCTCCCCCACTTCTACTTCAGTGAATTCAGCCTTTACCTTTTGCCTCTTAACTAAACCATTGGTAAAATACAATTTGCCTCTTGATTAAACCATTGGTAAAACGCAAGAAGCTCTTACGCTGTAATCGTGAGTAACACAACGAAAGGGACAGCACAACCTAACCAATTAAAAAAAATAGTTTCATCAAACCTATGTTCATGCTGTCCTCTCCCACTCCTTAATCCAAATTTGGTATTTTTCATGAGAAGAAGTTCAGCATTATTTCTTGTTTCATTTTCCTTTCATTTAATTTTTCCATTAAAATTTAAATGGAGCAAAAAACCTTTTCGATCATTCTATGGCGTCTTATACAAATTCATATATTCACAAATGACTAACGAAGATAAATTTCACATAAACATATCAATGCTGAAATTGTCTATTGAAAACAATGTTAAAGAGCATAAATTTACATTAAAAAATGTAATTGGAAAAAAGAAAGTAAATTAGATTAGGGACGAACCTTCGATAGCTCATGATCCAAGCGCGTTTATCGACAAATGTGTTATGTGGTTTCCGTCCGTTTATGGAAATTTTTCATACTTTGACGTAGAATCGTATGTGTAAACCAGAACAGATCTGGGAAATGTTTACAGAGATTCATTCAACATGTTGAATGTTTATGAATTGTGTGAGAGAGAAAGACTGGGAGAGGCTTGGGCCAAAAGCTCTAGTGAGGTCTAAGGGCTGGGCCCATTGAAAAGGAAAATATTTGAGTGAAATTCTGGCAGCTCCATTTTTTATCTGTGTTGGTACTATGCAATGAAATTATAATCGTAAAAGTTTATTATTAATTTTTTTACTGTTACAGTGCACTTTTTTAGGGAAAAACGATGAAAATATTTTTAATGAAAGAAAGACGCGCACATAAAGCCCCTGTCCTAATTTGTGCGTCGGTAAAAAAAATTTGGGCGGTATTCATTTTTATGGAAGAAACGACGTTTAATTAATAACAACGAGGCATGATTAGAAAAAATGATATTTAATTAATAACACCAAAACATAATTGGGCGTCGTTCATTTTTGTGGGACTCAAAACATTACGCGTCGTTGCCTCCAATTTGGGCGTCGTTGCCTCTAATTTGGGTGAAGTCTGTCATCATATTAAATAAACAACGTCTAATTAATAACACTGAGGTATGATAGGAAGAAACGATGTCTAATTAATAACACCTAGACATGATTGGGTATCGTTCATTTTTGTGGGGCTCAAAACATAGGGCGGCGTTGCCTCTAATTTGGGCATCGCTGCCTCCAATTTGGACGTCGTTGCCTCCAATTTGGGTGTCGTTGCCTCTAATTTGGGTGAAGTTTGTCATCATATTAAATAAACGATGCCTAATTAATAACACTAAGGCATGATTGGAAGAAACGATGCCTAATTAATAACACTAAGGCATGATTGGGTGTCGTTGCCTCAAATTTGTGCGTCGTTGCCTCTAATTTGGGCGAAGTTTGTCGTCATATTAAAGAAACGATGTTTAATTAATAACATCAAGGCATGATTGGAAGAAACGATGCCTAATTAATAACACTAAGGCATGATTGGACGTCGTTCATTTTTGTGGGGCTCAAAACATTGGGCGTTGTTGCCACCAATTTGGGTGTTGTTGCCCTTAATTTGGGCGTCGTTGCCTCTAATTTGGGTGAAGTCTGTCACCATATTAAATAAACGACGCCTAATTAATAACACCAAGACATGATTGGAAGAAACAATGCCTAATTAATAACATTGAGGCATGACTGGGCGTCGTTCATTTTTGTGGGGCTCAAAACATTAGGGGTCGTTGCCTCTAATCATAGGCAACGACACCCAAATCATAGGCAACGACCCCCACATCGTAGTCTTCGACACCCACATCATAGTCTTCGCCGATCTCTTCCACTACCATCGAGCAAGACTATTCACATATTGCAGCCAGAAATGGAGCGAAAGATTGTTTTTATCAAGCCCGGAGAAGTCAATCCAGCCTACCTTGCAAAGCCAGTTTCGAATTTCCAAACATCCAATGTTGAACAAGTTTGAGTTTGCTTATGTTTTGAAGAGTAGTCTGACTGTTGTGATCATGGGAGATTCGTGAGGTGTATTGTAAAAAAATCAATACATGGACTCGAGATATAAGAAAGAGTAGAGCCAATAGTTCACAAAGCTCATTATCGAAGATGATGATGATGACGATGATAGGAAGAGGTAGCGTGGGTATTTTAGGAAGAAAAAAAAACAAAAAAGTACTTTTGCGATTTAAAAAAATAGAGTACTAGAGCGGTTACAATTTTATAAAAGTGTACCGGCCCGCAATTATTCTAAATTTTTAACCCCTCTCGTACTTTGTTCTTTTTTATAACTGTGAAATGTCATTTTTTGAAATGTAATTTCAAAAATATCATCGTCTCCTTCAACAGCTCCGACAAACACATTGGATTTGAAAATCACCCTTGTTGGGCAAAAAAACGGGGATCGACCTGTGTTGGGTTGAAAGATTTTCAGTAGAACGAAGGCGGAGGAGGAGGAGGAGGAGGAGGAAGAAGAAGGCTTGCAGCGGAGGAGATGAAATAATAAGGTGGAGGATATGGTATGATATATTATGATTTTGTATCGCGGTGTAAAATTGGATTAGATAATATTTTGGAATAATTGCAACCCGGTACCATTTACTGGAATTGTAACCGCTCCAGTACCCTTTAAAAAAATGATAAAAGTTCATTTTCATAATTTTGTTTCAAAATTGCACGCGACTTGCTACTTCGTCATTTTCTCTTCGTTCTCTTCATTGTCTGTCTTCTTCTTCTCCCTCTTCCTCATCTTCCTTCTCTTCCTTCTAAGACCTGCTCGCAACCAGCTTCTAAAAGCTTTGGGAAGGAAATGGAGATTAAGGGTTTTACTTGTCAGTTTTGAAACTAATGCACTAGTAGAAATCAATAAGGTTGAGGAAGAATCTGTCGGTATGGCATAAATTTTGATCCCTAATAAACAACGGGACCCACCGCATATCAAATTGAAACTCTTGACGAGATCTGCAAGTTTAATAAGATACCCCGTGTTATCTCCGTTTTGAGGCCAAAAAATGTTGTTTAATCACTGTTTGAGACTTCAAAAGTTTTTCCGATGCCCAAATTTGAGCTAGGATTTTTAAATTTTGATGCCTAAATGTTGATAGATTTTCAATTGTGCACTGCGATGGCGAATGTTGTCATTCCAATGCCCAAATTTGGGCAGTGGCTTTTTGAATTTCGATGCCCAAATTTTGACATATTTCAATTGTACATTACGATTCCCAATGTTTTCGTTCTGATGCCCAAATTTGGGCAGTGACTTTTTGAATTTCAATGTCCAAATCTTGATAGATTTCAATTGTACATTGTGATGTCCAATGTTTTCATTCCAATGCCCAAATTTGGGCAGTGACTTTTTGAATTTCAATACCTAAATTTTGACAGATTTCAATTGTGCATGGCGATGTCCAATGTTTTCATTCCTATGTCCAAATTTGGGCAGCGACTTTTTGAATTTTGATGCCCAAATTTTGACAGATTTCAAGTGTGCATTGCAATGTCCAATGTTATCATTCTGATACCCAAATTTGGGCAGTGACTTTTTGAATTTTGATGCTCAAATTTTGACAGATTTTAATTGTGCATTGTGATGCCCAATGTGTTCATTATAATGCCCAAATTTGGGTAGTGACTTTTTTGAATTTCGATGCCCAAATTTTGATAGATTTCAATTGTGCATTGTGATGCCCAATGTTTTCATTTAGATGCTCAAATTTGGGCAGTGGCTTTTTGAATTCCGATGCTCAAATTTTGACAGATTTCAATTGTGCATTACGATGCCCAATGTTTTCATTCTGATGCCCAAAACAAAATTGGGCAGTGACTTTTTGAATTTTGATGCCCAATTTTTGACTGATTTCAATTGTGCATTGTGATGCCCAATATTTTATATTCTGATGCCCAAATTTGGGCAGTGGCTTTATCCGTGTGTCTTTCCTTAATTAAGGATATCTTCATCATTTTCCCACCAAAAGTGTACTTTAGCGATTTAAAGCAAATATAGGGAACTTTTTCGCTTATAATTTCATCACAAAGGAAATGCCCGAATCTCTTCCTGATATTGTATGAATCACGATGTAAATATTAATTTATCGCGGTAAAAAATTAGATTAGGTAATTAAAACTTATGTATCGCGGTACACAAATTGATATATCGCAATGCAATTAGACTAGATAATTAAACTGTTGCATTGCGGTGCAAAAATTAATGCAATAAAATTGATGCATCACGTTTCAAACATTGATGTATCGTGGTGCAAAAATAGACTGGGCAATTAAACTGATGCATCGAGGTACAAAAACTAATGAAATAAAATTGATGCATCGCGGTTGAATAGTTAATGCATCGCGATGCATTTCCGTAGCGCACCTCATGCTCATGAAAGGTATTGTAGACATTTTGCCCCCAAAAGTGTTCTTTTCCGGTTTGAAAAAAAAACATGGGACTGGAGCGATTGAAAACTTTGGAAAGTGGACTTATCCACAATTATTTCAAAATTTACGATACCCTTAATGAGCCTAAGACGCGCTATGAAAATGCATCACGGTGCATCGATTTTTGCACCGCGATGAATCAATTTAAATGAAATCAATTTTAATTACAAAATCCAATTTCGCACCAGGATACATAAAATATTATCTAATCCAATTTTGAACCGCGATACAAAATCATAAAGAACCACACCACGTCCTCCACCTTCTTCTTCCATCTCCTCTGTCGTAAGCCTTCTTCTTCCTCCATCTCATCCTCATCATCCGCATTCGTCCTACTGAAAAATCCTTCAACCCAACACAGATCGATCCCCCATTTCGTTACCCAACAATGTTGATTTTCGAATCCTATGTGTTTGTCAGAGCTGTTGAAGGAGACAATGACATTTTCAGAACAATATTTTGAAAAATGGCCTTTTGCGGTTTAAAAAAACATGGAGTACTGCAAGGGTTACAAATTTTGAAAAAGGGGGCCAGCCAAAATTTCACCCCAATCTTTTGGAGAAATTGTGGGCCAGTCTACTTTTTGAAGTTTATAACCCTTCCAGTCTCGTTTTTTTTTCAACCGGAAAAAATCACTTTTAGGGGGAAAATGACTATGGTATCTTTAATGAATCGAAGGCGCGCTACAAAAGTCACTTACTCAAGGAATCACGCTACATCAATTTTTGCATCTCAATTCATCAATTTAATTACATAATCCAATTTTGCACCGATGAAACATTTTTTTGCACCACTATACAAAAGTTTTAATTACGTAATCTAATTTTGCACTATGAACATAAAATACTATCTAATCCAAAATTTGCACCGTGATACAAAATCGTAATGAACCAGATCGTGTCCTCTACTTTCTTCTTTCATCTCCTCGGTCGTAAGCCTTTTTCTTTCTCCTTCGCCTTCGTTTCACTGAAAAATCCTTCAACCCAACACTGATCCATTATAGTTTCGTACTTAATGGTTCAGAAAAATCGTTTACCTTTCAGGGGCATTACCCATGAACCCCCACAAAGGGGCGCTGCCCCCTCGGCCTTCGTGACCTGACCGGGAAGGTCAATCCCCGTTTCGTTGCACAACAATGGTGATTTTTTATTCCAATGTGTTTGGGGGAGCTATTGAAAGAGACAATGGCATTTTCGAAACAATATTTCGAAAAATGGATCTTTGCGGTTAAAAAGAAAAGAATGGTGCACTGGAGGGATTATAAACTTTGGAAAAGGGACCGGCCAAAATTTCACCCAAATGTTTTTAGCCCATTGGGTTTAAATAAGTAGCAAAATTTGGATGGAGAAATTACTGACGGGTACCTTTTCCCAAATAAAATGTCTAGATCAACTCCTTCCACAGCTTCGCTCAATATTATGCAGCAAAGAAATGGCGATTGACCTGCCCGGTCAGGTCGCCGAGGTCGCCAACATTTTTTTATTTCTTAAGTACGATACTGGAATGGACATAGGCTGGGTTTGATGATTTTTCAGTAGGGAGGAAGACGGAGTAGAAGGAAGAAGAATGCTTACGATAGAGGGGGAAGAAGAAGAAGAAGGTGGAGGAAGTGGTCTGGTTCTTTATGATTTTGTATCGCGATTCAAAATTGGATTAGATAATATTTTATATAACGCAGTGCAAAATTGGATTTTGTAATTAAAATTGATTTTATTTAAATTGATTCTATTTAAATTGATTCATCGCGGTGCAAAAATCAATACACTGCGATGCATTTTCATAGCACACCTCGGGCTCATTAAGGGTATTGTAGTCTTTTTGCCCCCAAAAGTGTCCTTTTTTGGTTGAAAAAAATACGGGACTGGAGTGATTGAAAACTTTGCAACGCGATTAATCAATATTTGGAACGTGATGCATTAAATGTATGGTTGTCAACCGGGTCGGGTCGGGTCAACCCAATCCAAGCCCACAGGACCCTGTAGACACCCAAATTTCGTACCTCTGGTATGTAACATGACATAGAATATCAAGACCTGTTAAAACATTAACAAATGTCAAGTTACAGGGTTGAAAATGCAAAAGGACAAAGCAGGATGCGCAAAACAGTGAAATGCAGGGGTTAAAGTGTCAAATTTGAAAGAAAGAAGCCTAGCGTGGCGCCACCCACATGAAGTGTGGGAGTGGCGCCAGCAACATGTATGGGTAGCGCCAGGAGTAGTCCACAGTGCACTCACAATTGCTACTGAGCTGCTACAGTTTGCCGTAATGTATCATTTCTCCCGCAGTCTGTACAAGGCATTGAAGTACGAAAGGAGAAAATTTATTCCCCGATGAGTCCTCATCCCAGCCTATAAATAGAGGCTTCGGGGTCGACCTTCAGACAACAATGTTCCTCCGCAAGCTTTCTGCGTTCTCGTTACGCTGAAAGAACAGAGACAGTGAGTGATCCACCCAAAGCCTCAAAACCCTGCCAAAACTCCTCCAAACTTAAAACCCACCGATAGAAGTGAGCCTTAGCCCCCTAGCTAGGTTTCCACCCTACTTCCCCGGTCCGAAAATCGTGGAAAGAGCAGTTGCTCTACCCAATTTAAAAGGCCAAAACCACTCCATATAAGCCGTCATTCTGCCCGAGTGAGCAAGCCAAAACCACCATAAATAAGCCGTCATTCTGCCCGAGTGAGCGAGCCAAAGTCATCCAGAAATAAGCAGTCATTCTGCCCGAATCACAACAACAACAAAAGACTCCCTCTCCCTGAAGGACAGAGCAAGCACACTCCGCTCTAAAAGGTAATAGCCTTTAAGGGCATTTTTCTTTTTATTATTTATAAAGTTATTATTTAAAATCCGGCCCAATGTAGCTAATATAAGCCGTTGTGCTACCCGGATTAGATTAGAAAATAGTATGTAAAAAGTGTCATTATAATGGCCAAATATTTTTAAATATATTTGTAATTATTGTAAAGAAATGACTGCAAGTCCGTAAATAATGTAGCCACGGATGTATTTGTTTTTATTTTCCTGTCTTTTAATGCTTTATTTATTTGCTAAATAAATATAACAATAAGCATACTTTAGCCAAAAACTACTTTTGAGACCGAAAGGGCGAGTTGGGTGCCTAGCACCTTCCCAACTCGTAACTTAGCCTCCGAACCCGTTTTCAATCTCTGGTTTTTCTTTTCTTTTTTTTGGTTTTGCTTTATTTTGCCTTAAAATAAAGATGGCGACTCTAAAACATTTTGAATCCAGTGAGGCCTCGCAGCACTCCTTTCTTGCACTTTTCCGTTTTTCCCTAAAAAAAGGGAAAATGGCAATGAAAGGGTGTATTCTCATATCCTGATATCCACTAAACAAGGGATAACTTGATGCGGGAAACCCAAAGCACCCATAGTGATCCGAGATAGGCCATAAGGCTATTTTTATAAAATCCATAGTGGGGCGTCGCAACATCCTTTTTTGCACTTTTCTGTTTTCTCCTAAAAAAGGGAAAATGAAAATGAAAGGGTGATGCATTCTCATATCCTGATATCCCCTAAAAAAGGGATAACTTGATGCAGGAAACCCAAAGTACCCATATTGGATCAAAAATCCACTAAAGGCAACCGAGGCGTATTCCAACGCGCTATTAGAGACAGCACTCCTCTCACACTTTTGATTTCGTCTTCCCCTAAAAAAGGGAGGATGGAACGAGAGCAGTGGTGTCCCACATCCGCACGTACGCGCACCCCTATCCAAGGGCGCGCGGGGCGCGGGCGCACGTCCCGGGAACCCACAGACCCAACTTAACATCGGGTCGAGCCTAAGATATACTGAGTCGTAAAAAACTCAAGCCCAGTCCATATCGCCTTTGGACCTATGGGAAAAAAAGACTAATTATTTTTATTCAAAAAAATTACAAATTGGCTAAACATACATTAAAACCAAACAAAACCTCTTACAATCCGTTTGTTACTCCAATAAATCAATATATCTATCAATTCAACTCAAAACTCATGAATCATGATTCACAAACCCTAGCAAGAAGCGACACACATCAGATTATCATAAATTCATATACATCAATATTATAAATTATTGCTTCAAAATTACCAAATAATTCAATAGAAAATGACTAGATCAACAGCAAACACCAGGTACAACCATATTATATCGAAGTATCAATCATAACGAAAGAGAGGGTTTTGACAGAGCCTCGTCAAGGCAACAATGGAAGAAAAGCAAGTGAATCATGGTGTGACGATGATCGGTGCACAACGAATGACGCCAACTTTCATAACATGTAATTCGTTTCTCCAACAAAATCGGTGGATCCTATTGGCCAAGCCACACTCATAAATCACAGCGGCGGCGTATGCGACTGGGTCTGGCGAAAGTCGAAAAAAGAGAGATCAAAGACAGAGAGGAAGAGGAGTAATTGGGCTATGACTATTGGCTGTACTGTAAAAGTGTAGAATTGGGGAATAGGGGAGGGGAAATCTGGAACGGGAAAGGAAGAGCCGAAAAGGAGATAGACGGAAATCGGTAGATAATGCAATAGATATTAGATAGCGATAGGGTTTTTTACACACCCATTTCTCTCTTTTTTTTACGGAAGCTGACCCATTTCCCTTTTTTTATGTTTGACTTATCAACTATGATCGGGCCGAGCCAGTTGGGTTTTTCAGGTCCGGGCCAAGCACAACCCACAGGCCTACCGGACCGGGGCAAAAAGGTCCTGTTTTTTTCAAGCCTTCTAAACTGAGGCCCAGACCCAAGAAAAGTCGGGTGGACTGGACCAGGCCTATAGGTCGGGCTCAATTTTGATAGCTCTAATTAAATGGGAGCTTGACTTGGTGCAATGCGATGAGTAAATTGGATTAGGTAATTTAAATTGATGCATTACGATCCAAAAATTGATGCAACATGATGCACTGAATGAGTGATCTCTAGTATGTCTTCGGTTCATTAAGGGTATTGCAGCCTTTTTTTCTTTTTCCCATTTAAAAAGAACATAGTGTGGACTGTAACGGTTACAAACTTTGAAAAAGGGATCAGCCCGAATTTACCTCAATTTGGATGTTTGAAAAAATTGTGAAGGAAATAAGTTAGTAATATACAACTTTCATATAATTGGATCTAACTTAACTAAGCTATAACAATTCGGTATATATATATATATATATATATATATATATATATAAGATAGATTATAATAAAGAGTTATTCGCCCAATTGAACCAAGAGTTACATGTTGATGTAATTGAAAATTGTTCTCTACCTAAATAATCAAATCTTGGGGGATCAGCCAAAACTGACTTGAGATGAGATGAAATATGAATCTTATATCTGCATATTTTTGTGATAGATATCTATGACTGCCAATAGTTAAACTCAAACTTTATCGTTGCGTTCGGTCCTTGAGAAGGACAGGTTGTCTAGGAATAACTTCCTAGACTGGTGCATAAATTTGAGAATTGTTCTCAAACAGGAAAAGAAGTTATATGTGCTTGAGAAGCCCGTACCTGCTACACCTACTACTAATGCTCCTCATGTTGAGCGTACTACTTATAAAAGGCATGAGGATGATGCTTTGGATATTGGATGTCTTATACTAGCTACCAAGACCTATGAGCTTCAGAAGCAACATGAGAATATGGAGGCGTACTGAAAGATCAATAGAAGCTATGATTCAAAGAATCTGTCAATACAGCTTATGATGCAGCTGCATCCGGAGGTGCATTGACCAGAAAATCAAATATGTTAACACCAGAAGTCTTAGGTTTATTAAAGCAGTAATAAAACAAGGATTTAGCAAACAATCTACAAGCTACGCTTGTAGATCCAACCTCATGGCCAAAAATAATTTCATTAAAAGAATTGTATGTTTTTTAAACACAAATATGAAAACACAAAAATACCAAACCTCTCACAAGACAACATATCTGGAAAGGAAAAAATCCACAAAAACACGATATAGAAAACATGGAAAAAATAAGCTTCCTAGAAACTAGGAATGCAAATAGCCAGAATAGCGATGCAGCTTGTGATGAAGTTGCATTCAAAGCTGCATTCAACCTTCAAGAGTAGTTCACAGTTTCTCTCAAAATTTGTGTATGTCTATATGTCTGCTCTGTAACTCTCTCTACACCATACGTCTGCCCGAAGTCTTCATATATATATGGGCTTGAACAAGAGTCCTACATAAGTAATAAAGCACAACAACTCCAATAGAACAAAGGATTAGGAAATACATTAGTTTCCAAAAACTACTTTCTTAATTTATGTCAAACAATCTAACCAAAGATTTTGTCAATTCAATTATGGACACTTAATAGCTTTTTAGAAGTGTTTTAAATATGGTAATATCTTACCATGACTTTAAGACCAAGAAACTTATTAAATATGGTAATTTCTCACCATAGCTTTTGGACCAAGAAATGGCACAACAATAAAATCAATTAAGAAAAATAGGATGACCATATTTTACCCTTACACGTACGATATGATTGTACATTTGAAGAAGCTCTACCAAGAGCAAGCTAGGAAGGAATGATTCAATGTCTCGAATGTTTTGTTCCAAAGCAAGTTGGTAGAGGGAGCGTCTGTGGGGACTCACGGGCTCAAGATGATTAGGTATATTGAGAACCTTGAAAGACTTGGCTTTCCTTTAGGTCAAGAGTTGGCCATTGATCTGATTCTGCTATCATTGCTAGATAGTTACAATCAATTCATCATGAACTACAATATGAATGAAATTGGTAAATCACTGCCAAATTTACTCAAATGTTAAGGACCGCTGAGCAAACCATCAATAAGGGCAAGGTTATAACCATATTGATGGTCCAAGGAAAGGGCAAATGGAAAAAAGCAAACCTCTAAGCATCATGGTAATGGGAATAATAAACCAAAACCCAAGGATAAGGCCTTATAGCTCAAAGGTGGTGTAGCTAAAGAGGGAACTTGCTTCCACTGTGGTGAGACTGGACATTGGAAGAGGAATTGCCCAAAATACTTAGAAGAGCTAAAAAGCAAGAACGGAAGCGAGGCTTCCATTCAAGTATTTTTGTTATAGAATTTAATCTGTTTACGTTTTTATCATGAGTATTGGATACTTGATGTGGTTCTCACTCACATTTGTACTAATGTGTAGGAACTAAAGAAAAGTAGACGATTTACCGAGGGCGAGGTGGACCTACGCGTTGGAAATGAAGCAAAAGTTGTTGCACTAGTTGTAGGAACTTATTATTTGACCTTGCCCTCTTTGGTTGTAATAGAATTAGACAATTGCTGCTATATTCGTCTTATTAGTAGAAATATTAGTTCAGTTTCTTGTTTGGACAAGAAAGGTTTTTCATTATTAAGAATAATAGTTGTTCTATTTATTAAAATGAAATGTTTTATGTTAAATTGTCTAATGGACTTTATGTCCTTGATCTTGATACACCTATCTATAAACATCAATACTAAGAGGTTTAAAATCACTTTGATTTGATCGAAGGGGTGAATACTTAAGCCAAGAATTTGTTGATCATCTAAGAGAGTGTAAGATTCAATTCCAATTCACTTCATTTGGAACACCACACGGAATGGTGTGTCTAAAAGGAGGAATCAAACTTTGTTAGACATGGTTTTATCTATGATGAGTAATGCTGCTCTTACACACTCTTTTTGGGGATATGCACTTACAACTATTTTTATCGTTAATCGTGTTTCCCTATTCAAAGGACACCATGTGTATGTAGAATGAGAAGTGTCTCAGTATGCCTTTAATGGAAATTTAGGGTTGTGAAGCTTATGTAAAACATTTACAATCTGATAAGCTCGACCCTAAATATGATAAATGTTATTTTGTGGGGGTATCCTATGGAAACAAAATGATATTGTTTATAAAATCTAGTTGAGAACAAAGAGTTTGTTGCTCGAATTGGTGTATTCCTAGAAAGGAGAGTTTATCTGTTGAAACATGAATATTTAATTACTTAAATCCATTAATTAGACTTTAGGAAATTAAAACAAAAAGGATTCATAGAAACCAACCTACTGAATTTAGATCACTCTAATAGATATATCTGAGTGAAATTCAATAGGTTGAGTTAATTAAGTCTTGCATGATTAAAATAAGCTAAGACATTAGTTTGTAGTTAATTGATTGGTCTTCTACAAGTCTAAAGCTCTCTCTGTTAAACCCTTCAACAGATAGAATACATCTATTGTCTGATCCACCTATAGCAAGAACTAGATTTTGTGGTCGTGCTTATGGCACAGCGTCAGTATGGGACGGTGTAAGTATTCAAAATAACTAATTTTAAATGAACACCTTTCGGTAATCAATTAAAATAATATGATCATCCAACAGTGGAAAAAATTTAAAAGTTAGTTTTGTATTTTTTTTGTTAGGGAAACAGGGGCGGCACCCTACTATATTTTAACAAACTTGAGGGAGACAATCAACCTTACCTTTAAAAGAAACGTTATATAATGAAGAGGGAAAAGATACTGAGAATATAAGGAAAAAGAAGCACATAAGGAAAATGATACAGAGTATAGGAAGACAAACATAAGAATTAAGTTAGATATCTCTTATATTGTTATCGGGATTCACGAAATCTAGCAATATCTTGGCCGATAGTTAATTTTTTTTAAAAGACTTAATCCTGGCCAGTAGTTAAGTTTTGTAAAAATGAATCCTGGCCAGTAGTTAACTTTTCAGAAATACTGAGCTTAATTATAATATATATATCGTAGATTAAGTTTAGCAGCTTTCCTTAAATAAATTATCCCTTCTGCTTAACCTTAGTCATTAATAGTAGTCAGTTGCTGATATCTCAATGATAGTTTTCAGTCGCTATGCTTTCGTATACTTAAATCCCTATCTGTTGAATATTGTACGTTGTTGGAATAATGCACTTCAAATTATAATAAAGACTTTAATGTCTTTAAGATTTCCAAAAATAGTATCTTCAAAAACGCGTGGCCTTTACTTTTATTTAAAACACTTAGCAAAAACAGCCTTTTGTTAAAACATAAACCTATCTGTTGTAGCTAAGTGATCAGCAGCTATCAGCTGCTGATACTCAGTGTAAGTTCCCGCTTTAAATATTATTCTATCTACTTACACTCTATTGATTAAAATACGTAAATAATTTCTTATATATATATCAAACAGTATTTTAAACAGATGTTTTGAAAAACACTTTGGGCCATTCTCGCGTATTTAATTCTTGACCATCTCATTTCAAACGATTAAACTGTTCAAAAGAAGACTTTTTGTCATTTCATTAAATCACTCTACAGTTTATCATTGCATTAAATATTCCACATTGTATCATATCTTTTAGATAAACCACCTTCTTTATTACTACATGCTAAAGATATCTACTCTCCTTATTTTATGCAAAAAGATATCTAACATCTATCTATGAATTTATGATCTTATGCTAGGTAATATCTTTTGTATCAAAAATCCTTTTCAAAATCTCTAAGCTTTAAAAGATAGATTTTATCGTCATTATTCAAAGATCATCTTTGCTCTATCAAAACGACTATATTTCAAGGATCTCTATAGAAAGCAGTTTGGAGCAAGGATTGAAATAAAAAAGAACTGTATCGAAACATTTCACTTATCCCTTCAAGCAACTCCTTCCTTGAAATGTTCCAGTTCTCATGGTGGAAGATATAGAGAATAGAGGATAGAAAGGTTGTAGAAATCATTCATCACTCAAATGATATTATTTCTTTGATTTACTTCAACCCAGGGCTAGACACTCAACTTTTCCCTTCAAGCGATTCTTTCCTTGATGTGTTCCAGTTCTTAAACAATTACTAGATGTTCTTTCACTTCTTATTCCTTTCTAGTTCTTGTTTTGACAATCATTATATTCTTCCATACTTCTCCCTAATCTTAAATGAATACTTGATTGTTGCATGAGTGTGATTGTTGCTCAATTATACTCCTCAAACACTGGTTTTTGTTGTACACAGATCCGTTAGTGATCACTTAAAATTTCAATATATTTAGTGCACTTCAAAATCCAAGTTTGACCAACTTGATAGTGGACGTAGCAGTTTTTACACTATGAACCACTCCAAATATCATGTCTCATATCTTCCAGCTGATAAAATTGTTACTCACACTTAAGCAACATCAATCTACTTAAGTGTAAGTCTGTTACATTCTTAATTCATTTACTTAGTTGTTTTATAGTTTGTCTTTCAATTCGGTCCTTATATATATTAGTGATCAAAAAAAAAACCAAATCAAACTGTTTTACATTCAGCAGCTGCTACCCAAACTGTTTTAACTTTTACGATCGGCAGATGCTACCTGCTGATTTTACATCAGCTGTTGAAAAACTTATCTTTTGCACTGCAACTTTTAAAGGTTTTTAAAAAGACCCTTAAAGTTTTTAAAAAGCTATTCACCCCACCCTCTAGCCCTTATTTCGTTGCCAACTAGACTTACATTATCTCTAAAAGAACAAGTGGGAGAAACAATAAACCTTGTACTTAAAAAAAATAGTGGGAGCTCAGTAATATATTTTGTCTTATATGTAGACGACATACTATTCATTGGGAATGATATCCCTACTTTGCAGTCTGTTAAAGGTTGGTTATGAAATATTTTTCAATGAAGGATTTAGGAGAATCATCATATATTAGATCTATATGGATGGATCGAGAAGGTTGCCTGACCAAATGTATTGTATGCTTTGAGCATGACAAGCTAAGCACGTACTAATCAGATCCAAGTGATGGTCATTTGATTACTATCAAAAATATCCTAAAGTACTTGAGAAGGACTAAGGATACATTTTTTTATTTATGGAGGCGATGACGAACTCATTGTAAAGGGTTACGTTGATGCTAGCTTTCAGACCGATAAAGATGATTATCAATCGCAGTTAAGGGTTTGTGTTTTGCCTTTGTAAGAGGAGTTGTCCTCTTGCTCAGCGAAAACATGATAGTCACAATATATCTATGATTATTAGAGATGCTCCAGATTGACTCTAGTGCAAGTGGGAGATTGTTGGTTTATGCCCTAGAGACAAATCTATTTCTCTATGTGTCATTATTTATTGAGGCATTTATTTATTATGTATTGTTTGTTTATTCATAGTAATGCATCATAAAGCCCTTAGAATAAATAATTTATTCTTAAATATCACTGGTTGAGTATTATTATTAATAAGGGAAATAATAATACACAGAGACTAATATGTGTTGAGACTCATATAATTGATATCATTCTATACATGGGTGCGTGTTAGGTGTAACGACGTACTGGATTGACTCGCATGAGAATGTTGTGTGGATCGTTACGTGAGTGTCATAAGCGATTCTCATAGTGACAAATGTGTTCGTTATCCTTTGACTTGAAGTCGCTATATACCCTAGATGAGGAGTTGTATATTTTGATATCGATAAACGTCATTCAGTAACAAGGTGATTGTAAAGTCAGATATTGGATATGCCACAGATCATGCTGAGGGATATGAACGATGTAGATAGAATTTGTCCCTCTTATATAACATGAGTATAATATTTATGGGTCCTTTGATGGGTGAGACTTAAGTAAATGCACGGTCGTGCTCAAATAAATCAATATAAGATATTGAGTTTATTTGTTTATTATATAAGTCTACTCGTAGATTAAGAAACCAAGATTAAACTATAACAAAGATGACACGTTACATACCTTGTGTTTAATTAAATATTAGGACAAAGGAACAAGAACTAATTTGGTCACAATCAATTATTTGTAATCACTGATAATTTCTATTACTAGGGTAACAATGATGTATTGCTAGATGCCGCTCATTATTTATAACTAGTTTTTTACCCGTGCGTTAAACGCACGTAAACTAAATCGTATATAAACAAAATAAGGAGGATCAATTTATTAACAATTACACATAAGTATATCACTAATCATTATAAATTCTAAAAAAAATTCTTATACACAATATTTGTTGTCTTATTAGTAGGCTTTTCATCTTTACTGCATATCAATATCTTCAAACCCAAATCATTTGTTAGTCTAGAAACTATGACATATAATTGTCCATGGCTAAATACTTTTTTTTTCAAAAAAGAGACATACATGTAATTATTAACTTTGACACTTGTTAATTGTCATTGTATATGATACTAGCAATAGAAATTTTCTTCTCTAGAACTTGAAAGACAATGTTACATCGGATAGAGTTAATGTCAATCTTGGGATCAAGACATTTTCTCCAACATTGTTTCCTTTCAAAAAAATTGTTTCAACAATGTGATCCCCAAGATTTATGATGATTAGTCTTGTTCCATTGGACAACCATACGATATGGTCGATGTTTCTCAATAGCATTGCTGGAACACTAATTTTATGTATCAATTCATAGCATGAGAACCCCGAATACTTTATACTATTCAAAAACTCTGTCAAATGAATGTCTTCGAACAAGCTTAAATTATTTCAACCCTGCAAATAAAATCTGAACTCAAATAAGTTCTTCATTTTGAATGATTACTTTTATTAAATTATATTTGTATTTTTTTAATAAAGAAATTTATGAGAAGAAAATAAACTAAACTCAAAATGACAAAATTATTTTAATCGTTAACTATTATTTTTGTTTTGTAAATTATTTTAATTTTAATAACTTCCATTATATATTTTTTGTTTTATTGACTTCGTAACTATTATTTTTGTTTTATTTTTAAGAATTAGTTTTACAGAAAACATTTGTTCCGTAATTTTTTATTATTATTTTGCTAACCTCAGTTTAAATTGTTTTGTTTTATTGACTCTGTAAATATTATTTTCTTGACTTCAGAACTATTATTTTTGTTTTAGTTACTATTTTTTATGTTTAAAAAATAAAAAAATTTAAACATAATTAAAAGAGAAGAGATGGTGATGATGATAGAGAAAATATGGAGTAGATGAGAGCAAGAAAAAAAATACAACCGGAGAAGATAGGAGATAGAAAGAGTGGTGGGTGAATCAAAAAGAAGAAGAACAAGAGGTCTATGGTGGGTTAGGAGGAAAGAGCTACAAAAGATTTGTGCGTTGTCGGAAGGGTAATTCAAAGAGTGAGATTTTAGGATTATGAAGGAAAAAATCACTTTAGGTGAGTCTTTGATGCTTGTGTTGTTTTCTTCTTAGATTGATTGTTGATGGAGGACCATGTATATATATATATATATATATTGTTTTGTTGATTACGTAACTTTTATTTTTATAGTGACTTGTTCCATAAATTATTTTTATTTTACTAAGTATTAATTAAGTATGGGCTTAATAGTTTTAGATTATTTTGTAATATTTTGTATTAGTATATTTAAAGGTTTAAATTTAAAATAGTATTATATTAAGAAAATATTGATATAAAATTAATTATGCTTTAATTTCTACACCCCGCTATAAGCGCTTTTTGACCCACATATCAATTTTTAGAACACCGATTTGAATTTATTAGTTTAAAATTATTTTGTGATATTTTTAGTAGTATATTTAAATGTTTAAATTTAGAATATTATTATATTAAAAATATCAAAAAGGTTAATTATGTCTTACTAGGCGAAGTCCTCGACTATTATTTTTGTTTTAATTACTATTTTTTATGTTTAAAGAAAGAAAAAATATTTAAACATAATTAAAAGAGAGGAGATGGTGGTGATGAAAGAGAAAATAGGGAGCAGACGGGGGAAAGAGAGAAATACAACCAGAGAAGATATGAAGGAGAAAGAGTGAAATTGTAACTCAAAAGTCAATAATTTAAAAGTGAGTTTTTGAAGGGAGAAATATACCATTGTCATTATATATATATATATATATATATATATATATATATATATATATATATATTTGATATAGTAATTAATTATTACCTACGTAATTTAGGAACAAATTGGATCACACGCTTAGAATGAGTTGAACTGAAATTTATTTGAGTCATTAATTGGATTAATAGACTTAAAGCGGAAAAGATTGTTGGGTTTTCATCGAAATTAACAAGGCAAAATAACAAAACTTTAATTTCAAAAACTCATCCCAAGATCCATGCGAATTATATAAATTAAATTTAGAACACTTACCTGAATATTGGAATGAATAATCTTCGATAGAATCACGTTTGAATGACGATCACCGCAACAAACGATTTGCACGTCTTCTCTATGGTATCCACACAAATAGATTGGACAGGATTAATCCAACAATTCTGTGCTAGACAATTGTTGAATCAAGGTAGGAAATTTTTCGTCTAACGAAGAACTAATTCATAATTTTTCTTCCTACGAATTTAGTGTTTCAACCTAAATTCCTTTTGTATTGATCTCCAACAAGTTTCCACAAAGAAAGAAAACAATTCCTATACAAATAGAAAGAGGAGAAGGGTGGCCATCATATCCTAGTCCAACTAGGATATGTTTTGGTCTCTTTAAATTATTTACCTTGAGCTCATTAATCTAATTAATGACATAAATAAATTCCAGTAAAACTCATTCTAAGTATGTGACCCAATAGGTTCCTAAATTACGTTGGCAATAATTAATCACAATATCAAATATATAATTAACTAGTTTTACACCCGTGCGTTAAACGCACGAACAAAAATATTTTTTAATTATATAATATTCAAGCAAAACAAATAAGAAAATCAAAATCAAAAGAATAAATTAAGAAAAGTAATGTTTGAGGCAACTACTTAAATATAAGTACATCATTTTATTGGTAATATTATAGATTTTTAAAAATTTTCTTACACACAACATTTGTTTTATTTGTTGACTTTTCATCTTCATTAGTATTAATATCTTCAAACCAAAACGGTTTGTTACCCTAGAACCTGTAACATACATCTGACAATGACTGAATACCGCCTTCTTCAAGAAGAATCCTACATGCGAAAGTGACTGACCTTGACTTTTGTTAATTGTCATGACATACGATACTACTAATGGAAATTATCTTTTTCAGAAACTTGAAAGACAACCTCTCATCTAATAGAGACAATGACATTCTTGATATAAACATTTTGACTCCAACATTGCTTCCATTCAAAAAATTTATTTCAACATCATGATTCTCAAGCATGGTAATAATTAGTCTTATTTCATTGCACAACCTAGCAGCAGGGTCAATGTTTCTCAACAACATCACCGAAACACCAACCTTAAGTGTTAATTCATGATTAGACAATGCTGAACACTTTATATTATTCAAAAACTCTGTAAGATGATTGTCTTCAAACAAACTTGTGTTGTTCTCTGTCTTACACATATAATTTGAACTCAAATAAGTTCTTTCTTCTAAGTGATTGTTAGATACCATGTACTCATTTATGGTGTCGAAAACATCAAGAGTCGGGGAAAATATAACCCTTCCTTGCAAATATGACACGTCATAAAAGACTCAGCGGTTAAAGAAGAAAAAAAAGTACTTTTGCGGTTAAAAAAAGAGTATTTCAACGGTTAACATTTTAGAAAAAAAAGGACCGGCCCGTAATTATTCTTTACCAAAATGAGAAATAAAAAAACTCACCTAGTTGAAAAACACTAAAAGACCTACTATATATAAAACCTAGCCCATTAAAATCTCACATCCACTCTTAAGCCTCATGTCAAGTAGGGGTGGCCTGTCATGTGTTTTAATATTATCATCTTATTTGTAAAATACAACAATAAATATTAATTTGAATTATTAACAATTTCGTCTCGTTTTAACCTATTAATGTACGTGCCTTAATAAAAACTTATGTAAGTTGTCAAAAAACAATAATATTACATGTATTTTATGTAAGACGTATCTCCTTGACTCGACCCATCGTATGTTGGTGAGTTGCGTTGTGAGATAGTATGGCTCCCTCTTACTCGTAATTAAAACTCGTAAGACGGTCTTACCGCAATACACGCAATACACGATCTCAACACCTAACCAAATTCAACATCTGTCATCTAACAAATACAATCATTCAGTTAGAACCCTTCATCTAGAATCTTTAATTTGACGTATATTCTTTCACTTCAAAATTTCATTCACCTAACATTCGGAAAGAAATCGTAGTGATCTCTTCCCAGATTATTCAAATCCTTTTAATTTTTCATTGAGCTGAAAATTGAGTCTATATCATTTTGTTTTATATTCTATTTCCTTGTACAACTTTTAAAGTTTTTTTTAAAAAAATACAAATCTAATAATCTGAGACTTCAATATTTAAAATAAAGTCAAGTATTTAGTGAAAACATTGTTTAATGATAAATATTTTATTTTATTTTCCGATATTTGTTATATTCTAAATTTTTTTAACATACTTCTTAAGGTTATTTTGAAAAGAATACATAACTCAAATTTTGAGATTTGAATTTATAATTGATGAATTTATCTGTTACATTTCTTAATGTTTTTTATTTAACCATTATTCATGCTTATAAAAAATATATAACTTTATAGTTGGACTATGTTAACAACTTCGTTGTTTATTTCAGCCGGAACTAACTATTTCCTTACAACTTTGATTTTGAGAATTCATTCGAATCTTTGTTTGTAGACGTCTCTTAGGACGGATGATATGGAAGCCATAATAGTTGCAGTAAAAATTTTGGGTTCAAAATGTCTAAAGTTTATTTCGTAACCGATTTTTTTAAATTTTTTTTTGCAGAAGATTGGTTGAACATCCGCAAAGAAATGTGATGGAAAATAAAAGGTCAAGCATGCTATTGTGAATTGTGCTGAGAATACCAATAGTTTGAGTGTATTCAAAGTTTCTAGAAATGTATAAATATATTTATGTCAACTTATCTAAGAATATTAAATGTTTAGTATAAAAACAAAAGAAAAAACAAAAAAAACAAAGTGTTTCATCTTCCAATGTTTTCATTTATGGAAATCAGTTTTAGGCGGGAAAATTACGTTTGTCATTATATATATATATATATATATATATATATTTTATAAACAATGAGCGGCATCTAGCAATACATCATTGCTACCCAAGTAATAGGAATTTTCTGTGATTACAAATAGCTGATTGTGACCAAAATAGTTTTTTTCCATTTGTCCAAATATTTGATTAAGCACAAGACATAGAACTTGTCATCCTTGTCATAGTTTAATCTTGGTTTCTTGATCTCCGAGTAGACTTATATAATAAACAAATAAACTCAATATCTCATATTGATTTATTTAAGCACAGCTATGCATTTACTTAAGTCTCGCTCATCAAGAGACCCATAAATATTATACTCCTGTTATGTAGGAGGGGCAAATTCTATCTATATCGTTCATATCCCTCAGCATGATTCGTGGTATATCAAATATTCGACTTTATAATCACCTTGTTACAAAATAACGTTTATCGGTATCAAAATATACAATTCATCATCTAGGGTATATAACGACTTCAAGTCAAAGGACAACGAATACATTTGTCACTATGAGAATCGCTTATGACACTCACGTAATGATCCATGTAGCATTCTCATGTGTGTCAATCTAGTACGTCGTTACACCTAACATGCACTCATGTGTAGACTGATATCAATCATACGAGTCTCTACACATACTAGTCTCCGTGTATTATTATTCCCCTTATTAATAATAATACTTGACTAGAGATATTTAAGAATAACATATTTATTCTAAGGGCTTTATGATGCATTACCAATTTACCACGAATAAACAAACAATACATAATAAATGAATAACTCAATAAATAATGATACATGGAGAAATAAATTTGCCTCTAGGGCATAAACCAACAGATAAAGGGACCAAAACATAGCCCTAGTTAGACTAGGACTATGTTTTGGCCACCCTCTCTCCTCCTTATATATAAGGGGTGTATTAGTTGGTCAATTAGTGTAATCAACACATAAAAGGGAATTAAGTGTTTTTGTGAAACATTAAATTCATAGAGAGAGAATATGGGAACTAGTTCTTTGTGTGACGAAGGGTTTCCTACTTTGATTCAATAATTGTCTAGCACAAAATTATTGAATTAATATTGTCCAATACATTCGTGTGGATACCATAGAGAAGCAGTGCAAATCGTTTGTTGCGGTGATCGTGATTCAAGCGAGATTCTATCGAAGATTGCTCGTTCCAATATTCGAGTAAATAATCTAAATCTAATTTATATTAATTCGCATGGATCTTGAGATGATTTTGAAATTAAAGTTTTGTTATTCCATCTTGTTAATTTCAATTAAAACCCAACAATGCTCCATTTAAGATATACATCAATAAGGAAAGTTGCAAAGAAGGGAGATTATTCTTAATACAAGAGTAGTTTTGGAGGTGAAAGGTACTTTTTGAGGGCGAAAAAACTACGATACCCTTAATGAACCGAAGACGCGCTACCGCCACTACGGATCACCTACTCAGTGCATCGCGTTGCATCAATTTTTGCACCATGCATTAATTTAAATTACGTAATCCAACTTTGCATCATGTTGCAGAAAATTTATGCACTGTGATACATTAAATTAAATTACATAATCCAATTTACGCATCGCGCTACACCAAGTCAAACACCTAATTGATGCATCGCGCTGCAAAAATGTAATAAACCAACCATTTATGTCCCTTCTTTCTTGTACACAATTAACAAATGATTCAAATTGATTCATCTTTCTGCATCTCAAATCCAAATTGATGCATCACGATTCACAAATGATACAATGTGATTCAAAAATGGGGCATCCAGAATCAAAAAGGGTACGTGTCCAATAACGAACAAATTTATTTATGGACATATCATCGAACAGTTTATATGCATAACAACTCAATATACAAATAAATCTATTTTGAACCAAACATACAAACACACTGGAAAAACAAGAAGAAGATACATGTGAAACTAAAGATCGGTAGATAAAGAGAAAAAATGGTGGGAAGTTATGGTAGTGGAGTAATCAAATTCAAGATGAAGAAGAACATCACCACCCCTACCTCCCCACCATATTCTCTTTTTCATCCCTGCGACACTGCCATTCTTTCTCTTGTACGTTCATTTTAGGAACGATTTCACAAAAATGAAATTTAGCTTTTAAAAGAAAAAAAAAGAGTAGTGATTAACAATTTGAGAAAAGAGGTCGGCTCACAATTTCTCCTTTTTTTGGTTTCCCCAATCACTAGGGCTACATGTTAAATGGATTGGCCCAGCTGAGCCGAGAAATTTTTTTTTTTTTGAAATGTAATGTATTAGGGAGATTTGAAGTTTGATTTTGATATGATATCTTGGGAATCCCCCATTAGTAATTCCATCAATTAGTTGTCCACTTTGTAGTTAGTATAGTTAAATCTTCACCATAATTCATAAGCTTTTGAATTGTTCTTACTGACTAAAGTGTTTAAAATATTAAAAATATTTAAGCATTTTTTTGTAGACATTTTATTAAAATATTAAATGTTAAATAGACATTCCTTATTATTCATGATAGACTTGTTGGGTGATGAATACTGATAGTTATTTGTGATTTCATTATCCCGAGTCCAGATCTCATGTATCACTTGCGTATGTCACTGGTGTATCACTTTTCATCTTAAACATTGCATCCCAACCATTGCATCTCAACTAATAATTGAGATAAAAAATAGTACACCAGTAACACAAACAAATGATAAAGAAGATCTGAACTCCAATATCCCGAACAAGTAATAATAAGGGTATTTAGTAAACAAATCTTTCAAAAATAAATAATAAGTTTCATATTAACCACCCATGACACATGCTAGAAAAGTTATTTCCTTTTCATTCACTTCACTTTCCATCATTGTTTTCATACTAACCAAACCAAACCTAAAAGAGAGGCAAAAACTTAGGACACATATTTCTCTGATCTTTTATGTGTTGATGGATTAAGTTCTGAGAGAGTAAGGCTATGTATTACGAATTAAAATTCGTAAGACGATCTCTCCCTCCTTTCAAGAACAAAAAGGAAAGGAAGACGTTGCTCCCATTTTAGAAGGACAAAAACTTATGTGAGACATTTACAGATATTTTTTTAAGACAAATTCTTCTTACTCAACTTATCATGTATTGGTGGATTAAGTTGTGAGGGAGTGATGTCTCATTTTACGAATAAAGATCTGTAAAAGTGTCTTACAGAGAACTTACTATATTAGAAGAGGACGGAAGCACTCCCCCATCCATTCAACATTCATTCTTAAAAGAGTATCTTAATTGACTGGGTAGACAACTTAAGAAAAGATAATTGAAGTTAATATGGATATTATGATAATGTTTATTTTTTGACGATACACATATGAGAGTGTGACCATCAATTAAACTGAGAATTAAATAAAACAAAATCTCTCCGTTTCCTGAAGAATCAATGTTCGAAAAGTGTAATGATTAAAAGATAAATACTCCCCCTATCCCAGATAATTGTTCCTATTTTCTTATTTGTGATATCTCAACTAACGTTCTTAAAGACTTTTGATATACAAATTTTCTATCATTCTTTCTAATATATCACTTCATTTAATACAATCATTATTACACATCCTAGAGAGATAGTGAGTGTAATGAGTACATAATTAACAAGGGAGAGAGTATGTGTAGTGAGTATTATTGCCACAACATATTTTACAACAAATAATTAATTACATTTCTTACTCCTTGTGTTTTCTCTACTAAAATAATTTATCTGAAACGGAGGGAGTAACTAACATTAAATTTGGTCATAATTATCATAATAGTTAAACATAATGAATCTGCTCATATTAAATGTAGAGGGTAAACTTCACCCTTTAGGCAAGTTCAATGGTTAAAGTCAAAGGTATTAAAATTAGGCGTGATACTAAAAAAGTACCAAATTTGATACCCCCCTTAGTACCACACCTAATTTTAATACCCTTCATTTTGACCATATATTTATGTCATAATATGTGTTTATAAATTATTGTATATTAGTATTTTAATTTTATTTTTATATTATTATGTGTTGAATTTAATTTTTTCAAAATTATTATTATATTAAATTTTGATACCTATGGTTGGAGATAATTATTTGATATTCATGAATAATAACTACTCTCTGTCTCAAAATATATAACGTTTTGGGAGAGTATTTTTTTTTCAAAATAAATGATACTTGGCATTTTTCAAGGAATTTTTTTTCTTCAATTCTACCAATATTTATTGATTCCATAACTCGTGCTTGGATCTTTAGGCAAAAATATCAAAACACTTCATTAATGTTTGGATATGACAGTTTAGTCTTTACAATATGTTTCATTGGTCTGTGTAAAAAGATTCAAAACGTTATATATTTTGGGACAAGGGGAGTAATAGGTATCAAAATTTGATACTTATAAACAATTACCATCATTAAACTTGCCCTAAGTAAAACATTTTAAAATAGTATGGTGGCGGCTTTGCTTAAAACGAATAGGGTAAAAGTAATTTTTTTTTGGAAAGACCTTATACAGAAATATGAATAGATATATCACGCCTACTCCAATGGATTGGGGGAGGGGGGGGGGGGTGGATATATCAGCATTCAATCAAAACAGCCTTCCTTTATCGAGTCCTAAAAAGGCACTTGAACAGCAGCTGTGGAGCAATTGTTCAGCTTTCCTGCAACAAAAAAGAAGGAATTCTCATGAATTTCAGCAAGCCTGCCCCAAAAAAAATTTAAAAAACATTCATAATGGTCTCAAGTTTGCCATAATGAGGTGTTCCTAGAACAGCCAAACTCATTGATGACAAAGTGGCAAAGTGCAAAAACAGTATAAAGTTCCAATCTTTTTAAGCAGCACTACCTTCTTACATGATTCATTCCCCAGCCAAAGTACGTAATTCATGCCTATGGCTAAGGCTGAACACAGATGCCTTGCCACTGGACTACGATTCACTTATGTTTAAATCGCTGCATGTTCAAGATGTGAAGGAAAACATAGAGACCCCATTGTTGAGATTCATCCGAAATGAACATGATGATGTTGTAGCTACTAACAACACGAAGGATAATTGTGAAAAGAATAACCCCATGAACATAGATTCTGATATACAATTAATATCATGTCAAACTATTGTATCCATGTTAATACACCCAATGCAGACGTCGTTTGCTTCATTTCCATTGATTCCCATGAGTAGTCCTTAAGTAGACATAATATTTACTTGGTAAAGCATATAAAACACAATAGGCATACTAGTTTAAAAGCATTGCTAACCTTGTGTTTTTGAAGTCTTTTCCGTCTCCCATACCTTCCATTTCTTCTTGCCTGAAATTGCCAAGGGTGATGATGTACAAGGTTTCTGTCTTTTCTGTAGTGCATGAACCATGATGACTGTTCTAGCAACTTGAGATGGAATATCGATAATGAATCAAGAAGCCTGTTCTATAAGTTGATTAGGATTCCCCGTGGCTGGTTTGACTAAATCATGTCTAAGGGACAAGCAGGAAAAGAGCATAACAGTAGCATTATGCGTATAATCTAACTAGACATTGAGCATTTCTGTAAAAGAAAGAATAAAGAATTTCTTTCCTTTGGCGTAAAATTTAAGTTATACTAGACGATACTACCAGAGGCAAAAGCACACTTGGGAAATAAATGCATTAAATATATCTACCAAGAATGTCAACTAAATATGCCCTCATGATGAAGCATCAACCTGCCTTAAATTAAGGCAACCCAAGATGCAGCACCTAAAGGAATAAGAACAGCACTAAACAGACACCTAAATGCAGGCAACGAGAATAAAAATTAAAAACGCACTAGTCAATAGCTGGTTGAGTTGTTTCCATCTCAGTAAATTAAACTGGCTGAGGCTTTGTGCATGACATACAGAGGTGTTAGTCCAGTGAATAACATGTTATTTTCTATACAATTTTCCATTATATAGGCAATAGTCAGATGCACCCCAAAATATAAGCATGACATACAGGGCACGACTTTCACACCATTTCCCTGCTCATGGGGCAAACCACCACAAACTGGTGCAGCATGTGCAACCTTCTCCCTGTGTTCAGGGAATCATATCTTCAATGAAACCATTTTGCAGTAAATAGATACATATATTTAATATATAGCGTTAATCACACTCTTGCTAGGTCACTAGCCATGGAATTTAACACTTGGTCTACGAGAAATTTCCTTCTTTCAATTCACCTTCTTACGGGTAACAAATGCAAGCAAGATGATTTGAACCCACGAGTCCACGACCTTTGCCAAAATTGAGCATATCATGTTAAGCTACCAACTCATCTAAAAGCTTAAGCGATTAGATAGGGGCCCAACAATGTATATCAAGCTCAACACACTTATATTCCACTCTTTCTGAAATCCTGTTTATATTCAATATCCACAACATCAGAAGTTCGTAACATGGCATACATGGATAACAACTCCCACTTCCACTAAGGAGCAAAACACATCGTACCGAACAGAAAAATTATAAACTTTTAGTAAAGTCGTTGCATATGTACTAGTATTTGTTTCACAAGTAGCTCAAATCAATCTTCTACTTGTATCCACGGTTTGGTTTATATCGCACTAAAATGAAATAAAGAGGACAGAAGTGATAAGAAAAGACTAGGAAGTATACACCCATTGTAACATAAAAAGCAATTTTCCATTAAGTGGAATTATGTACTTCAAAGCGTAGGTTTCTCAAGCCTTGCAATAAAGTACATAAAACAACTCCGTCTTACAACAATAGGTTCCTACAATATCCAAAACCCCAGGTATTCACATCGTGTTGAACTATCATCTATTTAATTGTACAAGGTGTTGGAAGCATTGAAAAGAAAACTCACCATCAGCAATCATAATTAACCTCACTATGCAGCCATGAATGACACAGAGCTCAGTATTGCAATTGCCATTCCATGCAGTCATCTAAGTCGAAACTACTTGCGCAGTCCAACAGAGCATTCTGCTGATGCTCGTACCGACATATATAATTCAACCCAACAAGAAGCTGACATATAGCTGCCTCCGTCTTTTCCCTATCCGCAAAGTACAAAGTCTGCAGGAGAAGAACATTGGTCCGCGAAACAATCTGCTGTTGCTCAAAATTTCTCTCAGTTTGCCACCGAATCATGTTGTGTGCCAAAGGACCGAGCCACCTTAGAATTCCATCAAGCCTATCTTTCCAATCATGTGCCAAAGGCGCATCATATATTGCCAAATCCTTAGCATAAGACTTCAAACTAGTCTTCAATGCCATTCTCAAGCTTGCTGGTAACATTTGATACAAATCATCTCGAGCTTCCTCACCAACCAAATGTGGGTACCTCAATAACTTTTCTATTACAATTATGACATTCGCATAATGCAAGGCCAAAGCCGAGCCTCCAACAGTACTAGGAGCCGCTTGTAACATTAATCTACTCTTTGGGACAGCCATTGAACTCTTTGTTGTCACACTACCCTTAAACTGCCTTTGACCTCCGCTGAACGGAACTCTGACTTGCGACCGGGCATACAAACTCGTATAATTTGGGACCTCCCTCTTCATACTACTAGAAACACTACAACTTCCTGAAACATGACTACTCCGATCATCATGAACACCATAATCATCATCATCCAATTTCGACACAGAACTACTCATACTAATGCATTCCATGAACAACCTCCCTGGCCCTAACCCGCAAGCGAAATTAAAATCCTCCGCCTTAAACAACCCCGTATCAGCCCGCTGCGCCCCAACCTGAGGCCGAAAACTTCCCCCCTTCTTCCCCACCACACCTCTCTCAATCAACCCCGAATTCCTGTACCCATTACTTTTCACACTAACTACATCAATCTGACCAGTTTTCTGAACTAAATTTGGACTATAATTCAACTTTGCATTCGAAACAGAACGACTAAACATTTGTCTCCTCGAAATCGAATCACCAAAAACTAAACAAACTCGCGCATAAATTGTACATACCGTTCTTGCTAAAAGCTCCACAACTTTATCGTACGTTTGATTCCACAACGAAACGTCCTTCAAATGCCTTACATCCTGCTTCTGCCACACCAATTTCTGCTCAAACGCTTTTCGACTTTCTTCGTGTTGATTCTGCTGAAACTTCTTAGTAGCCAATTCCAACTCCCCCAAAACCTCCATTTCACTATACAAACTCGCCGTCGAATTCACATACCTCTCCATTCTCCTCACCATTGCCTCCATATCCTTAACCAAAAACCCCAACTCCCTAACCTCAATCACCCCATTGACGACATCACTGTACACGTGCTCAAACCCTTGTAACGCCGGGAGACTACATTTCTTTCCTAACCTCGAAACAACGCCGGCGAGACGGTTCATGTCCTCGAGCTTTTCCGACAAGGCTAGCTCTAACAGAAACGTCTCGTCGGTGGAGACAAGTGCTACAACGCCGTCGGATTTGAGAATCTCGTTCTTGAGCTTGGAGATCTCGGTGTCGGTCAAGGATTTGTGGAGATGTACGGTCTTTGACATTACATTGGCGACCTCGAAAGAGAGGATTCCGATTGTTTCCTTTGGCGGTTCTTGTTTTTTGTGGGTTGATTTTTTCGATGAAGGTTCAAGAAGAAGAGCGTGCTTGAGATTTGTGCTTACTTGGTTCCCCATTCTCAGTAACCAAGGCTCAACCACCATTCTTACTGTTTCCAATAGTGTGAGAACTTAAGTTGAATTGAGAACCCAAATCTATAGATCTGATTGAAGTTCTTGCAGTGGCATTGCATTGAAAAATAATGACAGCTGGAGTTGAAAATTGAGGTACTTTGTTCTGTAACGGGGATTGAAAATGGCGGACAAATGAAATGGTCAATTAAAGGAAGTGGGTATTGGAGGGAATTGATGTTTTGACGAATTTTCCAAGTGTTGCGTCTGTAATGGGTTTTATTTGGAGTGGGGACGAAGATGAAGAAGGAAGAAGAAGAAATGGAAGGAGGGGATTATTTGAAAAAGGGAGATTGGGCAGTTTGAAAAGAGGCCAAAGCAGGTGTGTGTTACGTCTGTACAACTGTGAACTGTGCCTGTTTTTTGCATTTACTTTAGGGAGAGTACATATATTGTCCTGAGCCTTTTTTCATGGGTACAGTTTACTAGGGTAATTTACTAATTTGTGAAGTGATTACCCCACCCTATCCCTATGGTGTGTGGTCATTGTACCTCACTTGCACTTCTTAATTTTATCAAAATAGACATTGATGTCTAGGGATTAGATCAAGTCAAAATCATCTCACAAAAGTCAAAGATTGATACCAACTTATTTAAGTTTATTTAATAAATCAAGTTATGTTAATATTTTTTCTTAATTTTTAACAATCTCTTTCTAATATCATTTAATTTAAAAGTAATGAATAATGACAGTTTTGATAAAATATGAACAAATGCTTCTTGAAATCCTATAATGATACTTATTTTGTAACAAGAGTATTATTTTATTTTATTTTATCTACTGGTATTTTTTGGGTTAAATTTGGGATAGTCCATATCTCAAAGTTTTCAATCATTCCAGGTCCTTATGTTTTTTTTTAAACAGAAAGAAACACTTTTGGATTTGAAAAGATTATGATACTCTTCATTAATCAAAGGCGCGCAATGGAGATCACATACGCAATGCATCACACTGCATCAATTTATGCATCACCATGCATAAAATTTTAAATTACATAATCCAATTGATGCCATCATTATATAACTAGATCTACATCTAACTTCTTTCCAGTACACAATCAATAAATGATTCAAATTTATATGCATTTTTTCGTACATCCCAAATCCAAATCGATGCATCTCGATTAACAAATGATGTATTGTGATTTTAAATTAATGCATCAGATTCAAAAAGATGTCCAACAAAAAAATCCATTTAGATATTTCATCGAATCCTTTACATGCATAGAAACACAAAACACAAAAGTAAATCTATTTTGAATTACAAAAATATAATGATGAAGAAAAAGAAGAAACAACAACAACCTATTATGAATAAGTAATATAGATGTGAAGTTAGGGCGATGAAGAAACATTTATGTAGTAACCACTGTTATTCTTCATCACCCAACTACCCACTCTCTTTCCTCTTCATACTTTTTTTTGCGTCTTTGGGCAAACAAATTCAACGACGAGAGAGAAGAAAAAGAAGAAATTTACAAAGTTTTCTAAATTTGGGTATTATAGAAGTAATATTTTAAAAATGGACTTTAGCGGTTGAAAAAAAGAACGAGGGAGTGGAGCGAATAAATGTTTAGCAAAGTCTACCGGCCCATAATTTTCCCTATTTTTTGTAAGAATGATCCCATGATCCGACTTATCGTGTGCTAGAGACTGTAATGTAAGAGAGTGGTGCTTCATTTTAAGAATTACGATCCATAAGATGATCGTACAAAAGACCAACTTCTTTTTTTCCCATTATGATGCTTGTCTAGGGGAATTAGGGAAAATTTTGGGTCGTTCACCTCAGGTGAATTCTCATAAGCTTTGGTACCATATAATATTATCAAATCCCTTAAGTGTACTTTTCAAGGGTATGATACATTGCGATTTCAAATTGATGCATCGCGACGATGATAAATGCATGCCTCATCTGATATCAAACAATGCATCGCTTTATCACATGATACATCACAATCAATGAAAAGTGGACTTTACGAGTTACAAACTATTATGCGAACTAAATCGTTGTAAAATCCACCAAAGTGTACCAAACCACAATTTTCTTAGGAAATAATTAGGATGGGGACCAATACAACATAATGATAAAATTGAAGTGTTTTTGTAGGGCAAACCCCTACACTCTAACATGTTTCACAAATTAAATTGAGAGTAGGAGACTGTGAATCCAAGTCTGAGTACGTTGGGTACTTGGGTTGCACCTAAGTCTAACAATTATAATCTGCAATCTGTTAAACACCCAATCTAATCTGAAGATTATCAGACTCAATCAATCCATTAATATTTTTGGGCTGAAAATGGTAACTCATTTCAATTCAAAAATGTTAACGTATTGAGTCGAGTCAGGTTAAAGCAAGTTGACATGTTATCCATTTTGACATAATAGTTTTTACTCTATAAATATATAAATTTTTGGAGGAAAATCTATGTCAAGACGGGTCAACCCATTACCTGCTATAACTCGACACAATTCAACCCGACTCATTTGGTATACGAGTTCTAACCGATTCTACCCAGTTACCCGTTCTAACTCAACCTATACCCAACTCACCTAATTGTCAGGTCTAATTGCACCCAACTAGCTAGATCAAACTCATGATTCATGAAGCTATCCATTTTTAGCATAATGGTAAAATAATTCTATAAATTATTAATAGTTAGTTTTTTGTGCCAACTTTTAGAAATTTGGTTTTTAATTTTTAATATTTCACCTTATCTCTCTTTAAACTCTTATTCACTTGTTATTAAGAGAAAGGAAAATGCTATATCTTTCAAACCAATATTACAATTTTTCTTACAACTAACTTTGAACGAGGACAATGTTTTTGAGAAAGATAATTTTTCTCTTCATCAAGACTTAGTTGTAATATTAGGTGTAAAGTTAATAATGTTATAAACGAAATCCAAAATGTAAAAATCACTCCTAAAAATCTCCATTTGAAGAACATCATAATATTCTTTTGAATTGCGATATACGGAAATCTCATTGCTACGAAATAAGTATTTGAATATATGTATATGGGTAGCAGGGTAGGTTTATTCATTTATGTTTTTGCCCAATTTGGGCGGTCCAAAAGATCTAGGATTACATTTTGTGTGTCACAAATTTTCAAAGTTATAATTCTTGAAAACTCTTTCATTCTTGTAATAGGACCATAAATAATTAGTATGTAGGACAGGTCGCTTGCAAGTTGAAGTCTTTTTTGGGCACGACCTGCAAATCTGCAACATGTAGTCAATTAAAGAAGCCGTATTGGAAATGGTAGAACCATTGATACTCCATAAAACACCGAGGAGATTTCCTGGACCGTTTTAGTGTTCGACGAAACTTCGTTTTTTTACAGTTTAATTTACTAATCAAACGATGTATAAATATGATTTATTTTATAAAAAAATATCGATAAGACCATATTACAGAAATATTTACTTGAATCTAAATTATTTTATGTAAACGTACTTACATATGATTTGAGAAGTCAACCTCAGTCAAAAAAGTCAAGTCAAACTGCGGCTATGACTTGAACATAAGTGAAACATACTCCAATTGTAATTAGTGACCAAACACTGCAAAGAGGAATTAACTTTTCACCTACCCTTCCATTTTTTTTCCATCACAAAATGCTAAAAAGTTCATACGCTGTACAAAGCATGTCTGAACGAGAAGAAATTGTTCGTGTGAACATGAACAAGGGTACCGGGTGGGTAGAAAAACACAGAAGAAATTGCGTGTGTAAATAGGGGCTCGAGGACTTGTAACAAGTGGATTAGCTTTAGCTTTTCTTACCACAACCTAAGTTTGTCTATTATAACCTAGACCCCATTAACTCATTTTACACGGTGTAAAAATTATTCAAACTTAACCGTCTCAATTTATTAATATATTTGGGTCAAAATAGGTAACATGTTTTAATCCAAAAATATGAATTGGTTGAGTCGTGATGGGTTAAATCGGGTCGAACATGTTACATGTTTTGTCTGATAGTTTTTGCTCTATAAATGTGCATTTTTTGGAAAAATTGGACTAAACGGGTTGACCTGTTGAACCCATCTTGATTCAACCCGACACATTTGATATTTTAGTTTTAATGGGTTCAAACCAAATTCGACTCATTATCTGTCTCAACCTAACTCATACCCGACCCAACTCACGTAATTGTCGGGCCTAGTGCAACCGAATTAACATACATCACCCTTCATTTTCGTGAGGTATTTGAATTTTTTGGGTCCATTTGAATGTTTTGATTTTGAATTCAATAAATATTCAAATTTTATATAATTTAAATAACTTAAAATTTACTTTCAAAATTATAGCAATTCCATTGTTTGGAGAATGTGTGAAATTCAATTGTAATTCTATAGTGTAGTCTAATGATTTATGTTATTTATTATGAATGGTAAGGATTCAAATCTTGCTAACAATAAAATTATAAAACTTTTAGCATTTAAAAAGAGGAGTTAGACATTGAGGCAAAGTGAGTGTTCGATCATGGATAAAAAAAAAAATAAAAAAATTATAAAACTTTTACATTTTAAAAAAATAGCATATAGTGGTAGTGCAATGGGTGGCAAGTGGCAAGGGTGACAAGAGGCGACGGCGGTGGTGGCACATGGTGGTGGTAGTGGTGTTACTATATAATAATTTATCAAAATTTAGAATTTAAGTTATTAGGATTTAGAATGAAATTAATTTTATAGAATTCCAATTCCAAATTTTAGTTATTTTCCCAAACAATAAAATTGGTTTTGAAGGCCTCAATTTTAATTCCAAACTATTGAATTTGAGTATCCAAACATACCCCCACATACCCGACATGTTAAACGAGTTTAGTCAATATCTTAGGAAAAATGTTACTAAATTTTTTGAGATTGGTCTAATTGTAAAGCTCTTCATCAATTATGCAACTTTGACCTTACTTAAAGGGTAATAAAAATGTGGAATCTTTGAAGAGGTAAGGAGATGAGAGAGGGGAGCTAGATGCCTTCATCTAATTCAAAGAGCATCTCTTTCATAGATTTAGCTTTCATTCTAGGCTTTGATTTTTGGAATTGTTGTTTAATTAAAAGTAAATGAAAAGAAAAGACATGTTGAATGAAGATGGGAACTAGGCTAAATTATTTATAACAATTTTGTCAAAAAAGTAAAACCCAAGTGGGAGTTGGTACTTTTTGTTTTTGTAAAAGACAAAGCTTTCTTAAATAAGTCACATCAAAAAAAATTTAAAAAAAATGATCCAAAGACAAATCATAGAATGACAAAAACAAAGAATCAATCAATCCCACCTAGCCATGCAACTTTAATTGGATTTGGAGTATAAATCTAATCTTCCATGTGGATTTGGTTCAAATGATGTGTAATATACCCAATAATGTCTTTGATTAATGTTCCTTAAAGTGAATTGTAATTTGCAATTCATCCTTTCCTTTTGAAATGAACCTCTATTTTTACGATGTTCTTATTCTTAAATGAATATTTATCTTTGTATATAAGTTTACTAATTATACTTTTGGTACGTATAATGTCTTATTATAGATTTTTTTAATATTATTTGTAAATGTTAAGAACATTAATTTAAACGTCGCTCATAAGTTAACTTCCTCAATTTTAATAAGAAATTAAATTAAAGGGATGAAGAGTGTATAAAGTGAGGTGTAACGCATAAAGAAAATGTTACTTACTCTTATCGCATGATACTTTTTGAATCCTAAAAATTAGGAGGTGGCGGACGAGGACGTAAGGAGTATAAAAAGTAAAAGCGCTATTTTTTTTTCCTCTTAAAGGAAACATGTGAAGAGATCGAACCTGAGACCTCACACTTTGTGAAGCCCATGTCTACCACTGGACCACCCCTTAGGAGCAAAACGATATTCCTTCTTTTCCAAAGTGTAACCTATAGACTTTGCATGAGTTTTTTTTAAAATGTTTTTTTAATAAATTCCCTCAAACTATGTCAAACAAATAGGCCGCTATTATTTTTTCATATCAAAAACAATTTAAAGATGTTTTAGACAACTTATTTAAAAAAATATTTTTAAAATTAAAAAAAAAACACTTATTTTAGAACCATTATTTTAGAGTACACGGATGTGGGAGAGAATAGACCTAAGCCTACGATGACGTGGAAAGGACGTAGAACCGAAAGCACGAAAATGAGTTGCGTGGAAAAGGTGTGCCTAATCTATGATCTTTCTTAATGGATTGGTTTACTCGTAAATTAGGGTAACCCAAAAGTCATCATACCTTAATTAGAGTTTTATGGCAATGGTATACTATTAATACGACGTAGACTTAAGAAACACCGTCTCATATGTATTTTTTGTAAGATGAATTTTTTTAAATAGATTTAATGTGTGTTGGTGGTCTGATTTGTAAAACGAATCTGTTTTACTCGATTCACCGTATGTTAATGTGTTAAGTTGTGAAAGAGTAAGACTCCGTTTTACGAATTAAAATCAGTATGACCGTCTTACGGAAGATCTGCTATTAGTTTATTTTGTTACAAAAATTAATGGGTTAAATGAACCATTAGTTCCTAAACTCTGACCAAACTCATCATCAGTCTCCTAACTTTAAAGTGATCACCATTGACCAAACATCATCTTTTTTGTTCACTGTTAGTCTCTAGACTTAACGCAGTTAGTGTATTGTCGTTAAGTGAGTATGTGTCACTCACATACACAAAAATTGAGGGCAAAACAGACTTTTTCATTTCAAATAAGGGGTAAGTTTTTGTATCATTATCAAAATAGGGGGTCATGGATATCATCATCAAAATAAGGGGCCGGTTGAAAATTTTAATACTCAGTTCATCTTTACCCAGACTCCCTCCCGATCTTCGCCATCAACCTCACCCCTCCCGATCTTTGCCTCGCCATCTCCATGTGCCCCCAAGTCCTCTCCTCCCCTTTCCCTAGCATCATCTCAGTCACCTTCCTCCTCCGCAATACCCACGTCTCTGGCCACCGACTATGTCACGTCATCCATATTTGTCCTTTGCAGCACATAATAAGTTCAAGGCTTTTGCGATGAGCAACTCGTCCATTAGACGATGGATCATGTGTACGGATCCCGATCTCATTCAATAACTTTACAAGCACATGTAACCCCAGAAACCTAGAAATACAATGTAAGCGAGAAATGTGGTGAAATAAATAGTTGGAAGCTGAGTCAATCCGACGTACGGGAAGGTAATCCTTGATACCGCCGATGTTTAGGTTGTATAATTCAGTGCGGATGTCCATGGTGACTTGTGATTCCGATGCTCAGTTGGCAAAGAAGAGGGAGTATTCATTGGGGAGGGTGACCGGGAAGGAATATTTGTTCGTGGAGGAGAGCGGTGAGGCGGAGATGTCACGAAAGCCAAAGAGAAAGGTGATGAAGTGGAAGTCGAATTTTTCACATGGTCCCCTTATTTTTATAATGTTATTCATCGCCCCCTATTTTAATAACGGTAACAAAACGATCCCTTATTTGAAATGAAAAAATATATATGTTTTGTCTTTAATTTTTATGCATGTAAGTGAAACATACTCACTTAACGATAATACACTAATAACATTTTGACTAGGGACTAACGATGAACAAAAAAGTTGATATTTGATCAATAGCGATCATTTTTAAAGTTAAAAACTGACGATGGATTTAGCCAAAATTTATAAATTAATGGTGCATTTAACCCAAAATTAATTACCATGTTTTGGGGAAGACTTTGTTGTCCATGATTTTGATCAATTTGGAGGGAAAATGGATGGAAAATAATAAAGGTTAGATAGGTCAACCTAGCTATTTCCCCACTCCATTTGCATGTAAGTTTGTATTTGGAGTCGCTTTCACGTGGAGAATAGAATATAAAGAGGAAAGCTGTTGGAATTGCTTTCTTCACACCACCTCCACACCACACCCCCACAGTTCTATCTTTTTGTCACCTTATAAGACAAGCCTACTCATTCATGTCACTATCATATTCATGGTGGAGAGGTTGCCTTCCCTCTTTATTTATTTATTGTTATTTATTGTTTATTTATTTATTCTTGGTTTTGTACGTGTTGTTGTTGTTTTAGGTTGATATCATGAATTGAAGTCATCAATTTTTTTTTTTTTTGCTTCCTAAGGGGGCATCAAAAGAATCAAATATAATAAATATCTCATATTTTATGAAATCACACCTCTAATACTGGGTCATCCCTTTAGGGGATTAATTTGTTTTATGTATATATCTTAACATATTAAATTAAATTGATTCAGTTTAATGAGAGCAATATTGTAATATTCAAAACAATAAAGAATTGTTAAACCTAAACTACCATTTTTCATTAATGAAAAAAAATTATGTGGAATAGATGGAATGTTACTAACAATTAATGAATTCAATCAATTTGAGTCTAAATATGTAAAAAAAAAAAATTGTCTTTTTTTTCAAATGTGTAGAGAGCATTATATATATATATATATATATATATATATATATATATATATATAACCACCATTTTCAAAATATTTTATTTTTTACTTCCTCTATTCCTAAGAAATTAAGTATCTTGTTTTACTCCGGTTTATTAATTGATATTATTATAAATATCAATATGTTATGTATTTTTCTTTAAAATTCATGTACAAATGATATTCACCATTCAAGTAGCAACAAAACAAGAATAAAGAAGTAAAAGTAGCTTTCTTTAAATAAAAGATTATTAAAAAAATACTTTTTTACTTAAAAACGAAGGGAGTTTTATTTTTGCTTAGGGGTTAACTTTGATGTAAAATATAGTTAATTATTTTTTAAATGATATGTCGGATCAAAAAGGACGATTATTTAAAAACGAAGGGAGTATTTGGAATGTGTGATTTGTTTATGTACCTCTAAGATTTCCATTAATATCGTTTCTTATATGCAATTTTCTAACTTAACCATTTTTTTCAGTATATATATAAGGCTTAAATCGCAATTTGGTCACCCTACTTTTTCACTTTTTGCAATATGATGACGCTACAATTATTTTTTTCAATTTAATCATTGTACTTGACAACATATAACACGTTCATCACTCTATCCAATTTTTTGGATGGAAAGCTTAAAACAATTGTAGAAACCCGAAAATACCCTTGGGCTTAAATCATAATTCAAGTAAACGCACAAATTAAAATATAACAAATAAAAAGGGGACACTTGATGGAGAAATCGAAGCGAGAGCGAGGTTCTTTGGGTTTTTGGAAGGAGGACGGCGTTGACGAAGAAAGAGGCTTAGCTATTAAGGAAGGAGATCGGAGAGAAAGGACAACTAATTTGGGATGGTGAGAGGAGAGAGAGAGAGGTGATAGCGATGAGAGTGGGGTTTTGGTGAGAAGCACGAATGAGGTCGACAATGTTGGGTTGGAAAGAGATTGAGAGGCAGCTATGGTGGATGGACTCGAGGTGGCCTTGATGAAGGCAGAGAGGACCCATGTCCGGGTTCACTTGGTGTTGAGGGCAAGCGAACATGGGACACTCAAAATTTGAAGTAGGTGATGAAGATGGCATCGGCTCTAGCGGGGTTCTTGGGTTTCACCGGAAGAGGACGGCGTTGAAGAAGGAAGGAGGCTAAGTTGGCTCGAAAGAAGGAGATCGGAGAGAAGGTGACCGATTTAGGATGGTGAGAGGGCTGAAATAGAGAAGGTGATAGCAGATGAGAGGGGGGTTTTGGTCAGAGACAAAGCACGAAGGAGGCTAACAATGTTGGGTTGGAAAGAGATGGAGAGACAACGGTTATGGTGGCTGACTCGAGGTGGCCTTCAATGGAGGCAGAGCGTTTTGACATAAATGGAGTGGGGTCGGCGATAGATGAAAAGCGGTAGTTGCTATGGGCTACTACTGTTGGGTTAGGGGAGAAAGTACACCAGATCTAGAACAGGATGGGGAACAACGGCTATTTTGTTGCAGAGAATGGAGAGAGAGAAAAACGCTACTAGGTTTGAGAGAATTATACCATGTTAGAATTTGACAAGAGAGAGATGGATTGACTGCCTAAGATAATGTTTGATTAATGCCATAATACAATATACATGTTTCACAGAGAAGGTAACTTTGTTTGGTGAATCCGGTGGTGGTGGGTTTGACTATGTTAGTGGGGGTTGACCAACAATTGGAGAAGATGAAACATTCAATCGTCTACAAGGGATATTACTTTTTAAAAAAGAAATAGTCCACGCAAGCCGAATATAACCCTAGTTAATTAGTCCAATTCAGCACGTCTGTTAAAAAATACATGGCCCGTTGACGACATTGACCAAAACCTACCAACTTATTTAGTACAGTGGTCAATTTGTTAGTTATGGCATGTGGTTGGTCAAATCGGGTAGTTGGCAATAGTACGATGGTCAAAATTATAATTTTCCCTCTTTTTTTTTTTTTTTTTTTTGTTGAGAGTCACCTTATTGCAAAAGTGGGAAAGTAAGGTGACCAAATTACGATTAAGCCAAAACAATTTGATTTTGTTCATAGGGTATTTTAGTATTTTTAACCATTTCCATCCAACATAACGGACAGAAATGACTTGAATGACCTTATTGAATGTTTAAACCAAGTACAATGATTAAATTGAAAAAAATAATTGTAGAGTCATCATATTGCAAAAAGTGAAAAAGCAGGGTGACCAAATTGTGATTTAAGTCTATATATAAATACTAGATCTCTCCGTTTCAAAAATATTTTAATTGAAAAATAAAAATAGGACTATATCAAATCCTTATTAAACATAAAGTTATTACGTCATAAGTAGTAAAAATTTCAATAACTGATACTGTATTAAGAATACTATCAATAATAACTTTTAAAATTAAGTAATGATAAATAGATTTATATAAATAGATTTATATAATTTTTTGCTTAAAATTAAGTAATGATAAATAGATTTATATTATGCTTTTCTTTTTTTTATTGTATAACAAAAGAGATAGCTGGACCATTTAAGAAACATTATCTAGTTAGTATATAGAAAAATACAAAATAAGAAGGCGGAGTATTATAATACACCGTATTCCACTAATTTTCTGTATAATGTTTTTTTATTCGCGCTCTCTCCATCCCGGAAAATTATTCCTACTTTCTATTTTTGTTTGTCCAAAAATTAAGTCTCGATTTCAAATTGTAATCTATAAAATTAGATTTTTTTTTCTCGAAAAGATGACATTTTTAACATGTAAAAATTAGTCTCGGTTTCTAGATTGTAATCCACAAGCTTAGATTTTTTTTTCTTCAAAAACATGACATTTTTAAGGAGTAAAATTTTCATCTACCGCAAGTGTAAAATCGTTTTATATAAGTAGTTATTAAAACATAATACGTGTTATCATAATCTTTATCTTAATTTCTTACATTTTGATTGATCAATGTCACGTTTTTCATTAATTTCTTATGTTAAAAATGATATCTTTATCGTATCTATGTTTACATTGAATTCCAATCAATTGCTTCCCTAGGTCAACTCAGTCGTGGAACTGGGCTTATTACCTATTCCCTTCGTTTCAGACAAATAATCCACTTGACATGTTTCACTCTAAAAGTCCATTTTTAAAAATTATATTTATAATTTCTATGACATTTCATCTTTACTCTCCACTTGTGTTTTAAGTACATTGTTTGTGTTTAACTATTTTTGTAATTATGACTAACTTTAATAAGATTAATATATCATTTAATAATTAAACTTTTCAAATAGGGACTCTTTAGGTGGAATGGGGGGAGGAGCTATCAAATAGGGAAAAAATCTGCGAGGCATGCCCGCCCTGCCACCTACTAGGGGTGGGTTAGGTTGATGTATTAGATACCCGTTTGGATACGAGATTTTCAGGCTTTACCCACACGGGCTGCGGGGCGGGGCAGGCAGTCAGCACTTTTTTATAAGGACAAATTTCAAGTTGGTACAATTTTATAAACATGTTTTCATCTAGGACCATAATTTTTTTAGACATTTCATGTAACTACAAATTGGTTGCTAAATGACAAAAATGCCATTCGTGAAGACAGATCTAATCCGGCCTAAAAAATTCAAAAAAGTTGATGCCAAGGTTTGGCATCAGCATTGTTTTCCACGGTTTATTCAAATAAAAAAATCAATAATGATGCCTACGGTTTTTCAAGACAAAAAATCAAATAATGCTGATGCCAAGGTTTGACATTAGCATTGTTTTCACAGTTTATTCAAGTAAAAAAAATTCAAAAAAGCTGATGCCAAAGTTTGGCTTCAGGTGAAAAATAATCCAAAAATGCTAATGTCTACAGTTTTTTCAACCAAGGCATCAGGTTGCTGATGTTAAAAATGTTGATGCCTACAATTGTTCCTCCTTCACGCACATGCTCCATCTTTCTCTCTCTAGTCAGTCGGCATCATCGTCCAACCCCGATCTTCAACCATCACTGGTCAGCCTCTCTATCTGTCTTATTCTCCAGCGAAACCTCCGCTTCTTTCTAAATCGACGGTCTCCATCTTCACCACCATCTCCCTTCTCTCTCTCCCCTACATTCAAACCCAGCCGCCATCAGCCATCTCTGTTCCCTACATCTTCTCCAGAGAAACAACAGTTTCAACCGTCACCGCCCGCATGGCAGGGACTTCTCTCTTTAAGATCGTTCTCCAAGCATCATCAATTCCCACCTTCTCAATCTCAATCTCCCCTCTTCTTTCTCAACAACTGGCCCCTGTTCGTGCCTCATCTCCTTGCACAGCTCCCAACATCACCCATTCTCCACAGCAGCCAGCATCGTCTTCAATCACCGCCATCTTCTCCATTCATAGCCATCCTCCTCCCTATCACCTCTGTTCAAATAATATGCTGGAGCGTGGTTGATTTTGTGTAGGTGTGGGTGTGTGTTTGTTGGATAGAGATGGAGAACATATAGAATTGAGAGAGAACGGAAGTGGCAGAGGAAGGTGGGGAGGAAAGGGCATTAACATACTTTCGCCCCAAAATTGTACCTAAAAGATATATCCAAAAAATAGCTTGATTTATTTGAAAACATATGTTTTAAAAATGTACCGACTTATAATTTTTTCTTTTTATAAGTTATAATTCTTAAACATTGCACAAAGCAACATAGCCCAACAACTACCCAACCCAAGCCTATTCCATTTTCAATTTGAGTTAGGGACTTAGGGTTAGTAGTTGGTATACTCTCACTCAAAAATCAAAACTTGAAAATACTCTCTCTCTCTCTCTCTCTCTCTCTCTCTCTCTCACGCTTATGGGTGTAAACAAATTGAATCAAATGTAATATTGCAATATTTGATTTGTATTCGTGAAATTATTCGAGTATTCGTATTTGTTTATTATTCGAATATTAAAATTGATTCGTATTCGATTCGAAATTAATATTCGAATTATTTGATTCGATTCGAGTATTCAATTTTTCAATATAAATAAATACTCCGTATGAATAAAACATCAATTATCCATAACAAAAACTCATGACATTAAATATCCATAACAAAAATAAATAACATCCATAAGATCAAATATCCATAACATCCACAATAATTATCAAATACATACATAAATATCAATTGTCAAATTCATAAAAAACACCAAATAAAAATTAGACTAGCATCCGTCATCCAACCATCATGTTCGCAATATGATATGAATCGGCTCGTTCTCCTTCTAAATAAAAATAAAAATCAATTAAATATCAATTTTATTGTCATGAATCATAATCATGCAAATATGCAAATATCTCAAATGAATTTTAAAAAATAAAACTCACATGCAACATAATATGCTTCTTAATTTCGTGAAGTTGGTGAACTCAATCTGCTTCACAAATCAAAATTTGTATCATATCAGAAGTTAACCTTGAACGATAAGGATCTAAAACTCGGGTTCATACACTAAATGTGGCTTCTGATGCCACACTACTAATAGGAATATCTAACACATCACGAGCTAACTTGGATGAAATTTTGAATTTCAATTCTTGAGATTTCCACCAAGCTAAGGCATAAAACTCAGTGGCTACGTCTGCATCCCCATCTTAACATCTAAAAACCCTTCCTCTAAGTAAACTAGTTTTTTTAATCCGTGCGTTAAACGCATGCCAACTAAATCGTACATAAATAAAATAAAGAGGATAAAAAATCTTAAAGGATAAATTAAGAAGAATCGGTTTATTAATAATTACACATAAGTATATCACTAATCATTATAAATTCCAAAAAAATTCCTTATACACAACATTTGTTATCTTATTAGTTGTTTTTTCATTTTTACTGCATATCAATATTTAGGGTCATTTTAAAACAAACATGTTTGGTATGTAATTTCTAAACGCTATTTTCATAAACTTGAATAATTATCAAAAAGACAGTTATACCCTTTGATCCAACGAAGAGAGAAAAACCTTCATATATATATATATATATATATATATATATATATATATATATATATATATATATATATATATATATATTAAATATCATCTAATAATCTAAAATATTAAAATTATGATCAAATTACAATTTACAAGATTAAAAATTTAAATCTAACAATTGGATTTCATTATATAAATTATAAATCTCAAGAAAATATGAATACCAAAAAGTAAATTTTGTGTCAAAGTTACAAATTATGTATTTAAATTTAAATAAAAAAAGGGAAAAATAAATAAAAGAGAAAGCTAAAAGATAATTTGAAAATATAAATTAACTAATGATAGACATTTTTTCTTTCTCACATTTCCCAACCCAAAATATATTTCTAACCCAATATATCACTCATCTCTTCCATTTCCCCAAACCCATTTTAAGAAAAAGAGAGCTTTATTTTTTTTGGGAGATTCCACACACTCACCGATCATGCTCTTTCTCTCTTTCTTTCTTAACATCATGTATGCTATTGTCTTCTTTGAAACATGAAAGACAGTCTTACATCGATGTAGGTAATGACAATTTTAGGATAAAAACATTTTCTCCAACATTGCTTTCTTTCAAAAAATTTGTTTCAATAATATGATGCCCATGATTTATGATGATTAGTCTTATTCCATTGCACAACCCTGCAGCATGGTTAATGTTTCTCAATAGTATTACTTGAACACCAATTTTAAGTGTCAATTCATGACCTGACAACCCTGAACACTTTATACTATTCAAAAATTTTGTACAATGAATGTCTTCCAACAAACTTGAATTTTTTCCGCCCTACAAATAAAATTTGAACTCAAATAAGTTCTTCATTTTGAATGATTACTTTTATTAAATTATATTTGTATTTTATAAATAAATAAATTTCTGATAAGAAAATAAAAAATAACGAAATTATTTTAATAATCTCAGTTTAAATTGTTTTTTGTTTTATTGACTCCGTAACTACTATTTTTGTTTCATCAAATATTTTTATTTTACTAACGTATTTTTGTTTTACTTTTTTTATAAGAATTTTTTAAAACTTTTGTTCCATAAATTATTTTATTTTACTAACCTCCGCATTAAATTAGTTTTCGTTTTGTTGATTCTGTAACTTATATTTTTATAGTGGCTTGTTCCATAAAATATTTTTATTTTACTAACCTCTTATATTTTTGTTTTCTTGACTCTAGAACTATTATTTTTGTTTTAGTTACTATTTGTTTTTTGTTTAAAGAGAGAAAAATCTTTAAACATAATTAAAAGAGAGGAAATGATGGTGATGATAGAGAAAACATGGAGAAGACAGGAGAGAGAAAGAGAAATACAACCAGAAGAGAGAAAATAGGAGAGAGAAAAGCCACCAAATCGATTTTAATGGAGAGTTCAAATACTCATCAATGGATTTAATTAGATGAAGAGTTTTTACCCTTTATCACTTGATCTTGTTCAACCATATATAATGCATCTCAAACCTGTATCAATCTCATTATATATTTTGCAACCAACCTCATCCTAAGGTTATTGCTCCAATTCCAAACTTCATGGATAAACTCATTAGCATAGTTTTCTTTCTCATGCCAGTGGTCAATGAAATCTTATTGATTCCTTTCAACATTAACTGCAACTTTTTCTTCTCTATGTCATAAACACTAATAACATCTTTCCTTACCATGACACGTGAAAACTTCTCAAATTGTGGTTGATTAATACTTAACATGAAAGAAAATCCAAAATTTTCCACAACATTAAATGGGCAACGGCCTCTCTTTGCTTCGCATGATCATATCGACCATCTGATAAAGGATTCATCTAAAACTTGGATTTGGTAGGCTAAAATTACAATGTCTTTTGTTTTTGAGTATAAATTTTCTTTTGCAAACACCTCTTCATGTGATTCAAAAGATGACTTGTTGTACCGGTAGTTGTCTTCGAAAGAAAACTCTTACAATGTATACATTGAAATTTTGTACTTCCATCATTTGAAGTTACTTCAATGAAATCACTATGAGCTTTCGAATTCTTCTTTCTCTTTTTCCTTTCAAATTGGCCCTTATCTTCCTCATGTTCACCATCGTCTTCTATATTATCACTTCTCTCTTCTATATTATTACCTCCATCTTCTTTATTATTACCTTCATCTTCTATATTATCACCTCCAATTCCATCATCATCTATCTCAATCGTAGGGCTCCTCACCTTTTGTTGGAATATGCTCATTGATGAATAATTTATCACTTTGCATATTCTGAATATTTTGATTTATTTCTTCTTATTACTGTGTCTCATAACAAGTAGCTAAAAGGTCTGCGTACCGGTTAGTGTGGCAGTTTGTTTGACAACACATAGGTCTTAGGTTAGGTTGTCCTAATCTAGTCCTACCTTCTTGATGATGATTAACAGACTAGAAATTCATATGCACTAGCACCAGCAGATTTGTTGTAGCGTCAAAGGTCTTCGAAAGACTTGTCACCAGCAGACTTTTCATATGCACCAAAGAATACCTAGCAGACTCGCTACCAGCAGACTTGCTGTAGCGTCAAAGGTCTTCAACGATGATTTGAAACAACGAGACATGATTTGAAAGAACGATGCCTAATTAAGTAACACCGAGGCAAGATTGGAAACAACGTTTAATTAAGTACCACCGAGGCAGAATTTGAAGGAACGATGCCTAATCAAGTAACAATAAGACAGGATTGGAAAAATAAATTGAAGTCTGTCACCATATTAAAGAAACGACGTCTAATTAGTAAGACCGATGTATGATTGTAAGGAACGATGTCTAATTAAGTAACACCAAGGCACGATTTGAAGCATTGATTCCTAATTATTTATATACCGCGATACAAAAAATAAATTGAAGTCTGCCACCATATTTTCACATAATTGGGCGTCGCAATAGGAAACATTTGTCGTCGGAATAATAAAATTGAACTCTGCCACCAAATGAACAAAATATTCTCAACAAATAATTGTTACAAACCATACAAATTTCTATAACAAATTATTTCATATCAGTTTCTCACATGTTTATCCTTACAAATATACATAAATTTCACCATTTTGTCCCTGTATTTTACACATATTTTTTGATATAGTTTCAAGTATTTTCATTCCTCTTAGTATCGCCTCAATCACCATGCATACTATTACACCATAATCATTTGTGCGAGGAGCTTGTTACATTGATTTTGTGCATGTTTCGATCGGGAATCCATCTTTAAGCTTCATCAATTGTTTTATTCTATTGAACAGAAGACATTATTTCATCATTTCTTCCATATATTTTTTCTGTAGAAGAAATTTGTCAAAAAGAAATTTTGCATAACTATTGAAGGAAATTTATCAATCAATTGATCATTACTCACTAGAATTTTGTCTTTTTCCAAGTGCCAATCTTTTTTATTTATATTTTTTAGTTTCATGGAGTTATAGAGAACCCACTTCATTTCCTCATTGTAAAATAGGAGCAATGTCCAATGCTTACAAGCAGCAGTCTCTATTTCTTCTTCGCCCGGAGGTTGCAAGGATTCCTTTTGTTTTTAAAATAGTAATTAATTTTTCGATTGGAGTTGAATGAAGGAAAAAAAAAAAAGAAACTGAGTTGTAAGGATGTTTCTTTTGAATTGGAGGCAAATAGATTACGAAAACTTGGCAAATGAACTGTTAGAAAATAAATTACGATTGTTGTTGTTGTTGTTGGTGCTAAACAGATCATTCAATGACTAATTTGAAAGCCTCTCGATCTTCTTAGCTCATTCAAGATGGGGTGATGGAGGACGACCAATTGGAATTTTGGATTGGTCGAAAAAAAAATTGATCGGTCCCAAATCAAAAATGAAAAATATTATTAAAATATAATAATATATTATAATTAATATATATATAAATCGATAAGAAGATAATAAAATGGATACAACTTACAACCTAAAGAAAATATATAATAAAAGGGATACAACTTACGACCTAAAGAAAATATATAATAATTTGATTCAATATTCAACCAAATTTCCTTATTTGATTAAAGAGAAAATAGGAGGGAACATTGTTCTTCCCTATTAATTAATTTCATGCCTCTTTTTGTGATTCCAAACATTATTAGTTTGAAGAATTGTTACCTTTAAATTAATTAAATTAACCATAGGGGATTGGAGAGGAAGATGACTTGCAATAAATTTGCTTACAACTTTCTTTTTCATTTCTTTTTATTAATTTGGAAGTAATGATTTTTACCTTTAGTTTATTTTTACAAGAACAACAAACCCAACAAAATGTTGTATGAAGGAAGAACATGATTTGATTATTGATCATTATTTTTTTAGAAAATCTAGTTATCCTCTTGATCAAAGGATCGTAACCCATATACAGATCAAATCATTTTCTCTCTCTCGGAGTTTGTATTTGTATTATTAAAATAAACTCCTCTTTCATTTACCGGAACGGAAACCCATATACAGATCAAATCATTTTCTCTCTCTCTCGGAGTTTGTATTTGTCCTCTTTCACCTGAAAGTGAAAGACCTAACCTCAACTAAAACTCCCAATTTCCAACAGTGCAGCCTTTAGCAACGTCCTGCAACTCTTTGGCCCAAACTAAGCTTGTCAATTAACCGGATATTGATCAGAATCCATGCAAAATTTTGGTTATGAATTTATATAATTATCCAATAACTTGAATCCGATAATTTATTTACTTAGCGAATTAGATATGAATTTACTTATATCCAATCTATTAATTTCTCGATCTGATCTGAAAATAAATATTTACCAATATTTATTATGGATAAACTATTTCTGATACAATTTTGGATTAATTGCGGACCGATACACTTTTCTGAAATTGTAACCGTTCCATTACCCTCTTTTTTATAAAACCGCTTAAGTCCACTTTTATAATGTTTTTCAATATTGCCCGTCTTCTTCACCTCCGGTGGAGCCTTTTTCCTTCATTGTTGACCTCTTTTCATCTTCCCCAATCATTTTCTCCATAATTGTGGGAGTCGTTGCCTATGATATGTGTGTCGTTTAGGCTGTGGCCAATGTTTTTCCTTGGGCTATGATGCTTAGTTTCCTTGGGCTATAATGTGGGCGTCGTTTGCGCAGTTGCCTATGATGTGGACGTCGTTGCCTATGATGTGTATGTCGTTTGGGCAGTGGCCAATGTTCAAATTTTGAGCGATGCCCAATGTTTTGCATATGATGTGAGCGTTGTTGCCTATGATGTGGGTGTCGTTTGGACAGTGGCCAATGTTCAAATTTTGAGCGATGCCTAATGTTTTAAACGATGCTTAATGTTTTTCATTGTGAGACCCAAATTTGGGGAGTGGTTTTGCCCGCCCACATTTTCTTCATTAAGGGTATCTTCGTCATTTTTTCCTTAAAAATATACTGTAGCAATTTAAAACAAATATAAAAAACTTTTCAATTAACATTTCTCCAAAAGGACCGGTGCGGTTATCACCTACAATTTTTATTCACTACATTATTACATAGATTAAACACATATTTCAAACAAAACTACATCTTGATTACCTGGCGCTATTATGTTGTCTATCGATGCTACTCTCCTAAATATCTACCTACATAATTTTCTCAAAAATATGAAGTGATTTTTGTTTGCCATCCACTTGAATAGCATAATTATTTTAAAAAATGTTTAATCAATAACATTTATAACTGGAGTGATGTTAGATAATAAAAAACTAATATTATAAAATATATTTTTTATCTACCGAATTTTGGAAAACATGTGAACGTTGATTATTTAAAGAAAAAATTTACAACTAGATTCAATTAAAATACATAATTGAAAAAAAATAATCAATCTAATAGTGAAATCATATTTTGATATCATCTCGTAAAATATTAATACATTTTGTCTACCAATAACAATTGATTCTAAATATTAATTATGAATTGATTTACTGATTATAATTATTGTATTTAATTTTTAATAAAAATATTTTTTATTAAATGATTTTTTATTATAGTGATGATTTTGGTAGATAAATGTTTTAAAAAACAAAAATACGAAAAAAATATCATATTCGTAAGAATTAAAATGTAATATTGATAGAAGAGATAGTTTGGTCAACTTCAAATGACAAATAATTAATCAATGGATAGTTTAATGGTTTTGTCTAAATATGTATTTAATTTATGTAATTATTGGCAATGTAGTGGATAAGATGAAACCCGACTCTCACCGCTTGTAGTCTACCAAGATACGGTTGGTTAGGTCGAAGAAATTTGTGTTACAAAAAATACATGTATAACAATCTTTTATAAGTTTTTACCTTTTGTTAATTAAGCAAGTTCAACGTCAATTTTTTAAAAAATTATGATTTTGGAAACGAAAATATATCTTTATTGTATAACTAGTTACATCGAATTCCAACTAATTACTTCCCTGGGCAACTCAGTCGTGGAATTGGGCTTAGCATCTCCATCCCTTGTTCTTAGCTAAATTCTTTGCCAAGATAACAATGGTACACCATTGGAGAGTATTCTTGGCAAATTTTACACCAAAAATTCTTACCAAATTCTACATTAAGAATTTGAAACAGAAGAGAAAGAAAGAGGCGAGAATGGAGAGAGTGTGGTTCACCTCCCCTTCCAATTGGGCGTGTGTGGCGCACCTCCTCCTCTGCGAGTGAAGCCTTTGAAATGGCCGGCCCTCACATGTTCCCCATCTTATTGAATTAACTAAAATAAAAATATTTTTTCTTCTTTTTTGTTGGCTTTTTTTCCAAAAAAGTATTCAAAATTAATTTTGTTCTCATTTTCCAAATGTGACAATTCTGACTTTTTTTTTTCAATTGGACCGTTTTTTCTTTTAAAAAATAATCTTGGCATTTTATGTATTTCTTTAATTATTCATGCTTTTATGTAATTTCAATTATGCACGTTTTTAAGTAATTTTAATTATTGATGTTTTTATATAATTCTTATTGTTGAATTATTTTTATGTAATTTTAAGTATTCTCATTTTATGTAACTTTCAATTATGTAATTTATTAATTTTAAAGTTTTATTTTAATTTTTAATCGTTTTATGATTTGGTTATTTTTGAACAATATAAAATATTTATCAATTAAAATTAAATGAAATAAATTATGAGTTATATATTTTTTATAAATTATTTGATTATTTACATGAAATATTTGAATATGAAATATAATGATTAAAGTTAAATAAATTTATTTATGTGAAAAGTATAAAAATAAGAGAGTAGTAGGAATAAAGTAGATGGTTCGGTAGTGGAATCCATGTAAGAATTGAGGAAGAATGAAAACCATTAAAGAGAAAAATTCTTAAAATGTATAGCTGACAGTGGGATCTAACTAAGAATTGGTGTTAAGAATTTTGTTGATGGAAATGCTCTTATTACCAATTTCTCTTGAATGACCTAATCAAACATAGGTGAAATACTAACAAACAAATACATAATAATTGTTGGCTAGAATACTTTACAAAGTTTTCAACCGTTTAAGGAGCACATATTTTTTTGTCACTAAAAATCTTCTTTTTTCCTTCCAAAAAGTTGTTCTAAAATATTGCCCATTGGTCATGAAACTAGAAATCTCAATTTTTGGGGGCAATGAAACAAGGGATCGAAGGAGGAAGAAGAAGGCGGAAGAAATACAGATGAAACCAATTTGAATCATGATACATCGAATTTCAAACGAGATGCATCGATTTTGATTTACATCATCAATTTGGAATCACAAGGCATCGATATGAAAATGGATCAGTTTGAATGTAATGCAACTTTGGGATCGCAATGCATTGCTATGGAATAGAAATGAAAATTACATAATTTGGAATCATGCCTCGCAATTCAAAATCATACATCACGATGCACAAATCATGAATCACAATGCACATAATCATGCATCAAAATCTTGTATCAGATGAAACAACTAATGCTTACTGCGCGTGTGTTCAGTTCATTAAAGATAGACTCATCATTTCATATGAAAATTGTCCTTTTCCATTTTTTCTAAAACTGGAGCCAATGAAAACCTTTCAAAGCCCATATAAAATGGGCATGATAGGTTTGGTTCTAATGAAAATTATTGGGGAAATTGCTGGCTGATCCTTTTTTTGAAGATTGTAACCTCTAAAGGGCCTTTTGATAACGGATACGGACTCAAGGATCTCCTAGAAAGGTATTAGGATGAATGACTCCGCGACCCAACGCCTTTGAGATGACGCGAACCTTGGAATTGTGAATGACGCCACAATTGGGATGACTCTCCAACTGATAAGTCGAATTCAACTATAAACAACGAATCCACGAAGTTTATAATCCGAGCTTCCAATCCAGGACACTCAAATAATAAGACAATTTTCTAACCAGAAAATCAACTCAAATTTCATTAATCAAAATTCTCCTCCTAAAACAATGTTTAAGAATGTCTTTTTATATAGGCTTACAAAATAAACCCTAATTCTTGTAGGACAAGAAAACTAATTAAAAGGAAACTCTAAATAAAAGGAAACTCTTAAATAAAAAGAAATTAAATCTCTTAATAATATCCTAACAATAAAACAATTAAAAACGAAAAACGGCAACTTTCTCGGATACCTCATGTCGCAGGTCTATGGACCTCCGCAAGGTCCACAGTTTCTCCAATCTTGCTTCCTGGTCCGAATCATATCATACTCTCCCTCTTGAAAAGGATTTGCCCTCAAATCCGCTCTTGGCCGATCATTAAAATGTCCTTTGATTCGAACTTGAGACCCGTACCGTTATTCATTCTTCCACCCCTTTTTCCCTGGATCAAATATCTCGTGATCATGAACACCCAACAAAACTTTCTTACCCTTACTCTCAACTAGCATCCTCCTTTGGTCTTCTTGCACTTGGCTTGGCGTTAGTGGTATGAGTGTGATTGGCTTTTGATTGAACACGAAGGAATATTTGTTAGTGAATCCATCATGCTTCACTTGACGATCATATTGCCATGGCCTTCCAAGTAATAAATGGCTTGCATTCATAGGAACCACATCACATAAAACTTCGTCCTCGTAGACTCCTATACGAAATGTCACAAGCACTTGTTGCTCCACCTTCACTTCCCCACTATCATTCAACCATTGAAGCTTGTAAGGTTGAGGATGCTTTGATGTTGTCAAACTCAACTTTTCCACCATGAAAGTGCTAGCGACGTTAGTACAACTACCTCCATCAATAATCACACTACCAACCTTGTCATTGATGCGACACCGTGTGTGAAAGAGGTTATCGTGTTGATCATATCCTTCCTCCTTAGCTTGCATATTCAACACGCGACAAGAAACCAAAGCCTCTAGATTTATAGAGTCCCCCTCGGCTTCAATGACTTCATGTTCATCATCCTCTTCTTCTACCACCTCATTGCCACGTACCACCATAACCCGTTGATTGACACACTCACGCGCCAAGTGTCCCCACCCTTTGCACTTGAAACATTGCACTTCTTTAGACTTCAACCTGGGATTTTCAGCTTTCCCTTAGGGCTCTTGTGGAATCGTAGCCATTTTTGCTTCGGGCTCAACCTTGTTTGCGATCTTATCTTGTTGTTGCACCAGAATCGAACTATTTGGACGAGTGCTACTCCTCCTCTTTTGTTGTTGCTCTATCTTGACTGCCATGTGTACCATTTCACCCAAGTCCTCATATTGGTGTAAATCCACAACATCTGCAATATTATGATTCAAACCCGCCGTAAATCTTGTCATTGTTACTTCAAGATCTTCACCCAAATTGGCCCTAGCCAACATCTCCATCTCCTTGTGATAGTCTTCAACACTTTTCGAACCCTGTGTCAACTTCTGCAATTTATGTAGAACACCCCTATAATAGTGATTAGGAACAAACCGATGACGCACAAGACGCTTCATCTCTTCCCATGTAGTAATCCGCAGTATCCCAATTCTTCTCCTATCGCCTATCGCTTGATCCCACCACCGATACTAGCATAGTCCACGAACTCGGCGGCCTAATTTGACTTTCCGCAATTCAAGGTAGGTATAACAATCAAATACTTTCGATTTTTCTTTCCCAATCAAAATACTCATCCGGATCACTTGACCCCTTAAAAACAGAATCTTTAACTTAATGGTTTCCCAATTATTTTCCTCTCTCCTTGGAATCTCGCCTTCCTCTTCCATGATTTTCTCCCAAACCGAGCTCATTAAATTCTTTTTCTAATTGGTTACCTCTTTGAGCTCTACGCTCCCAGTTCCTCCCTTCGCCTATCCTCCTCAAGTCTATCAAATCTCTCATTTATTTGAGCAAACTTCACATTAAATTCTTCCATGCGGCAAGTATCGCATCATAATATTGTGTCGGATTAACAAAAGGAACCCCTTTAGTGGAGTTTCGCTCTGGTCATGGTGATTGTTGGTGACTCTCCCTTACGTGTATGCACTCAAGATAACAAACCCTAGAACAATTAGGATTTCAAAATTGAAAGACAACACGATTAAACAAGGATTGATGATCCAAATTTAACACAACTAGATGAATTAATAATTTAAAAAAAAATAACAATTTTTTTTAATAGGTGAACAAGAGTGAAGAACCGACGAAATGTGTTTCCTTGATGTTCCGGCGTGAACGAAACTCCCGTGAACAGTGACTCCGTGAACAGTAATTTCCGGCGGTGAACAGTGAATTTTTTTTTTTTGATGAATAATAAACCCTAGGACATTTAGGGTTTAACAACAAGAACGATAATATGCAAAAATTAAGATAGAATGGAATTACCGTAACTAGGATTGCTCTGATACCAAATGATAACGGATACGGACCCAAGGATCTCCTAGAAAGGTATTAGGATGAATGACTCCGCGACCCAACGCCTTCGAGATGACGCGAACCTTGGAATTGTGAATGACGCCACAATTGGGATGACTCTCCAACTGATAAGTCGAATTCAACTATAAACAACGAATCCACGAAGTTTATAATCCAAGCTTCCAATCCAGGACACTCAAATAATAAGACAATTTTCTAACCAGAAAATCAACTCAAATTTCATTAATCAAAATTCTCCTCCTAAAACAATGTTTAAGAATGCCTTTTTATATAGGCTTACAAAATAAACCCTAATTCTTGTAGGACAAGAAAACTAATTAAAAGGAAACTCTAAATAAAAGGAAACTCTTAAATAAAAAGAAACTAAATCTCTTAATAATATCCTAATAATAAAACAATTAAAAACGAAAAACGGCAACTTTCTGGATACCTTGCGGTCGCAAGGTCCACAGTTTCTCCAATCTTGCTTCCTGGTCCGAATCATATCACCTTTTTTTTCTTTTTTCTTTTTTCAATCGCTAAAGTCTACTTTCACTAAATTGCTCTTAAAATTCCCGCAAAAGAGAAAGAACGCCACCAATTCGTATGGATGAAGAGTAAAGAGTGTGGGATGTTTGGGTGGTGAAATAGAACACCTATGTCTTCACCTTAAATTAGATTACTCCACCACTTTAACTTCACACTCGCTTTCCTCTTCATCTATCAATGTTGAGTGGATATTTTCTACATTATAAATTCACTTTGTTTTTATGTTACTACGCATGTAAACAGTTTGATGAAAAAATGTCAGAATAAGAATTTATTCATTGTTGGACATTCTTTTTTAATCTGGATGCATCAATTTTGAATCACGATGCATCATTTGTGAAACGTGATGCATCAATTCAGATTTGGGATGCAAGAAAGATGCATCAATTTTGAATTATTTGTTGATTGTGTACAAGTACGAAGTGACATGAATGTCTGGTTCATTTTGTGATGCAATATTATTTGTAGCGCAATGCATCAATTAATCACTAAAATATCAATTGGACTAAATTGGATTAGGTAATTTAATACATCGCGATGCATAAAGTGATGCACCGTGATACATAAAGTGATGCATCGTGATACACTAAGTAAGTGATTAGTAGCGTGCATTAAATTCATTAAGGGTATCATAGTTTTTTTAATCTCAAAACTGTCTTTTTCTGTTTAAAAACATATAGAGTAACTCTGGCGGCTGAAAACTTTTCAAATTGGACCGGCCCAAATTTCACCCAAAATTATTTGGACTAATTGCGAGCTGGTCCCATTTCCCAACTCTTTATTCGCTTAAGTATCTTGTTTTTTTTCTTCAACCACTAAAGTCTATTTTCGTGAAATCAGTTCTAAAATGTCTGCATAAGAGAAAGAATGACATCATGTCGTAAGGATAAAAAGCAAATAGGGTTGAGAGGTAGAGTGATGATGTTCTTCTTCACCTTGAATTCAATTACTCCACCACCCTAACTTCTCACTCTCTTTCTTCTACATCTACCGATCTTCAATTTCACTTATGTCGTCTTCTTTTTCTTCTTCTTCTTCAGATTCAGCTTGTGTGTTGTGTTGTTATGCATGTAAACTTTTTGATGAAATGCTCGAATAGATATTTGTTCGTTGTTGGACACTTTTTTTAAATCTGGATGTATCAATTTGAACGACATTGCATCATTTGTCAATGAATCCATTAAGATGTGGGATGCATGAAAGATGCATCAATTTGAAATCATTTTGTGTTCAGAAAAAAAAGGACATGAATGTCTGGTTCATTATAATTTTGCAGCGCGATGCATCAATTGCTCCTTGACTTGTTGCATCGCGATGCATGAATCAGATAATTAAAATTGATGCATCGCGATGCATAAATTGATGCAACATGATGCATAAATTGATCATGTAATTAAAATTGATGCGGCGCAATGCATAAATTGAATTAACTAATTTAAAATTGATGCATTACAGTGCATATTTTGAGTGAGTGTGCCATAGCACGTCTTAGATTCATTTAGGGTATCACAGTTTTTATGTCCAATTAAATATGTGTTTCCGATTAAAAAAATGAATTAGAGGGATTGAAACCTTTCGAAAATTAAAATTTGCTTTTGGAATCTATAAAATTGGAGTTGGACAAGTTCTATAGGCTTTTGGAATCTATAAAATTGTCCCAAATTAAATTTGCTTGTCATTTATGGGAACAGAAACCCACATACGGATGTAGCAGATCAAATCATTTTCCCCTTCCCAGAGTTTGTATTTGTACTCATCTTTCACCTGAAAGTCTAGATCTGAAACCTAACCTAAACTGAAACTCTCAATTTCCAATGGCGGCGCCTCTAGCAAGTAGCAACATAGGGCAAAATTTTGGATATGAATTTGTATAAAGAAGATGCTATTTTAATTATATTTTTTGTTTATCTATTATATAATTAGTTATTTTATTAATTAATGAAATGTTTGGATAAATCTATCTATGCTTATTTGCTCATATTAAGTTGATTAATAAAGTTATTTTTCTAATTAATTACTTTCTAACATTATTTTTTTAATGAGTAACATAGTTAGAATATTTTTATTTTCACTTTTTATTAACTTTTGATCAATTAATCTTATGACTAAAGTTATTTTGCATAAACAATAAATTAATATCTTAAGAACAACATTTGCTTACCAATTTTTTTAGAAAATGTGTACTATTTGGTTATTAAAAGAAAATTTTAAAAGTGAGATTTAATGGATATAATAGTATAATATTTTTGTCCAATAGTAAAATAATATTGTGAAATAGTATCGTGAAATTTTAAAACATGTTATCTACCAATAAAAATAATTTGGTTGTTTAATTATTGAGTTGAGTGGAAGCAATATTCAATATAATACTTAGCATATTGTTATTATTGAATTGATTTTTAGAGTAATACCTTTTTAATTAAATTAAATTATTTATTTTGATGATAAATATCCAATTAATATTCTCTATAGTTTTGATAAACAAATGTCTTGATAATATTATTTTTGCGATAATGAAGTATGAGACACGAATCATAAACAAAATTGATTAAAAATTATTATTACAAAAAAAAATTACCTTATTTGTTGAGACTTAAAAAGTATTTTGGAAAAAATAAAAAATAGAAAAAGAACAACTATCTTGTTTTTTTTTTTTGAAGAAAGCTATTTTGTTTGTTGAGAATTAAAAATTAATTTAGAAATAAAACATATATATGAGTATTTTACTTCAAATAACAAGTATAGAAATGACAATTATATCAAAAGATACAATTATTTAATGCAATAACTCGTGATGTAGTGGATAAGAAAAAAAAATAGTGGAAATAGTCTCTCCCTATATTTTTAGTTAAGCAATGTCTCATAATTTATTTTTTTAATTTTGTATGTATAATTTAGTTAAAAAACATATATGTCTTGCGTTTTACGCATGGTACAAACACTAATTATTTAATAAGCACTACATCTACATATTAATAAGAGTAATGCTAGGGCCACTCTAATAGCACTCAATTTTGGGTACCAAATGATGTGGCATCTTATGTGTCATATTGTTAACATAACTTTTTAAGTTATAGTGGAGCCCATAAAATGCCAAATAAGATGACACATTGGAAACCACATCATTTAGTGCCCAAATTTGAGTACTCATTGAGTGGCTCTAGCATTACTCTATTAATAAACAAATAATCCAAGCAACTTTCTATCTTCTAATATAGAAAAAGTATTAACCATATTGTTTTCCTAATCCACAAAGTAATCCTCCTAAGCTGTCCACCATCACCAAGATGGAAAGAAAGGGCACAATTACTTTGACATAATCCAAAACATCCTTCTCAGTTCAAAATGCATTTCCTAGTACACTACAAAAAACATTATAGCCCAGACAACCATTTTATCAGCTTTTGGATTTCCTGTCCTAATTCATTTGAAACCCATGTGCTACAAATTATCTGTTTATTTCAAGATTCTAGTCATGTACAATAAACAAACATATGAAACAGCAGAATTAGAACAGATCACCTAGCTCGCTGCAGCCCCAAAAGAACTCGATACGTAGTAGTGTACAGAAGAGGTGTTTAGACTGTACCAAAGATAGTTGCAATTTGATAAGTGGTAGCTACTAATTTAGGAGTAGTCTGAAATCTCATTCAAAAAAAAAGAAGAGGAAAGTATTATCATATTCAAAAGCGCTGAAGTTGAAGTTATTTGGCAGCTGCAGGCAGAAGCATACTTCACATAAAGCCCCAGCATGATGACATTCAATGTATAAACATAAACTGACTTGCATAAAGTAACTTTTTCTTTACAAGGACTAAACTAACTTCATAATGTTAATTTAGTTTCAACCACATTTTTAACAAATTTAAGAACTGAGTATGATAGCTGATGTTCTAGCTTCATGCCATGGACAAATTTTCAGTGCATTTTTTGTGGACAACTTCTTTGTAGTTTCTCTGTCATGCTTCACTTAACCAAAAGTATATTCAAATAAGTCAGATTTGCTCCATGTTCCATAGGAGAAAGAGCGAAACCATTGAGACATAATTTGAGTACTAAATTTAAATTTGGAGTCGGTAGCCACTCCAAGTTTTCAAGCCCTAAAATTTGGATTTGGATTTGGATTTGAAGGAATAAAAAAGCCCTAATTTTGGAATTAGGTTGATTTGAGAGAGAAAAGCTCATCTTCGGGTGTATGGTCAGCCATTGTCGTCGATTATGGCTGACCATAATGAAGTATAGTTATTCACTGAAGTAGAAAAGAAATCAAAATGCATTATTCATCGATATGAAAAATAATAAAGAATATATTTATAAAATAGTGTTGAGAAATATAATAGCATAAATACAAAAAAGAAAACTTGTAGTAACAAGCTTATTTATTACGTTATCAAAAAAGTAAGGGTTTTGCCAAGCGCCCAAGATAAAAGATCATATTTAATTATCCATAATTTTACACAAAAATATGAAAAAAATAATAACTATATTTTAATTCACAGAGGGAAGTAAAAGTAATTTAGGAGTATCATATAATTCAAGCAGTTGAATTTTTAAAGGCATTTTTGTTCTAACATATACTAATTTGAAGTGATTATTAATGAATGTAGCGGATAAGCAATTGTTGTAGTGGAAAAAGTCTCTCCCGATCTTAAAACTTGTGAATGTTTAAACGAGGCTTGTGTGAGGTTTCGGCATCTACTGATGCTGAAATTTTCATCAACTTTCCTTTGAAACGCATTCTTTGTGTATGTGTAGCTGCTGGGAGCCAATGTGTTTAAACTTGCATCAGTTACATAGCCTCAACACTATGCTCAAAAGCTTTCTATCCTATGAATTTGTCAAATGTTGTCCTAAATCAAACTGTCATCAAAATTCCATGGACAGCAATCCCCTAGATTAATGAAAAAATGGTTCCATCTTGTACTTGTTCACTTCTTATATCTGTGATTACTTACAACATGAGTAACAGCTTTCCAGCAGTTACACTGTTATAGACCGCAGCGTTGTCTAGTTAAATATCCAATGTCTAACCTCATCTTTGTTAAATTATGATGGTTATAGCATTGACGATGTATGCACGCTGTTTATACGTGTATATGTTCTACGTTTTTTGTCACGATATCATCTCTAAGAATATATATTATGCTTCAGCAGTCTAGTACAAATGTGCATCAGAGCCTACTTAAATAATTCTCATCTGACTTGTCGAACTGGCTGTATATGCTTATCCCACATTGCTTCGGAAGGAATAACCCTTTTCTATGAATTGAAGGCCCAGAAAGTGTTTAAGAATTCCTTTCTCGGAATATTTCTAAGATCAACATACTCATTCAGATTAATATATATGATAAGTAGGGGAAGAGACCATTGCAAGTATCTTGGTATTGGGCCTATTGAGAATCGCCATGCTGTAGCACCACAACATATGATATGGCCTGGCTGCAGGGTTTTGGTTCCCAAATCCAGAAGGGTTTAGGAGGTAGGGAGGACAGAGTGGTTCGGGAGGAGGCAGCGAGTGGCGTATTCTCAGTCAAGCTGTTTTACCATAAGTTGACGGAAGATGAGAATTCATTCCCATGGAAAACCGTGTGGGAATCAAAGACTCCGAGTAGAGTTGGAATTTTTTATGTGGGAAGTCGCCAAAGAAGCCATTCTTACGGGGGACAATCTAAGGGCTAGAAAAAATACTTGTGCAAAGGAGACAGAGAAAGTGTAAACCATATATTCATTCTGAAAGAATCCAAAAAACCCGTCCCTTTGCCATTTCTTATTCACACGTATATATAGATTTACAATGGTTTTACATCCCTATCATTTTGGCTAATCAAACCTATAATTAAGCTAATCAATACTATAATTAAGGTGTCAAGAATAATCTAAATATGTACATGATAATAATAAAATATATGAGTATATCTTTTGCTGATGTGCTGATGTGTAATACACGGTTATTACTCCCCCGCAGTTGAAGCGGGAGGTTCCCGAACGCTGAGACTGGTACGGAATTCATCGAAGAGTACGCGCGGAAGCCCTTTGGTAAATATGTCAGCGATTTGGTAACGGGACGGAACATGAAGTACTCGCACTTGACCACGAGCAACTTTTTTCTTCGCACAAAATGGATATCCATTTCGATGTGCTTTGTACGTTGGTGTTGAACCGGATTAGAAGACAGGTACATAGCACTAATATTGTCGCAGAAGACCATTGTAGCCTTTGGCAAGGGGCAGTGGAGTTCGAGGAGAAGATTTCGAATCCAAAGAAGATTCGAGACAACGCTTGCAACGCCTCTATATTCAGCTTCTGCACTTGAACGAGATAGTGTAGGTTGGCGTTTTGATGACCATGAGATTAGGTTGTCTCCGAGGAAAACACAATAGCCGGAGGTCGATCGACGAGTGTCGGGGCAGCCACCCCAATCGGCATCCGTGTAGGAAATGAGTGCAGAAGTAGATGATTTGTAGAGGTGGAGTCCGTGACTGAGGGTACCTTGCAGGTAACGCAATATGCGTTTTAAAGCCAACATGTGTGTATCGGTTGGAGCATGCATGTGAAGACATATTTGCCGCGTAGAGATGTCCGCCTTGTAAAGGTTAGATATTGAAGAGCCCCTGCTAGGCTTCGAAGAAAGTAGGATCCGCAAAAGGAGTGCCATCTTTGGAGCTCATTTTTGATCACAGATCAACCGGTGTATGAGCCGGTTTGCAATTGGCCATTCCAAATTTTTTCAATTATGCTCTCAAAGATATTTTCGTTGACTTAGGAAGAGGCCACCTCGGTGGCGTGTCACAGAAATACCCAAGAAGTAATTGAGCGGACCGAGGTCCTTCATGGCAAACTCGGAGGCGAGTTTGGCTAAGAGAGAATCACGTAGTGCATTGGACGAAGTGGTGAGGATAATGTCGTCCACATAGAGAAGTAGATAAGCCATATTTGTGCCATGTTTGTAGATGAACAAAGAGTTATCTGAGCGACTTTGCACAAAACCAATAGTGAAAACAAAATCGGCGAACCTTTGGTACCAAGCTCGGGGAGCTTGTTTCAAACCATATAGGGATCTTTTGAGACGACATACATGATTTGGATATGAAGGATCTCTGAAGCCGAGTGGTTGGTGCATATACACGGTTTCTCGGAGATTGCCATGGAGGAAGGCATTTTTGACGTCCAACTGATGTATAGGCCAAGATTTAGAGATAGCCAGACTAAGGACTGTTCTGATTGTAGCTGGCTTAACAACAGGACTGAAAGTATCATCACAGTCGATGCCAACTTGTTGTGACCTGCCATCTGCAACAAGACGGGCTTTGTGCCTCTCAAAAGAGCCATTAGATAACATTTTATGACGAAAAATCCACATAGAACGCACAATATTAACATTAGCAGGGCGGGGTACTAACTCCCACGTATTATTTTTAATAAGAGCGTTATACTCATCATTCATGGCGGATTTCCAATTCAGGTCATGAAGTGCATCTTTAGGATTTTTTGGAAGAGGTGACGGAGTGACTGAAGATGACAGATTGAAATGTTGTTTAGGACAAAAAATCCCGTGCATACTCCTGGTGGTCATAGACCGAGATGTAGGAGGTGGAGTAATATTGCGGGTGGGAGGAGATGGAGGAGCCGCGGGCATGGCAGGTGGGGAGGCGGCATGATGTTGTGGTGAGGCAGGCGGAGTGGGTGGAAGGGGTGCCTGACTGAAGAATTTCTGAGTAATAATTGGAGAGAGATCATCATCAAGAAACTTATAAGAAGAAGAAGAAGGTGTGTGTAGTTTACTAAATGGGAATTGGGACTCATCAAATATTACATGGCGAGATATAAAGGTTTTATTACTGGAGAGATCGTAACATTTATATCCGCGATGGTTAGGCGGATAGCCTAAGAAAACACAAGGGGTGGATCGAGCTTCAAGTTTGTTGATGGTGTTTGAAGGGTGAAGTGGATAGCATAAACAACCAAATATACGTAAGTGGCTAAATGATGGGTTACGTTGGTATAAGATTTGAGTTGGGGATTTGTTTTGGAGGTTTTTGTGAGGAACAATGTTTAAGAGGTAGGTGGCCATTTGTAGTGCATGGTGCCAAAAACTTGGAGGCATAGAAGAATGGGCCATAATGGTACGGACAAGGTTGTTTATTGTCCTTATTTTTCTTTCGGCTTTGCCGTTTTGGGATGATGTATGTGGGCAAGAGAACCGAAAACTCAAACCATTGGAGTGACAAAAAGACTTGAATTGATTATTGTCGTATTCACGACCGTTGTCACATTGAAAACATTTGATGCGTGTTATGAACTGAGTTTGAATGTAGTTTGAGAAGGATATGAAGGTAGAATACACCTGAGATTTATGGCCAAGTGGAAATGTCCACAGAAAATCCGAAAAATCATCCAAAATAAGCATGTAATATTTGTGACCGGCGGAACTAGGGACATGGGACGTCCACAGATCACTGTGCATAATATCAAAAGGAGAAAGAGTAGAAGTAGTAGAAGAATTAAAAGGCAAACGAATATGCTTCCCAAAAACACAAGAACGACAAACATAGTTTGTAGACTGAGGTTTGCAATTTATTGAATTAATACTTCTAAGAAAATTAAAACTAGACGATCCCGGGTGCCCTAAACGGGCATGCCAAATATTAGGAGAAAAAGCTGCAAAAGTTGATGAAGACAAACGGGAAGCACTGATGGGAGAAAATGGATAAAGATCACCGGAGCTGTTACATCTCAGGCGGGTTACTCCTGTCTTGAGATCCTTCACAGAGAAACCACAAGGATCAAATTCCACGCATAACATTATTATCGAGGTAAAACGACGGACGGAAATTAAATTACGAATGAGCTTAGGGGCATGCAAGACATTATGAAGACGAAAAGAATGAGGGGATGATAAAGATGCATGTCCATAACCATGAATAGGGATTTTGTGTCCGCTACCAACAATAATATTGCATGGAGTATTGCTCAAATCAAAATAAGGTGAGAGCGTACCTTGAGACCCTGTCATGTGCGAGGTTGCACCGGTGTCCATGAGCCAATTCTCGACCGGAGTATTGAGTGACATTGTGTGCATGGCGATTCAATGCCTGGCCTGAGCATAGGTGGATCGAGCATAGGTGGAGGGAACATGAGCACCGTAGGCTTGCCGCGACGGGCTCCAAGAATTCCCCGGTTGTCGATTAGGAGGGACTGACCAGGTTGATGTAGGATAGGGGCATGGTGGAATAGACCAAGGGTGAGGTCCCCACGCTGCCCATGGTGGAATCTGTCCCCACTGCTGGTTGCGGTTGTTCTGGTGGCCTGAGGAATTGCTGGATGAGGAGCTGCCATCACGCCCCTTACCTTTCCCATTGTTCTTGCCCTTTCCATTTCCATTGTTCCGCTGCTGGCCCCTTTTGTTCCCAGAATTGTTCCCAAAGTTGTTTCGAGGAGGAGATGATGGCGTAGGCTGTCCACGACCTGGAGTGACGACGTCGGAAGGAGTGGCTACATGGAGGGTCGCCGCGGCAATGGCTGCTTTGCCTTACGTGTCTCTTCCGTAATAAGCTTGGATCGGGCTTCATAGAACTAACGGGTCACTTTGCCGGATGATGGTAGCCACGTTATCGTAGTTCTCATTAAGCCCTGCAATGAGTTGAAGAACCATCCTTTGGTTCGTGACTGGAGAGCCGACATTAGTGAGTTGATCCGCGAGCATTTTGAGTTCCTGACAATAAGCGCATTACATTGGGAAGTTGTCGAGGTGGACGGCAAGAACCGATTCTCCAAGTAGACCGCACGCGAGTTCTTATTGTCCTGGAAAATGTTCTGCAAACGTTCCCATGCCTTCTGAGCCGTTGTGTTTGGCTCAAGGATCGTATGCAACAGATCTGTGGAAATGGTACCATAGATCCATTGAAGGACAATGGCATCTAGGCGTTTCCAGAGAGCCTCCGTTTCCTTGCTTTTGCTGGCAGTAGCGTCATCGGTGGAGGCAGGAGAGTCAGTAGGTGGTAGAATGTGGTCGAGAACCTCGAAGGCACAACAGTGAATTTTGAATAATTCTGCCCACGAGGAGTAGTGTCCTTTCTCCATTTCAAGGGTGAGTGAAATGAAGTTCTTGACATTGGTAACAGCCAAGGCGGGGTGAAAGACTTTCTCGGCCATAGGAGAAGAGGGTGGTTGCTGCTAACAAGAAAAAAAAGGAAGAAGTGGGTTTTAGGATTGGGAGTGGCTCTGATACCATGAAAGAATCCAAAACCCGTCCCTTTGCCATTTCTTATTCACACGTATATATAGATTTACAATGGTTTTACATCCCTATCATTTTGGCTAATCAAACCTATAATTAAGCTAATCAATACTATAATTAAGGTGTCAAGAATAATCTAAATATGTACATGATAATAATAAAATATATGAGTATATCTTTTGCTGATGTGCTGATGTGTAATACACGGTTATTACATTCACGTACTGTCCAGTAACGAAGGAACTATGGGACTACATTCTGAATCTGTTTAGCATATCATTTATCATGGATTATGCCTAGATGGTTGAAGATCTTCTTTTGGGCTGGTCTCTGTACAAGAAAAGGAGGAGGAGCAGTATCTGGAACTTTCTACTCCCAAATCCAGAAGATGTTGTGCCCTTGTTAAATGTTAAAGTTGCTGGTACTTACTCCTGGACGTTATCAACATAGAAAATGGAAAGCACTTTGTGAAATGTGATTATGTGCATCCAAACAGATTCTTTTACATTCTTAATCAATACTCTTAACGATCTTGCAGCCTGTGAAGCATTTCTAGACCCTTCCCTTTTGTCTATGGCACTTTGCTAATCTAGCAAGTGCAATTTTGTCTGAAATGAACACCTGTGGTCAATTAGTATGGATCGATATTATTGCTCTTATAGAAGTATATATGATTAATCCGAGGAGCAAACACTGCAATGCCTCAAGATGGAGAAATTCAAGCTAATGGGTCGGGTAATGGGTTGAAACGAGTCGGAACCCATTAAAATCTAAATATTAAACCGGTTAAAATGTAGCGGACAAAAATAGGCAATGGAGTGACCCGATTTAACCCGACATGTCCCGTTAATATATATTTTTTAGTTGAAACGGATTACTCGTTTCGACCCAAAAAATATTAACGGATTGAATTGAGTCAGATAATATTTCGGTTGGAATGGGTGGTGGATTAAGGGGTTTTGGGTTGTTATTAAGGTAGGTTTCTTGTATGAGTTTAATTTGTTTGTGCAAAGTACCAGATTTGTTGCAAAATGTGCAACATGCACGCCGACAATACTCTCTCTCACAAAGAATTTTTTTTCTTCCGTGATGGGATATTGTTGTTCTTTTCCCCAGTCAAAAAACAAAAAGTTTAAGATAAGCTTAGACAAGTGGAAATTCAAATGATGTGAGATTAATTGATTTTTACCGGCTCAAAACATCGACTAGTAGACTAGTAGTATATGACTTGTGCTAAATAATTATGAGCAACTCTCCAGTAAAATCGTTGTACGGATTTTAATTTATAAGACAGAATATCACTTTTTTACAGCTTAATTTACCAACACACGGTGGGTCGAGTGAAAATAATCCGTCTTATAAAAAAATATCCGTAAAACCGTCTTACCCTAGTGTTTACTGATAATTATATAAGTCATAATCAACCTTTAAATATAAGGCTGTTATTGTTTTTTCAAATATGAAGAACTTCTAGATGTTAGAAATTAGAAATCATCCAATCATTTCATATTGAATGGAAAACTACGATCGAGTCCACAACACAAAGTGGATTGCCTAATCTTCTAGAAAATTGTAAGTTGCGCCCATGATCCATGAATTCCTTTCTTAAACTCTGTAGACATTAAGTCCTTCTAGTAAGTAGGATGCATGAGAAAAATAGGAAGATCACTTAGGCAGGTTTTAGCCACCAGAAGTGGAAAAAGAGCAATCAAAACAGTTCAAATCCTCTCAAAGTCATCAGTTACAGAAAAGCTTTGACTAAAAAGTGTAGAAATTCACAATAATTATAAATAACGATATAAGTCTTTTATTGATTGAATGTGCACTCTGAATATCGAGGGATTCGTTATGTAGGCCTGGCAATTTGGTGAGTTGGGTCGGATATGAATTAGGATGTGTATTTGGTCGAAACGAGTCGTAACCCATTAGAACTAGAATTTTAAACACGTTCAAATGAGTCAGGTTGAGTCGGATCAAGCTATAATGGGTAACGAATTAAATCAGTTCGGCCCATCTTAGCCTGATTTTCTTCCCAAAAATCCATACGAGTAAAACTATCAAGTCAAATGGGTAATGGGTTCAACCTACTTCAACTCGTTAATAGTTTTAGATTGAAACGGGTTACCGGTACTCATTTCGACTCAAAAATATTAACAGGTTGGATAATTTTTATGGTGAAAAAATAATATCCTTCGATATATTATGTTTGTTTAGTTATATACACTAATAGAGGGGGGGGGGAGACGATTCACAATTTCTGATAACTTAGTTCAAGTGTGTATGTGTAAATACTTTGGATGATAGAAAAACTTGTTTCTTGCGACAAAGGTTTTCTGATCTCGCTTTTCATGTTTGGGCAAGAACCTTGACTGAATATATTCGTTACTTGCATACGACAAAACATCTTTTCCGTGAGGATCAGCAGTGATTTGCTGTTATATAACACCAGTCAAATATCATTTCCAATGGAGTAGGCCAATGGGCAACCTTTCAAACCCTACCATGGACGGTGCAGATATCAAAACGTGTAGAGTTTAATTAGATTCAAGAACATCTAGAGTTTCTTCCTCGGATCCTTGATCATGTTTGTCAAAGTACCCCTCTCCGACACAACATGGTGTGGCCTGTTACACAGGCTTACAGCGGAAATAAATTGTAAACAATAAAAGGGTATAGCTAGATCAAGATCAATCAAAAAAAATAGAGAGAAAGATTATGGTCAATAGACTATTGTAATTTTATTAATGTCAACCCTAAACCGACTTCTCTGAACGCAATTGCGTCATCTTTTGAGACTTTTTTTAGGCTTCTTGCCAAAGTAATGTTGTCGCCTTCTCTTCCTAACGCGACCGTTTAAAGTACTAAAAGTCCTCCGAAAACCAACACGGTCGCCTTGTCCCTGGTTATGCGACCGCTTTCGTGCGATAAACCCAAAAGTCCGTACCACAAGGGCGTAACCCCCTGTACCTCCCTTTGAGGTCCAACCAAGTCCTGAGGGTCGGAGGACTTGACACATTGTCTGAGTAATCGAGTCATACTGTTCACAACATGATCTTATAAATATGAGTGGCTATTTTACTCTAAATTAGTGCAAAATCTTTAATCCTCCTACGTTAGCCAATTGTGTAGGTACATTACTTTGGAAAAACCCACTAACTTTTTTTTTTCTTTTTTGACAAAGATAATGGAATATGGATGATCGAGGCTATACCATTATTAACATTGAGTGATATATCCTATTCGAATTGTTGTTTGAACACCAAAAGTTTTATCCACAAGAAACCTTTTGTTCCCTGACATGATGGCCAATTTTGGGTGTCAGTAGTGGGAGAGAATATCAGAGTTACTAGGCCTTCACCATTTCAATTAACCAGCTTTCTCTTGACTGATTTATAGCTCTAAGTAACAGATTACGATCTCGCAAGGCTGGACCTAAGCATCCCATCTCACCCTTAAATAGCGAATTTACTTGATTAACCTCTCGACTTTTCTCTGACATGTTATGAGCTTGCTGTTTAACCTATGATTTCACAAGGTCGTTGCAAAAACGTCGGCGCCCTTACCTGCACTTGTACCAACCTACGTGTACATTATGTTTTGTGTGTTCAGATGATATACTGATTGATAGACGAGTGCTAACAGAAACATAGTTCACTGTCCAAATGCAGGGAAGAGAGCAGAGGAGTGTTAAGATTGATGTATATCTATCGTTTGATCCCCCTACGAGATGTATTGATCTGGTCAGCTAATGAGCGAGTCATGCATGGGTGAAGCTAGCTATGAACTCGCTACTCCTCGTAGATGAAATATAATGTGATTTAGTGGTAGCGCCTCAAGCAGATTTTTGGTCTTACAGGTCCTAGTCCGATGTTAGGAGTCTTCATATATAGTAATCTCAAATAGATTTTCAGATTTTCCATATGTTATCTCAATGCAGACGCATGTTTGTAATCTCGTTTATCATGTTTGTTGAGGAACCTTAACTAAATATTGTAAACTTGTTGCTGAAATAATACAACCTTTGAAATCGACTTGTCTAAAGTTCCTGAAATTGGTCACAGTGAAGTTGTTAGGTGCTAACGGGGGCTTTTGGGCCGTTAGATTGACTCGTTAATACTTAGGTAAAAAATGCTTAAAACGATTTTATGTGTACTTTATATAAGCAAATACTTAGGTAAAATGGTTTTACGGATATTTTTGAGTGATTATCGGGTCGGTTCCATGTATGAAATTCTAACCGGAAAAGTCCATTATTTTTGTTTCCAATCGATAAAGTAGTACATTTTTATGATAAAATAACAAAAATACCCTTAATGAATAATAAACGCGCGCACAAAAATCTGTCGTCAAATTTTAGCATCTCATAACTAAAGAAACGATGCCTAATTATATAACATCTACGCGTGATAGGAAATGACGCCTAATTAAGTAAAAACGAGACAGGATTTGAAGGAACGATGTCTAATTAAGTAACACCGAGGCAGGATTGGAAACAACGTCTAATTAAGTAATATCGAGATAGGATTTGATGGAACAATGTCTAATTAAGTACCACTGAGGTAGGATTTGATGTCTGTCACCATATTAAAGAAACAACGCATAATTAAGTAATACTGAGACATGATTTTAAGAAACGATGACTAATTTAACTAACATCGAGACATTATTTTTAAAAAAGATGCATAATTATTTATTTACCGCGATACAAAAAAGAAATTGAAGTCTGTTATCATATTAAGGAAACGACATCTAATTAAGTAACAACGAGACATGATTGGAAACAACGTCTAATTAAGTAACGCCGAAGCAGAATTTGATGGAATGATGTCTAATTAAGTACCACCGAGGCAGGATTTGAAGAAACGACTCCTAATCAAGTAACACTGAGGCAGGATTGGAAAAATAAATTGAACTTTGCCATCATATTAAAGAAACGACGCATAATTTAGTAACACCGAGACAGGATTTTAAGAAACGATGGCTAATTAACTAACAGCGAGATATGGTTTTTTTTTTTTTAAAGATGTCTAATTATTTATATACCGCGATACAAAAAAAATTTAATCTACTATCATATTAAAGAAACGACGCTTAATTAAGTAACAACGAGACTGAATTTGAATGAACGATGTCTAATTAAGTAAAACCGAGACAGGATTGGAAACAACGTCTAATTAAGTAACATCGAGGCATGATTTGATGAAACGATGCCTAATTAAGTACCACCGAGGCAGGATTTGAAGTTTGTCACCATATTAAAGAAACGACGCCTAATTAGTAAGACCGATGCATGATTGTAAGGAACGATGCCTAATTAACAAACCTAACGTACGTGCATATGATTGTATACCGCGTCGAATTTATAAACATCAATCTAACGTGCATTTACGAAACAACCCTAACTGCATGTATTTGTCAAGTCAACATGTACAATTGGCAAAAAGCTCGTGTGTTGCTGATTGAGTTTATGTTGTACATCGAGGTTGGAGGTTGCAAGGATTACTTCAGTTTTTAAAATAGTAATTAATTTTCTGATTGAAGTTGAACAAATGAGAAAAGAAGAAACTGAGTTTGAATGATGTTTCTTTTGAATCAGAGGCAAATGAATTACGAAAACTTCGTAAATGTATTATTGGAAAATAAATTACGATTGTTGTTGTTGTTGATACTCCTTTTAAAAATTGGTGCTATGCAAAGCATTCAATGACTAATTCGAAAGCTTCTCGATCTTCTTATCTTATTCAAGACGATGCAACAGTTGAATTTCAGAAAAGATAGTATTTTAGGAAAAATATTATTAAAATAGACTTTAGCGGTTGAATTAAAAAATAGAGTAGTTGAGCGGTTATAATTTCATAAAAGTGTACCAGTCGGTAATTATTTCGATATTTTTTGTAAGACGGATCCTACTTACCCGATTCATCATGTGTTAATGGGTTGAGTTGTGAGAGAGTAATATTTCGTCTTATAAATTAAAATTTGTAAAATCGTCTTACGAATCAAGATCCGTGAAATCTATATATAAAAGACTTACTCATTTATATATATAAGATGTATATTGTTTAACGTACTTACGTGTATCGTTGAATTGAGTTGTGTTGAATTACTGGACAGCGGGAGAATGGATTTGATCTGACAGAGGTTTCGAATCGGTTTCATGATGGTTTGACCAGTCAAACATTCTTTGTCGAGCACTTATCCTTTCCCATATTTTTCCCAATGGAGTAGGACAATGGACAACGTATCAGACCCAACCATACCTGGTGGAGTAACGTAAAGTGTAGTGTTATTTTTTATTTTATTCTTTTTTATACAAATAATGTCTTCTTTTTTAGAAGTTTTATTTCTTTTAACTCAGATTTTTTTTATGACTCGAATCAAAATGTAATTAGTATTATTTTGGTGTAATGCGTAGTGTTTTAGGTAATGGGTCACCACTCTTTTCTTAATTCTTGTCATTGTAAAATTTTTCATAAGAAAATAAATTGTAATAAAAGGTTGTTTGTTTGACTGATATATAAATTAAAAATAATTATTATTTTAATTATAAATAATAGCATAATATGTATTTTTAACGACATCATGTTAGAGTGAGACTATCGATTAAAATATGAGTCAAATCAAAGATATATTGATAACAATAATCTAAAAATAAAAAATTATAAAGCATACAATTTTTTTGAGATGGTTTAAAAAGAAAAGCTGGACTCGTTTTAAGAAATATATGGATGGATTACAAATTGAGTGATTGATGTGAGACAGTCTTACGGATCTTATTTCGTAAGACGGAACCTTATTCCAGCACTATTCAATTCAATAACACACGATAAGTGAGGTTAAGAAGATCCGTTTTACATAAAATATCCGTAACACCGTCTTCTTTTTTAAATTTTTGTCAAAAACATAATTATGTACATGTGAACCGCTAGGGAGAATGTGACAGATGATGTATACCATTATTTAAGCACGATTGATGTCTCATTTTCTTGCTCTGTTGGGACATCCAATGCTTATTACCCTAAGAAATTGATGTGATGACCAATTTTGGCTCTACTAGTGACTAATTGGAGACGACTTTGGCGTTACTGGACCGTCGCCGTCTCCATTAATTCGCATTCCATTCCTGGCCTTGTTAAAACTTAAACGTCTGTTTGTCTTCGTGATTTAAAAGTTTGATTTTAAATTTAAAATCTTTTGTCACGTTAAAGGAATAGTAACGAAGATACAAAGAACGATGTGGGACTAAAGAGGGAGAAAAATCTAAAACCTTCAGATTTAGGCCTCAATTATTGTGGAGTATAAAATAGAACGCTTAATCAAGAAATCACTAAAACCCGAGCCAAAAATGCACACCACACACGAAACAACACGAGACAACATTCAGCCTATTTCACTAAAAATACTCTCTTCCTATAGAGTACTAACATATCGTATTTCCCTCTCGATACTGCACAACTATACTCATTTACTCACTTATCTCATAAAGCAACTAGTCGTCGAGCTGTGAGACAGGACCCGCCGTTCCCGTGGTTCGAAACGAGGTTCTCGGGAGCCAGTTTATAAGGGTGAGGCACATTCACTTTTCCCCCACACCACCGATGTAAAATAAGTGATTATGGTTCAAAATAACAAGGAGTTAGCCTCGAGATTTCTGTCCATGTCTCTTTTGCACAGTGGTCAAACATTTAGGTTTAATCCCAAAGCTAATTTTGACTTAGCTATTATTCTTTCTGTTCCGAGTAAAAAGTCTTCGTTTCAAAATTAATTTTTTAATTAAAAAAATGACACTTTTAGTTATACATTAGTAAAAAAATCATATTTTTATATTTTAATTTTTGAAAAAAGATTTTTAAGTAAAATATTTAAAAATAAAATAATATATTCTTTACCCGAAACGAAGAGAGTAACTACTAATTCATCCATTCTCAAATCCAGCTTAAATAGGTCATTACTCGTGGTTGAATTTGATAATTGTGTACAATGCTAAATTTTTTATAACTTTTTTTTTCTACCAAACAAAAACCAATATTTATAACAACTTGATAATTTTGTACGATGCTAAACTTTTTAACACTTTTTTTCTACCAAACAATAACCGACATACTCCCTCCGAATAAATAGTTCCATGTTTGAAAGTCAAACGTTTTAAAAAATGTCACTTTTAGTAATTTATTAATAATAAAATAATATTTTTATCTCTTAGTTTTTGAAAATAAACTAAAATATTAATATACAATAATGTACTAGCACATATTATGACATAAATATATAGGTTAAAATAAAAAATATTAAAATTAAGTGCGGTATTAAGAGCGATATCGAATTTGGTATCTTTCTTAGTATCACACACATTTTACTTTAACCATTGGAGACCCTAATATTCTTATATATGTATCAAAATTTGATTTTGACCTCTGTCATTAGATTTGTCCTAAGTGAAATATCCAAAAATGGAATAATGAACTCCTTTTCAGAAACAGAGGGAGTATATAACAAAATAGGAAAATTGCGGTCGATCCACTTTTCAAAGTTTTTATTCGCTCCATTATCATGTTTTTTTTTCAAACCGGAAAAGAGCACTTTTAGGGGCAAAAAGATTATGATACCCTTAATGAGCATGAGGTGTGGTACGAAAATGAATCGCGGTGTATCAATTTTATTGCATTAATATTTGCATCGCAATTCATCAGTTTAATTGAGTGCATTGATTATTAAACCGCGAGACATCAATTTGATTGCATTAATTTTACATCGTGATTCATGAGTTTAATTGTCTAATTTATATTTGCACCGCGATACATCAATGTTTAAACCGTGATTTATCAGTTTAATTGGGTGCATTGATTATTGAATCATGATGCATCACTTTTATTGCATTAATTTTGCATAGGGATTCATCAGTTGAATTGTCTAGTCTATTTTTGTACAGTGATATATCAATGTTTAAACAACGATTCATCAGTTTAATTGTCCAGTCTATTTTTACACCGCGATATATTAATATTTGAACCGCGATACATCGATATTTGCAAGGCAATACATTAATCAGATATTTTTGTGCCGCAATATAAATTCATAGAAAAGTAGAAAACCAAATCACGTCATCCACCTTTTTCTTCCATCTATTCCCGTTTCGTAACACAACAATTGTGATTTTTGAATCTAATTTGTTTACCGGAGCTATTGATGCTAATGATGGCATTTTCGAAAAAAATATTTGGAAAAATGATCTTTTGTGGTTAAAAAAAAGATGAACTTTTGAGATTACAAATTTTGAAAAAGGGACCGACCAAAATTTTTCCCAACAAAATGAGTTGTTCTCAAGATAGTATAATAATCTGTTCCGGCCAACCCTGGGGGATGTTTAGAAGGAAAAACTGGGGGCCCAAAATTATAGATAATACTTTATATATAATATAGTGTTCTAAAACTCCCCGCCTAGCTCCGCCTAGGCGCTAGGCCCCTCTCTACCGCTGCGACTTTCTTAGTCGCCGCCTAATCAACCAAGTCAGCGTCTACACCAAACCTCGCCGACCTTAATTTATTTTTGTAGCTTTGATTTTGTGGCATGCAGTGACCGAAAAAGGAAGGGGTGAACTGGAGAAGGAAGGGGGAGTGGCAATGGTGAGGCAGAGAGGGAGGTAATGGGGGGGACTGGAGTAATATCTTTTTTGTTTTTAGTTCTAAACTTATCTGGTTTATTACTTTGAGGTTGTTGAGAATTGGGATTAATTGTAGGTTTGTATATTTTTGTTCATTTTACAAATATAGACAAAATTTTGATAAAATGACAAACATAAAAAAATTAATTTGTATTCAATGTGTTTGATCTTTGATATAAATTATCAAAAAAATAGTAATTATGTCTTAATTCTAGTCCCCGCCTTGGCCCCGATTACGTCTCGACTAGTCCCCTAGGCGCTAGGTACTAGTGTGCCGCCTAGCGGCCGCCTAACGATTTTTAGAACCTTGATATAATATAGGAGAAATTGTGGGCCGGTCTCATTTTCTAAATATTTAACCTCTCTAGTTTATTGTATTTTTTCATCAACCGTTAAAATTCTATTTTAAAAAAATGTTCTTAAAATGTCGAGATCATCTTCTTTCACAACTCCGATGAGTTTGAAAATTACGATTGTGCTTAACAAAACGAAAATCGACCTGCCCGGTCTGATCGTGGGGTCAGCCCCCTTTCGTGGGTGTTCGGGACAACACCCCCGAATGGTAAACAATTTTTTTTATTAATGAAATACGAAACTGTAATGAATATGTGTTGTGTTGAAGGATTTTTCAATAGGGACGAAAGCGGAAAACGAGGTGAAAGAAGAAGGTTGATGATAGATGAGATGGAAAAAGGTGGAGGACATGGTCTGGTACTCTGATTCAATACGTTTTTGTATCGCAGTGCAAAAATATCGAATTAAATTGATGAACCGCGGTGTAATTAGACTACGAAATTAAACTATTGAACCGCGATACAAAAATTAATACAATAAAATTGATAAATCTCGGTGCAATTAAACTAGGAAATTAAACTATTGAACCACGGTGCAAAAATTAATGTAATAAAATTGATGAATCACAGTGCAATTAAACTAGACAATTATACTCTTGAGCCGTGGTGCAAAAATCAATGCAATAAAATTGGTGAATCACAATTCAAACATTGATGTATCGCGGTGCAATTAGACTATACAATTAAACTATTGAATTGCGGTGTAAAAATTAATGTTATAAATTGATGAATCGCGGTTCACTGACTAAGTGACATCCGAGCGCTCATTCGGTTCATTAAGGTTTTCATAGCTATTTTGTCCCCAAAAGTAATTTTTTTCAATTAAAAAAAAAAACTCTTGACTGGAGGGGTTATAAACTTCAAAAAGTGGACCAATCCAAATTTTACCTTATAATAGTGAGAAATTATGGTCAATTCCTTTCACAAAGTTTATAACCCCTCAGTACCACGTCTTTTTTGGCAATCGCAAAAGGCTATTTTAGGTCCTCCGTTGTATGAGATGATTTATCTATGATCTTCTGTTGTATGGGATGATTTACCTAAAAAAAAAGTGAAAAAAAGTTGTTTTAAATTTTTAGTTTTACTCAAAACATGTCAAAAGCGCAATTTTTTGGTTGTAATTTTCAATAAAACTTTTGAATAAACTATGTTATCAAAGCTTAATAAATTTTAACCTAAATCCCTAAATTAGATCCTCTATGAGTGAATGAAATCAGGTTTACAAAGCTTGCTAAATTTTACTCGTAAAACTTAGTTCAAATTTAGCGGATTTAGGTTACAACCCAATATTCAATTAAGTTCAACCCATACTCCAAAATAAAAATAAAAAAATCAGTCAAATGGTCAAATATACCATTTAGTCAAATAATATTCCCTTACATTTCAGTTTCAAAAATTCAATAACCAAGTTATAAATTAGTACACAAAGGTCAAAGGAAAATAAAGATTTGTTAAATCTCAACCCATACGTTTCGGTTTGGAAAATGCAGTTGTGGTTTGAACTTTCCGTTTCTAAATAATCGTCTTGTTGACTCAACACACAGTTTAAGAAAAAATAATTGATTTGATTATTTATATTGGTTTAATGTGTAATTTTTTTAATGTTCATGTATATGTGACTCATAATTAAAATAAAGTAAAAAAATAAAAATAAAGTGATAAATATGATATTCTAAAAAAATAAGTTTCAATCTGGACAATTATTTTGGGACGAACGAAAAAAAAAACGATAATTTAGGGATTCATTTAACGAATTAAGATCCCTAACCATTTTGTGAGACCGCTTTTATTGGAAAATGTGGCTATCGTTCAAATTTGGTAAAAAAGACTGTATCAGATTAGTCTTGGCCTACTCAAATAACTTCAAAAATAATTCATCCAAAAACAAGTTTGCCCAAATGTTATCATAAATTGGGAAAAAAAGAAGTTTAAAAAGTCTATTAACACGGATTTGAACTACCTCTTATGCGTATAGTACAAATCCATTCCCACAAATTAAAGGGCAAAAAAGGAAAGTAGAAAGAAAGATAACAAAAAAGGATGAGAGAAAATTAAATAAAAAACACTAAACATCACCGTTAGATGTTCTAAGTATACATGCTACCAACCCCTATCTACGACTATCCGTACAAACAAACGGCACGAACTGAGTCGACTCGTAGCAGAACGGAGCCGCAGGATGCTGCCATTTCTTATACACCACCGGCTTCTGCGGCTCCGTCACGTTCCTCCTAGATTCATCTTTACTCGACTTGATCATCTCATTCGGAGACGTCGGCGATTGCACCAGCGGCGATAACAACGGGATCGCCACGTTCCAGTTTGTTGCCGGACTAATCTGTATCGAGGCAGGCGCTCGCCGCTGCAACCGACTCGGCTGCCTCCGGTCGCCGGAACTTCTGACAGATTTTTCAGCCATAATACTATTGATTTGACTGGTCTGTGTGCGGATTGGATTGCTCCTCCGATTAAGTTTGGAGAGAGGAGAGAGAAAATGAGCTGTAATGTGGTTGGATACTTGAATGTCTACGTGGGGAGGTGGGTATATATATTTAGACGAGGGAGCATGTGGTGTGCACGTGCCAAAAGGTCAAAAGTACAGAGGAGAATTCGTTGTCATTCGGCTCGGCTTTTTCGAGCCGGATTTTGACCATGTTGCGCCATAAAGTTAATTGGCTAGCAGAAAAAATTGGCCAATTTTTTTTTTTCTGGATTAATATATAATTTGGTCGCTGATTTTGACAGTTTTGATTTAAATGGTAATTAAAGTTAAAGATTTCCTATTGGGGTTCTTCAAATCAACTTTTGGTACTAGGTGAGTCCCTCGTGATGTTATTTTTGGAAGAAATGTTAATTTTTTTGTAAAAGGATAATTTTGCCTTAGCTTGATGCTTTTTAGATATCTATATGGAATTATTTTGATAGAAAGGTAGGTAGAAAATGAAAAAAAAAGAAAGTATTTTTCAAATTATCGTCCACATTTCTTTTTTCGTCAGTTCTTAAATAATTGTCTTTTTTTTTAACTTATCTTTTAGGAAAACATTTTAATATTTACCCTTACTTTTTCTACATACTTTAATTATGGCCACATACTTAAGGATATTAAAAGAAACCACATATTTCACCAATATTTATAATACATTCAATTATTTTTTTCTTAAATGGTGTGCTAAATCAATATAAACAATATTTTGAAAATGAAGGGAGTAGGAATTATTTTAATCTACATCTCTCTCTCTCTTTCTATATCCCTTTGACCCAAAAAATTTTGAAAAAAAACATGTTTTTGTCTAAAGCAGAAATCTTCACCCACCTCCTTGTCTCTTCAACAATAATGGCAACATCCTCCTTATTCCGATATCCACCCACCTCCTTATCTCTTCATTCCCAACTTCAAATCCAACCCCCAATTAACCACTCGACCCAATTTCCTCTCCATTAGAGCCCCCGCCTCCCCTAACCCTTCCTACTCGTCTTCCCCGATGTCGCCTCTATAGCCATTCGTTCCCCCACCCAACAAACACTCCTCAAACTCCCACCCACCTACAAAAGTCCTCGCACCCCAGCTAATCTCACATGCATAGTAAGTTAACACCACCTTCTCTTTTTTTCTCTCTCTGTCTTTCTCTATCTCTAACTCAATCTCCACACATAATTGATTCGAGCTCACCAAACACCTTCAATTTCAGTATCAAATTATGTAATTACCAAGGAGAATTGAACTTGCTTGGTCTCTTTTTTGGCTTATCCATTACCAAGAGTCTCATTCTAGTTTTTTCTCGGTATATTGTTTGATGTTAGGGGGAAGGTTTGGATTTTCTCTCAATGACATTTGATCTCTTTCAATGGTAGACAAAGAGTGATTAATCTAAAAACTATCAACTTGCTGATTTTGGAGATAGATAAATAAAATGGGTGTTGATTTGGGCTGTGAGGGAAACAACAATAGTGGTGGTGATGTTGGTGAAGGTGGGGGTGTGTGTTTACTTTATCAAAGCAAGGCCTATTCTTTTTTTTTTTTTAAGCAAGGCCTATTCATTGGACCAAATTGTATATTAATCCATGATTCAACAGTCTCAAGCTTCTCGCAGCATGATTCAACATCACCATACGATTGACACTCACTTATAGCAACATCCATGAAATCAATCAACTTCTCGTTTCCCCAATTTTGGAGGAAGCTCTGATTTAATGAATGAAGATTGAGTGCATATATTTCCTATATAATAGAGTAGTCATGAGTGACGATGATTTTACATGTAAATCAGCTAGAAATCCATGCATCATAAAATTTTACTACAAGTTAATAATGTGATGGATTGACGATGAAGTCCAAAATGCACGACCAAAATCAGTTAAAAGCTCAACCGGGAAAGAAAGGAATGACAAAACTCTAGAAGGTTGGTGTTAGAGCACTGACTTGAATGAAGACGGATATAAAAATGGGGGGAAGGTGGGGATGTGGAGAAATTATTATTATTTTTGTTTCTAGCTAAGCATCTCACTCACCGTCTAGTGAGGTAATCTCAATTAAATGATTTATTTTTAAATTATTTTATTTTTTATTTTTATATTTTACTCTTAGTCAATTTTTTCAATTGCAACATTTGTTGTCACGCGGATCTTCATCAGCATCAAGTAAGGGTAAAATTGTCATTTTACAAAAAAATTAACGTTCTTTCCAAAGATAACGCCATGTGGGACTCACTTGAAACCCGAAGTTAAGTTAAAGAATCATCGTAGGAAATCTTCAACATCAGTTACCATTTAAATCAAAATTATCAAGTTCAGGGACCAAATTATATATTAATCATTTTTTAGTAGGTCTCATGTAAAACCGTCTAATTGATCTTAATTCATAAGACGGAGTCTTACTCTCTCACAGCTCAACCTACCAATATACGGTGAGTCGGGTAAAAAGAATCAGTCTTATAAAAAATATCCGTAAGACCGTCTTATACAAGTTTTTTTTATCTAATATTTGGTGTTTGTAACTTTGTATTGTTTGTTAATTGCTAAAATTTAATATTGTTTATTTATACTTTTGACTTGACCATGTTTGATCTTCCCAATAAAAGTAGTGATTTTATGCAAATTACATGAGATTTGGTTTCCTTTTGTCTATTTCCAAAATCTCAGACAGAATGACTTGTTATCCTCAAGTAATTAGTACTCTTGTTCGTGTCGATGGCACGGCACTAGTTTGGAAATTTATCAGTAAATGAAACATATATTGTGGAAATAAACTACTAAAAATATTATTTTCTTAAAAAATTGACTTTCAAACAGGGTCTTTTTGCCTGGAACAGAGAGATTAATTAAAAATTTGTATACGAAATTGCGGCCAGACAAAACGGACTGACAAAAATATACCGTGGGAATGAACTACTAAAAATATGATTTTCTTAAAAAAAAAATGATTTTCAAACGGGGCTTCTTTGATCGAAACAGAAGGATTAATTAAAAGTCTGTATACGAAATTGCGGCCGGACAAAATGGGTCGGACAAAAATTAAATTGCTTAAGTTAATTACAATAACAGTCAAAAAGAAAAAAAAAATCAAATTACAAAAAAAAAATTAATTGATTAAGTTAATTATGATAACAATTAAAAAGAAAAAATGCAAATACAAACTTTCGCAACCATAAAACTGTAAAACTATAAAACCTTAAAATATTAACTGTAAAACCGTAATATCTCAGTAAAAGAGTAAATATAAAATAATAAGGTAGTCATTCGCACATGTGAGAACTGGGGGAAATAAGGTTCGTTGGATCACCGTAAAACAGTAAATCCTGACCCCTTTTACTGATATTATGAGTTGAAACTTATGTTAGTTATATCAACTTTAACATCCATACCGTTAGATCAAAGGTAGGTATATATATATATATATACACGTTAAATTTTCATTTAGAAATAGGAAATTTAAATTAATAAAAATTAAACGGATCGTCCCGATTTAACTCACATTTTCCGCCAAGAAACCTACATTTACATATAAAAAATATGGGTAACGGGCCAGCCCCGCTAAATTTTTTAGGTCGAAATGGGTAACCAGTTTCGACCCAAAAAAATTAACGAATTGGGTTGAGTCGGGTAATTTTTAAGCCGGGTTGGGTGGGTTAACGAGTTTTAGGTTGTAATTGTCTGACCTAATTATATCGATATAATTTGTTCCCTTCATCATGTTTTTTCTTTATTTTTAAATTTTGTTTATAATCTTCATTTTATTTAAGTATAATTTAATTAAAAGAGATATATGCACGTGCATTTAACGCACGGGTGTAAAACTAATTTATTTTAGCTTTGACATCTTTACCATCCAATCAAATTTCCAGTTCTATATAATTCAATAGACATTCCAAGTCATATTATCCAACGGCAACAATACTAAAGTTTGTAGGAAAAATATAAGATCTATAATGTAATATAATTTGTCTATTATAAACACTCGCTTTAAATACTCGTGTGTGTATGTGTGTATGTGTGTATATATATATATATATATATATATATATATATGATATAGATTAAATTTTCATTTAGAAATAGACAATTTAAATAAATAAAAATTAAACATGGTAGTATTCCCTCTGTCTCAAAATTATTATCATATCAGACCCGGTATACAGACCAAGAAAAACCAATTGAATTACTATTAATATTGGTAGGAGATATAGTTTTCAATAAATCTCATTTGTATATAACTTATAATTAAAGTAAATGTAAAGATAAAATGGTAAGAATATTGTTTTAAAAAGAAAAGTTATTAACAAAATAATTATTTTAAGAAGAACCAAAAAAAATAATACAATAATTTTGGGACCAGAGTAATAGTTTTGGGACCAGAGAAGTACTCCTAAAAAGAAAAGAAAAAGAAAAAGTAGACTAATTCGTTTTTATGAGGGAGCCGACCTTAATGGTGAAGCCGAGTGGAGCCAACATAACATGATGGAACCGCAAGGTCCTCAACTACTTTTCCAACCGAAAGGCTCTAGGAATCGTCACAGCGAAGGCTAATAACCTCCTCAACAGAAGACTCGATATTCGGTGCATCTTTGACTCGACTCCAACTAACCACGTCGGTCTCAATACATAATCCATTCTTTTCTTTTCCTTCTTTTTTGTTTAAACCACATGTAATATTTTAGTTTCGGGCAATGAGTTATTATTTAAAAATTATTTTTTAAAAAATATGATATTATTATTAATTTATTAATAATAAAATAACATTTTAAATAGTTAATTAGTAATAAAATAATATTTTTATGTCTTCATTTTTTAATAAACCACCGATCCTTGCAGTTGATCAAACAAGTCATCTATATGTGGCAATGGATACTTGTTCTTGATCATTGCCTTGTTCAACTCCCGATAATCGATGCACAATCTCAGGCTCCCATCTTTCTTCCTCACAAATAATACCGGCGCACCCCAAGGCGACACACTTGGCTTGATGAAGCCAATGTCAAGGAGCTCTTGTAACTGAACTTTCAACTCCTTTAATTCCATAGGTGCCATTCTATACGGCGCCTTCGAAATCGGTGTAGTCCCCGGCAATAATTCAATACAAAATTCAATCTCTCTATCTGGAGGCATCCCAAAATCTTTAGAGAAAACATCTGGGAACTCACACACAACTGGCACATCTTCAAGATTAGAAGTAGAAACCCGCTTGTCCACTACGCAAAGCAAGATACCTCGGCACCCACGCGACAACAGTTTCCTAGCCTTAAGCGCAGAAATGACGCGTAAACCACTCGGTGCATTATCTCCCAAAAATACAAAGTTAGGAACGCCAGGCAAATCAAAAGTGACTCTTTCACTAAGGCAATCCACCAATGCATGATATGTGCTCAACCAATCCATACCAAGAATAACATCAAAATCACGAAGTGGTAACACCACCAAATCCGCATGCAACACATGTTTATCCACAAGTACATCGCATGCTCTATAAATATCTGGAGCTAACAAACATTCCCCAAGAGGGGTAGATACTTCAAGCACATATGGTAAAGACTGAGGCATAACACATAGCTTGTCAACAAAATGCGATGCAACATAAGAATGCGATGATCCTGGGTCTATAAGTACACGAGCCTCATTACCGAAAATAGAAACGGTACCTCCAATCACTGCTGTAGATTCAGGCACTCCTCTCTGATCTAGAGCAAATACGCGACCCGCACCTTAGCTTTTCCATCGCTATCTCTTTGTTCCAAATTGTAGTCCGACTAGAACCTCCCGACCGATTATTCCTCAACTTAGACAATCCTTCTTCATGTGTCCCAAACTCCACAAAGAGTAACACTCCATTGGTGCTTCATTCTTACTCCAGCATCTATCTTCTGTATGCCCAATCTTGGAACAATAAGAGCAAACCAATGCCACACTACGATCCCTCTGAGTAGATGTAGTACTAGCCCCCTTGCTACTAGACTGACTCTTCGCATGTCCTTCATAATGAGATTTTCCACTTCCTTTCTTGCGATCACTGCCTCCACTAAAATTCCCACTTACCCTGGCCCATGACTCCGCCTGTAAGATGCCCGAGAAGAACCCGAAATAGGCATAGTACCTGCTCATCAATGTCTCTCTCAATAATGTAGGCTCTATCAACCGCCTTCCCTGCATCTACCTTAACCGATGAGAAAGAAGTCGCTTCTGCATCGCCCTCAAACCCTTTACAAATTTATGTGTTCTCCTAGCCTCATCCGAATCAAATGTGTGCGAACGAGCCAACTCAAATCTGAACGTGAAACCGTCATACTCCCCGCACCAAATCCGTAAATTCTTTCTCTCTTTCTCTCCGAACCACTTCCGTACATAGGAAGCTCGAACTCTCGAACGGTTAGGCCATATCTCGTGGGACTCTATGCAGCTCCCAACTCTCCTCGCACTGCCACCAATGCTCTAAGAAGACCCTCAAGCTTGAACACGCCTAATACAACTTTCTGCTCATCATCGCAACCCAATGGTGCAAATATTTTCTCCAAGTGCTCAATCCAAAGCTCGGCTTAGCCGTCCGGCTCTCCATTAAATTGCCTCGGCTTTAACTTCACAAATCTTTCAAGCATAGAATTATCATTAGGTTCAGCCTCCCGCCTCGGCCTCTCTACCGTGGTTCAGCCGCTCGGCCGTGGTCCTCCTTGTTGCTCCACTCTACCAAAACCTCTTTGATTCATTTCTGCTCATCATATCAAGCATCCCACGATACATGGTTGCCATCGCCTCATACCGCTCTTTCCGGTGTTCGCAGCTGGAGGAATGTTCTCGCTGACGGTTATCGTTAGCATTTCGCCACCGCCAATACCTCTACCGCACCTCTACTGCCACCTCCGAACTAGCTCCCCGCTCTAGTATCCACCATTTAAACCTACAATAACACTCGACGTTAATAAAATAAATCTATCACACAAACCAACCCCAAGCCAAGGAACCTATCCCGACTGAAAGCTAAATTTATAAACCCGGCTCGATATTAACCGTGACGACCCAACCCGATCCCAAGATGAAATCCCAAGGTCGTGCCGCCAGGAAACAAATAACAACAAACAAGTAGCAAATAATGGGTAGGGCCATAACGGCGATACACCGACAACTCAAAACACATGCGGAAGCGAAATAAAATAAAACAGTGGCGCCCGAGCTAACAAGCTCAAACTAAAACAACCAAAGAGATAATTAATCTCTCGGTCCAAAAATTTGATTCGCGTGCCGCAACATTGGGCACGTAGGACAAACTCTCTGTTATGCAATTCAAATATATAGCATAAAATAAAACCAAGTCGCGGCGACTACGGCCGAACTCCAACATTAAACTAAGTCTAAGACTCTAGTCTAACAACTCAACGGCTAAAACATGTCGGAGTAAAAACATAATACTTTAACCAGCAATGTAACATGCTAAACATAATCACCAATTAACCAAGCGCGACTAAAACCAGTCGGCTACCAACAACTTAAGTACTAACAATTATAAGTACTAACAACCAGAAAACATATGGAAGTTTAACTACCAATATACATCAAGCACGACTTCTACTTGTCGGCTACCAAAAGAATAAACTAACAACACAATTACAATATTACAATCACATTAAGGTTTGCTACCCAATAATGAAGTTTACATAACTTCATCTTCCCAACGACCTCACCAAAAACAAAATAAACATCTAAGTAGCAACCTTGCCAAAAGAATTCCTTGTCAACGTAACCTTCTTGATTTACTTGGATCCGCTCGCACGGCTCGGATCTAGGGAAAAACAACCAACAAATAAAAGTAAGTCACAATGACTTAGTAAGTTACTAACCATAACTTCCTACCATGGCATAATGCTCAATCATAAATTATATCATGCTATCGTCATGAAATAACCTTATATAAAATCATGTTATGGCATTCATGCTCAACATTAAATAAATATGTTATCATTAAAGTATAACATCTCATCATAAATCCATGTCAAGGCATTTTAGTCTTAACAATAATAATTTATACCTTTGGCATAAAACAACATTCCCATAATATTCATGTGATAGCATACATGCTTAACAACATTAATCAATATGTTATCTAATAAGTATAACATGTAAGAAACCAAAACAAACATCATATCATACCCAATTCACTAAGCACGTTATTCACTTAAGCACTTGTGAAACAATTCATATATAAGGGATATGATACCATTACCAAAATTCCTCCGAGCGTGTCGCTCCTGCAAAAACACGTGCAAAACCCTTATGTGCCCTCGATATCCCTCTCGTAGATATCGACGTCCCCGAGACAGCTCCGCCGAGTTCCATAGTTATCAAAGTCATGTGTATTACTACAACTAAGATAAACTACTTCCCCACCGTGGCCATCGATGGAGGGTGTGCAAGACGGCGATCCATCGCGATCACGAATCCCACAATTCGTGAAGACGATGTATCGTCCCCACCAAAGACTCAATGCATCGACGCCACCGACTCAAAACCCAAGCACAAGTAATATATACTCATATGCTCAAAACAAGTAGGTAAACACTCTACCATCAAACTAGTCATGCAATTCATCCACAACTAGCATAAATATCACAACCGAGAATCATATAAGCTCTCATAATCAAGTGTGCTTCACACACTTCAAAACTTCTTGGAGGCTCGACCTCCATGAATTCTACCCAAAATTCCGTAGGACTTAAAATTATAGTTCCTAGGATTCATACTAACCCAAAGGTTAACTCCGTTGAGTTCAATCTAAGTTTTCCGAAAATTCAAGGAATAGAAGCTTAGGCTTCATCATCCCCCTATGTTCATAACTATCGCCAAAACCATAATCCCAATGACCAATAAACTCACATAAACCCCACAATTTATTTAACAATGCAACTTAGAACAAATTAGCCATCTTGTGCATAAATTCATTCAAGTCACCATACCAATCATAATTCCCACTTCATGATTAAATCATACAACATGGTTTAATATACTCTATTAAGCATATAAAACATATTAATCAAGCTTACATCAATAAATTGCAAGCTAAAACAAAATTAGGGCAAAACACCCTCCAAGTATCTCAACTAAATCAACATCAATACTCATGGAAAATCAACATAATCAAGTTCATTAGACTAGTTAGAACATGAATTTCACATATATCATGGTCTCACATAGGTCAATCAAGTTCTATCATTCAATTGGAAAACCTAGGGTTCATGCTTCTTCTATAACCCTAACAATGGCTTCCATTGACCTCAAATAACCCAAATGGATGTTTCCCTAGGGTCAATGGAGCCCAAAAATCAAAGGAAGAGAGGTAGAACTTACAAAAATTCAGCCTCCCAAACCCGAACCTAGAGAAGAAGTCGTTCTCTTCACTTCTCTCTCTTCAAACTCACGGGTTGAATGGGGGAGAAGACTCCCAGCTATGGCCTCCATGATCAGCCCCTTTGAAACCCTAGAATCGCCTCCTCTCAAGCCCTCTCTCACGCCTTGGCTGAAGTGTTCGCAGGAAACACAAAGAAGAAGTCGCAAACTGTCTGGCCGAACAAATGAGAAAGAGAGCGGCTGATTTGGTTTATATATGGGGGATTAATTCCCCTTAATCAAGTCACTAATTACCCCTAAATCTCTTAATAGATGATTAGGATTAAGATTAGGCTAATTAAGTGAGTTTAGGATAAGTTTAGGATAAGTTTATTTGGTTAAAATTCGGACAGCGCACAGAAAGAAGCAAAATCCCGTAATCTGCAATCAGGACCCAATGTGGTCGCATCATGCAAGGGCGATGCGAGCGCATCCTCCAGAAATCCTTTTCCCGGCCTTTGTTGCTTCCCTGATCGATCCCGGACTCTCCCGCATGCATTCTCGAGTCCTTCCAAGCCAAAAATGGTCTATAATCCAACCTTAATGTCCTCCAAATCATAACCAAAGTAATCAAGCCTCAAACCCCAACAAAACAAGGCCAAGAACTCAGGCAGAACTCTCCCGAACGACAACCGAAAAAGTCAAACTGAGAAGGGTTAACGCTAGAATCAAACTAGCAACCAAACCGACAATGCAACAAGCATCTAACCAATATCCAAGGCATGTTAATGATGTTATAAATGCCCTTTTACAATTATCCATGTGTTTAACCACATAAAACATAAACCCGAGATTCAACGCATCTCGCGAAAGAAAAATGCATACGTGCATCTCAAACAACGTCAATGATCATGCTATTGACTCTAAACATATATGGAAGCTAAATGAACATATTCATGATGATTATAAGTGTATGAGTTCATGCATAACACAATCAAGCAACATTTCAGGGTTTTACACATTTTGCATCCACAACGAACAACAGGACACCCAACTGGCTTCTTGACAGTGGTGCCTCTCACCATGTCACCAACGACCTTGGCAACCTCTCTCTACACTCCACCTACATGGACATTGACGACATGGTAATTGGTGATGGTACATGGTTAACTATCTCCAAAACTGGTTCATCTTCTCTTAACACACAATCATACACTTTTGCCCTGCATAATGTTCTATTTGTACCTGACATGAAAAGAAACCCCATATCCATATCTCAATTTTGCATTACCAATAATACATCTATTGAGTTCTTACCATATTCTTTTTACTGCTGACCTGGTAATCTAAAGATGGTGTGTATGAATGGTCAACCGCAACCCCCTTTCCTCGCCCATCTGCCTGTGTAGGCTTTAAGTTTCTCTCCAAGACTGGCATCATCGGCTTGGTCATCCATCTGAACCGATCCAACAACATATACTATCTAATCTAGGTTTAGCGTTAGACTCTACTCGGAATAAACAAACACACTATAATTATTGTTTGTGCAATAAAAGTCATAAAATTCCTTTTGTTTAATCTACTATTGTCTTTACCTCCCCTCTCCAAGTTATTTTCTCTGACGTTTGGACCTCGTCCCTTCATTCTGTTGATGGGTTTAAGTATTATGTGATCTTCGTTGATCACTTCACCCACTACATATGGCTTTACCCCTCAAACGCAAGTCTGAGGTAACCAACATATTTCCTCGCTTCGAGGCCCTGGTTGAAAACTATTTCAAAACGACTGTTGTCACTCTTTACTCGGACAATGGTGGATAACATACTGGTCTTGCTAAGGACACTGGCTTGGCTGCCTACCTGTCCGCTAATGACATCTATTATCTCACCTTGCCACCTCATACTCTAGAACACAATGGGTTCTTGGAACGTCGCCATCGTCATATTGTTGAGATTGGCCTCTCCCTGCTTTCCAAAACATCTATTTTGCTGCCCTTCTGATCGTTTGCCTTCCAGACTGCGACCTACCTTATCAATTCCCTTCCCATACCCACTCTTCAATAACTATCTCCATATCAAAAGCTCATTGGGTCTCCTCCCAACTACACCAAACTTCGCGCATTTGCTTACCTTTGCTACCCTTGGCTCCGTCCCAACTCCGAACACAAATTCGCTGCTCGCTCCACTCCGTGTGTCTTCCTTGGCTACTCGCTCACTCAAAGTGCCTATCTTTGCTATGACCTGAACACAACTAAACTTTTTATCTCGTGTCATGTTAGGTTTGTTGAGTATGAGTTTCCTATGGCTAAAGTCGATCTTCATCTTGCTCGCCCGGATGTCTCCATTCATACTACCTGGTCCCCCCCCCCCATGACACTATCTCGGCTTCATACACATCTTCAGCTGCCCGCCTAGTGGTTACATGCCAGTTTCTCCTAACACTAACCAGAACTTGGTTGTTCTCGGCTCCACCATACTCATGCCTCACCCAAACAGTACTTTGCCCGCTCCCAGTACTATGCCCGTTACCAGCCATGTATATACTGATCAACCCTCCTCGACACCTAGCACCCTACCTATTGACAGTTTTATGCCCACTGTTCGCCCCTCCTCGGCACCATTCCCCATTACCAAGGATAGAATTATGCCCACTATTCCACATTCATCGGCACCTACCACCCTGTCCGAGGCCACTCTAGTGCCCACTGAACCCGAAGACAATACCGTGCTTATTGCACCAGCTTCTGTGCCCGCTGTTACTGGTACCTCATCTATTGTTACTCATTCCACGAATAATATTTTCAAGCCGCTCACCAAACTTAGTCTATCGGCTCAATTAGCAGTGGATATCGAACTAACATGTGTCACTCAAGCTCTAAAAGATGTCAGGTGGAACCAGACCATGTCTGAAGAGTATGATGCACTGGCTCACAATGGTACTTGGGATCTGGTTCCCTCGATAGAGGCTTGCAATGTTATTGGATGTAAATGGATCTTCCGCATCAAGCGACATGTTGATGACACCATTGACCGCTACAAAGCTTGCCTTGTTGCTAAAAGGTTTCACCAACGACCAGGAGTAGACTATCATGAGACTTTCAATCCGGTGGTTAAATCCACTACTGTATGACTAGTTCTTTAGCTGGACGTATGCCGAGGATGGGATCTTCGGCAACTGGATGTGAACAATGTGTTTCTCCAAGGCACTCAATCTAAGGAGGTCTTCATGGCTCAACCTTCTGGCTTCATTGACAAAGACAATCCTCAGCATATCTGTCGGCTTCACAAGGCTATCTTTGGTCTCAAGCAGGCTCCCTAAGCATGGTACAATGAACAATGACAATTTCTTCTTGTCTCCGGATGCAAAAACTCTATGGAAGATACATCGCTGTTTATACTTAATGAATGGAGCACCACCATATAACTATATATCTATGTGGATGACATCATCATCACTAGGAACCATCCCGTTGTCGTTCATACCTTCATCTCGCTGCTCGCTGCGTGCTTCTCACTCAAGGACCTTGGTGACCTTCATTATTTCCTTGGTGTTGAAGTTGTTAAGGGACCAAGTGGTTTTCTGCTCTCCCAACGCGGTTATACTGCAGAACTCCTCTCTCGCACAGGCATAACAGATGTCCGCCCGGTGGCTACTCCCCTCGCCACCTCACCAACTCTAACACTTCAGTCTGGCACTACTCTCACCGACCCTACAGAGTTTCGGGCTTGGTCGGAAGCCTTCACTATATGTCCCTTACTCACCCAAATGTCACCTAAAACAAACTGTCTCAATTCATGCATAGACCAACCACCGAGCACTGGAATGTGCCCAAATGTGTTCTACGCTATCTATGCGGGTCTATTAATGATGGTATTTTTCTTCATCTCCAGTCTCCCCTCGCTTTTCATGCATTCACCGATGGCAACTGGGTGTGCAACAAAGATGATTACACTTTAACTAGTGCCTACATTGTTTATCTTGGCAACAACCCAATCTCTTGGAGCTCCAAGAAACAACGCACAGTTGCTCACTCCTTGATTGAAGTTGAATACCGAGATGTAGTTGCCACTGTTGCTGAGGTCCACTGGATAGTGTCTCTCCTCGGCGAGCTAGATATCACTTCCTCCACTCAACCTCTCATCTATTGTGACAATATGGGTGCCACTAGCATGTGCTCCAACCTGATCTTCCATACTCGTATGAAGCATGTGGCACTGGATTTTTACTTCATTCGGCAATAGGTTCAAGACGGGGTCTTAAAAGTTTCTTATGTCTCCTCAGCTCATTAGCTGGCCGATACTCACCAAGCCACTTGCTCGCCAATGCTTTCGGCAATTACTTCACAAAATTCGTCTCTCCTCTCGGACATTCATCTTGCGGGGCATATTAGAGAATAATATATTTTATTATTCCTATATTTACTTGTAAATATTATTTATTGGTAACTACCTTGTATAGTTATTTCCTTATTATGATTCCTGCTTTGTAAAAGTTTTTTAAACTGTAATCCTAGTGTAACCCTAACTGTAACTCCCTATATAAATAGGTGATTCAATCAATGGAAAGGCTATGCCATTATTCATATCAATTGTGAATTTCTACAATAGACTCTTAAAGATAAACCATCCTAAAACAGTTTGGTTGATTTTTTTCACCTAAAACTTGGGGGAGCATTTGTTTGGTAGATTATCTTGGACACCCTTGTACTATGTCATATAATTAGATTCTCCCTTCTCAATAATTGATTGAAGCAACTCCCTTCAAGTACCATTTCTAACTAATAGAGCAACAAAAAGAATCATATACCCTCAACTTCAACTAGTGAAAAACCCACAACAGACTCATAATTTCATTATTAATCACCATCATCCTAGTATTTTTCCAGACATTGAATCTTCACTCCATTAGAAGGATATGTGTAAGCTAATGCATTAGCCAAAAATGATTTTGATGGCTCTTGGTAGTAGTTATGTCGAAGAATTGAGTTATAACTCCATGGACTAACTTGCATGACAGAGGTTAGCCTATATTAGGTGATTATCCTCTGTGGCATACAACTTATAGAACCTAAACTCGAATATCTCGAAATTGTGTTGGGCAAACAAGTGGTCATTGGACCAAGACACCATCAACTTTAGAATCTACGTACCTTGGGTATTTAACGACATTGCAAACACGATCAAGAAAGTGAAGATGAAAGACAATTGAGGATCCATGACTTTGAGATTACTTCTTCTATTTTGTACTTTGGATTGTTGTTCATGTACAAAGATAAAGAAGAAAAAGAAAGTTGCATGTACAAATATATAGTATCAAATTCAAGGGGGCACTAGATAATCCCTACTTGTGATACCTCGGGAGTCCATGGTAGTAGTTTTGCTCAAGAAGAATTAAGGGAACGCTTAAAGATGAAAAAGTAATTTTGAGTTATAAAGGTGATTTGGTCGTATGATGTTTGGATGATATGTTTCCGTTAATTGTCATGGCAATCTAAAAAGATGAATGATATTACGAGTTTTGTCGTAAGCTTGAATGTTAGTGTTGTTAAATCAAAAATTACTTGAATTTTTACACTATTATGTCAAATATGTTTTTCTATAATTAATAATATGGATATTTCAAATCATCATCAACTTAATCATCTAATGATTTTAACACTAAGTTCCGTAGTAGTATCTCCAGCTTGAACTCGTAATATTATTTTTCATCTAGAAAGGGTAGATGTGCAACATGGCAGTAGTTAAGGGAACATTTATTGCTTTAACTAATGGTTCATAAGGGCAGCTCCAACCTCAACAAATATGATACTCCAGGCATCCCGGTGTATAAACGTTTAAAATGTTTTTTTTTCATAGGGGTGGTATTAGGTCTGACAATTGGATGGGTTGGATTAGGTTGGAATGTATAATGGGTTGAAACAGGTCGAAACCTGTTAGAACCCAAATGTCAAACGAGTTGAAATGTGTTTTGTTGGAACGAGTAACGGGTTATAGCGGGTCAACCCGTCTCAACCCAACTTTTCCCAAAAAAAAAAATTCATAGCATAAAAAGTTACTGGTCAAAATGGATAACAGGTTCGACATGCTTTAACCTAACCCAACCCGTTAATATTAATAGGTTGAGTTGGATGGGTTAATGATTAATAGGTAATGGGTTATAACTGCCAAGACTAGGTGGTACCATCCACAACTCAAAGTTTGCTGATATTCGCACCCCGTTTTCTACATCGTAGTGTTTGGGCCTTTGTTGTACATTGAATAAAATAGGGTGTGAAAAATAAATTTTAAGGTATAGATAGCTCCACCTATTTCATATTTTTATGTGCGCTACATTAATTTTCATATCAAAAGCTAAAAATGCATCTTTTTACAAACCTATCTCTACAATAATAAACTCATTTTATAACTTTTTAATAATCACATCATCACATATCATTAATTATTTCACTTTATTTAATATCCTCTTTTTTTTTTTCATGAACCGCATTTTCTCAATTGAACTTTCACAATTGTAAGTTTTTTAATGATCCAGATCATATTCCTAAATTGTTGAAATCAAATTATTTGAGCATAATCAATTGTTAATATCAAATGTTTGAAAACCTTCCACTTTTGCCTGTAATGAAAAGAATAACTTTTTTTGTATTTCTCTAAATAATACTTTCGTTGGTTCAAGTTTTTCCTTCTCACAATTTCGTCCTTGTGTCACATCCTTTAACAATTTTATGGGACACTAACATTACGGGGGTGTAGGATTTTTTTCAGAATCGGACTGAACCAATCAAAAATAGGATCGAATTAATACTTTGGTTTGGTCTTGAATCTGAATTTTCATGAAATTGAACATTTGGGTTGGCTCCCATTCTCGAACTAAAAAAATATGAAACCGGATCGAACCAACCCAATATGTTGTTTATTTATTATTATTATTATTATTATTATTATTATTATTATTATTATTATTATTATTATTATTATTATTATTATTATTATTATGTATAATATAAGTATATATATTATATATATTAATTCCTAATACTTTCTTTGTTCTACTTTTTAGTTGATACTCTTTTATTATTTTGTTTCCACCGGTTTGTTATGCTATGAGTTTATGAGTTCGACATTTTTAATTATTGAATGTATTTTTATCGAAGGTTTTTTAATTTTTTTATGAAGTTTCAATCTTAAAATTTTTATTATGTATTTGTATTACACAGTTAAAAAGTAAAAAAAATCATAATATTGGTTTGATCATGGTTCTCATACATCTTTAATTGGTTTTGGACCGGACCAATGTTTTAGTTCTCATACATATTGGATTGGTTTCGACTCTAAATTTTTTGAGAATCAGACTATTGGTCTGGTTCTGATTTTCTCTTTTTTTCCAAAAAAAACTGAACCGAATCAGATCAAGCTCACCCCTAACTAACATGACAAAAACTTAGGTAAGATGATTTATCTGATGTTTTTTGTAAGATTGATTTTTCTTACCCGATCCATCGTATATTGGTAGATTAAACTGAGAGAGTAAAACTCTATATTACGAATTAAGATCCATAAACAATCTAAAAGGAGACTTACCCTACTATCATTTTACATAAAAACTACCTATTAATACAAATTCCATAGGCATTTGATCATGACACTATCTTAATGAAATCTTAAAAATTGAAATCACACCGTATTTAAAATAAGTCTAAATAAAACTACTCTCACACACACCCTAAATTATTGTTTTTTATTTATACACGGAATAAAACTCATCTCCACGTAGGATCATTAATTCATTATTACTATGTATTATGTGGATAAAATAGTAAAAATATATATTTTAAAAAAATTATACTTCATTCGTCCCTAAATTATTGTCATCCTTTTCTTTTTCGTCCGTCCCAATAATTGTCCACTTTCAAACTTACCTTTTTAGAACATCACTTTTACCACTTTACCGTTACTTTTTTACCATACTTTAATTATAGGTCACATACACATAGGCTTTAAAAGAAACTACACATTAAACTAATATTAATAATTCAGTCAAATAAATTTTATTAAACGATGCGCCGGATCAACAAGGACAATAAATTAGGGACGGAGGGAGTATTTAAAAAATCGAAGAAAATAAAACCAGGCCAATAAAGGCAAAAATTTATGTACAAATAGCAATATTGTAACTCCATGGCAACGACGGTTATTCACGTGTCGACTAGCAATAATTTTGCACAAGTGGGACACGTGATCCATCACTAATTAGTCCAATTTTGTACAGTAGTCTAATACTACCGATATCCAATGGCTTAGATATAGTTACGTGGTCAATCCTACTCCTCGCGTCCAAATCTTGGTCGTATATTCCCAAAATCCCAACAAAAAATTAAGGTGTATATTACTCCTCCCGATTCCCGATTCCCGATTTAAACAAAGTGAACCAAATACAGTCGGGTACACTCTTAAATTATACTCCCTTCGTTCCTAAATAATCGTTTTAATTGATTCGACGTACAGTTTTAAAAAAAATAATTGACTTGATTATTTATATTGATTTAATATGTAGTTTTCTTTAAAATACATGTGTATGTAGCACATAATTAAAGTAAGGTGAAAAAGTAAGGATAAAGTGATAAAAATGATATTCTAAAAAGGTAAGTTTCAAACTGAACAATTATTTTGGGACGGACGAAAAAAAAAAAAGAATAACGATAATTTAGGGACGGAGGGAGTAGTTGAATGCACAATAATATTAAGAGAAATTACATATTATATTAATATTTAATATAATTATTTTTTTATAAACGATATATCAAATCAAAAATAATGATTATATAAAAACGAAATGAGTAAGTTTTTTGAGTTTATGTGCACATGGAGTCATTATTATTGAGGTAGTAAGAAAAAAGTTATAAACATGACAAATTTTTTGAAACACATGAAAAAAGAAAACGTGATAATAATTTATGGACGATTGGAGTACTTTTTAGGGCGTTCCGAACAAAAATTGCTCACTTTTTAATCTTTTTGTTTATGTTATTTTTATTATTTTATCCATAATATGATTCACTAATCCCCCGAGCAGAATATAATCTCTAAGTAACGGTAGAGACTCGTGTTGGTAGAAGTTTTTCCAATAAATATTTAACACGGTTGCATTCACATATATCTCGAACTCAAAACCATTATTAAGCTATAACAATTCATCGTTGATATCCTCGCCCACGTATGGGTATCCCTAGAAAACAATAGTGTCATGTTAGCTTAGATTCACCATCAGAATTGGTAACTTCATCTATTTGTCTCTATTTTGTGACGAATCCAAGAATCGTGGATTATCTTTAGACACAATCAAAAAGATTGAATTTGGTCCACTTTTTATCAACAATTTAAGGCAGTCCACAATTTCGAAAAAGAAACCTCTCTCTCTCTCTCTCTCTCTCTCTCTCTCTCTCTAGATCCCTCTAGAATGGAATATTCCGATTATACCAGTAAGATATGAAATGTCAGAATATATATTCATAATTATATATATTCTTAATTAATTTATATTGGTCAAAAAGATAAAAATGATCAAATGTGTTTAACGAGTTAACGAAAAAATCAATGGTCAAAAAAGAAAAAGGAAAGAATCAAATGATACTAAGATGAAGAAAATTGATTCTATAATTACAGATAATTAGGAAATGGAATAAAGAGCCATTAAAATTTGAGTTATTGTGAAATAAAATAAATAAATAATGGAGAATAAATAAGTCTTTCTATTACTTTAATTTTGATTTATTCCATCACGTAGGTGGGATGGTGCTAAGTGTTAATAACAAAAGCTTAGGAAACACTGTTATTGGTTATTTTTGTAAAACAAATTTCTCTGATCCGATTCACGTGTTGTTAATAGGCTGAATTGTGAAAGTGTGATTTTGTTTTATAAATCAAGATCCATAAAACGTCTCATAGGAAACCTTCTTATTCTTAATTTGAGTAATGCTATAATGTTCAAAACATGCTAATAATGACTTGATGTACATTTTGAGTGCACATGACATTATTTAACTATGTTTTGTTAAACTATAAACACATGCAAATAATAAGTGGGCTTCAACTATTTTTGGTTGCTTAGCCCGGAAAAAAAAGTTTTTGTTATCATTAAAAGGGTGATATGAGCCGGTTCCCCTTTTATGGCAAAAGAACGAGTATACTTTTTGTGAAATTTGATTAGGGGAGCCATGCATCGTATTTCAAAATTGATGCATCGCAATTCCAATGTGTGTATTGGTAATCCAATTTTTCCATTAGGATTACTAAGAAGAAGTTTCATGTATCGCAACTCAAAAATCGTGTTTCGCAATGGAAACATAATTCAAAATCATGCATCATATATGTTTCTTCACATTTATCTCCCAAGTTAGACAGTCTGACTCATGTCAATTGATCACCCATGTATATGATACATCCACGAAAATCAACTTTACAAACTATTGGAATGAGAACATAGATAGATTCACCTGATAAATTGTAGGCCGAAATCAGATATTTGGGGAGACGAAGACAGTGATATTTAGAATGGAAACAGAGATTCACCAAAGAAATTTTAGAAAGAGAGATTCACCAGAGAGAATTTTAAAAAGAAAAGCTAAATTGCAAGTCGAAGTCGAAGATATTTTAAATGGAAACATGGATTTAGTGGAAAATTTAAAGAAGGGAAATTCACTGGAGAAATTTTAGGAATAAAAAGGATAAATTGAAAGTTGGAGTCTGAGATTTTAAGAAGAGCAAGACGACAATTAATTATTATTGGAACAAATTTATGAAAGTGGATTTATACAATTGAAAAAAAGGTATTCAAGGAGTAAGATAATTTTAAAAAGTAGACCGACCTGCAATTTCTCTTATTAAAATGCCCATTTAATTTCTTTTGATTTAAAATAACCTCATGATATTTATTTAATACATTTCTCCTTTATGATGAATTTGTCAAGAATTAAAAGATATATGATCATACCACCAAGTACATAAATTAATTGCTATCAAATTTATTTAATTTAATCAAATATCTCAAGTTCAAACAATAAAAACAATAAAAATGCTTATATATAATTGGGAAAAATTTTGGCCAATCCCTTTTTCTAAGTTTTTAATCCTAAAAATCTATCGTTTTTTTTTCAACCGCAAAAAACCACTTTTCGAAATATTGTTCCAAAAATGTCATTGTCTTCTTCAACAGCTCCGGCAACATACTTTGTATTTGAAAATCACGATTGTGCGCAATGAAACGGGGATCAACCTAGAAGAAGAAGAAAAAGGCTTACGACGGAGGAGATTGAAAAAGAACGTGGAGAGTCCGGATCTCTGGGTTGTGTACTTTTTATCTCGGCCATTGCATCCTAATCATTGCATCTCAACCAATGATTGAGATGAAAAGTGGTTGGTAATAGAACGTAAGATGATTTTTTATGCTATTGTATCGCGGTGTAAAAATAAATTAGTTCAAATTTGTGCACCGCGGTTCAAAGTTTAATTTTCTAGTTTATTTTTACACCGCGATTCATAAATTTCATTGTATTATTTTTACACCACGGTTCAAAGTTTAATTTTCTTTTTTGCACAGCGATTCATAAATTTAAATGCATTATTTTTACACCGCGGTTCAAAGTTTAATTTCCTAGTCTATTTTTGCATCATGATTCATAAATTTTATTACATTAATTTTGCACCGTGATTCAAAGTTTAATTTCCTATTTTATTTTTGCACCTCGATTCATAAATTTCATTGTATTAATATTTGCACCGCAGTTCAAAGTTTATTTTCTTAGTCTATTTTTGAACTGTGATTCATATATTTTATTGCATTAATTTTTGCACAGCGATTCAATAGTTTAATTGCCTAGTGTAATTGTAACGCGGTGCAAAATTAATGATCTCCGTAGCGTGCATACAGTTCATTAAGGGTATTGAAAGGATTGAAATCGAGGGATTGACCCTCGGCATGAAAAGGACCCGACTCTCGGCATAAAGAGGGTCCCACCTGCAGGACAACACGTTGCGAGGATAGGACCACTCATCCCCAAGATAAATCACTCTAGCCTCGGCATCATGACTCTCGGCACTACGGCGAGCCCAGCCACGGCTGACCTGACAGATCACGGGCTCCCTCGGCCTCGCCACCAAATCAGTCCTCATAAATCCTCAACCTCGACGAATAACAAAGCCTTCGTCGCAGAAAACCACTCGGCCTCGGCCTCGGATCAATCATTCACCCCGACAAACCATTTCCCAGGCAGAAAACCGCGCGCCAATACCAACCCTCGACACACCGCGGTTCACTCATTCCTCGAGCGCCTCAACGCATTTAATAACGATCACTTTATGCTCCCCAATGCTCGATAACAGCTGTCACGTCGCCATCAATTTCAGGTATAAATATAAGAGCTCATATTTATGGCAAGGTAAGTAATTTCAGCGATATTATAACTCTCTTATCACAGCTCTCTATCAAACAATTATCACGGCTCATTTATTACAAAAACTCTACCGAAAAACTGATTCATACACCGGAGGGTTATAGTCGGGCCAACCCGACACCTTAACGGTGTTTATTGTTTCTATTGTGCAGGTTAACCGCTGGACGAATAAGAAGCCGCCACCTCATCCTCGCTCTCACGTGGACGTCAAGACAAGATCACCACAAATATTGCGTGATCAGGTATCGTAATCAGTTTGTCACCAAAAGTGACTTTCTGATTAAAAGAAAAAAAATGGTACAGTAACGATTAAAAACTTCAAAAATTTGATTGGCCTGCAATTTTTCCTATATAACACTCCCTCCCTTTTTAAAATTATTGTCCACGTTTTTTCGTATGTTTTTAAACAATTATCCTCTTTTAAAAATTTTTTTACGAAAGCACTTTAATCATTTTACCCTTATTTTATTTTACCTCCATAGCATGCATACGATTCAAAAATCCCACATTTCACCAATATTTATAATATTGATCAATTACTTTTTATTTAAAAAAATGGACATATACGGTTGGATAAAAAATAGCGCACCAGAGAGGTTATAATTTCTAAATAAAGAACTGGCCCGCAATTATTCATTTTATTACTAATGGATTACTAAAAGTGTTATTTTTTTCAAAAGTTTGACTTTCAAACAATGATTTTTTACCCGAAACGTAATTAGCATGGTATTTAATGACTTTTTTTTTTGGGCCAACTGTACATATTATTGCCTTTTTCTATTAGATGATATTTAATTAGTAATATATACTTCTTCCGACCCAAAATTATTATTCATCATTCCTTTGTGTCCATTCAAAAATTATTGAAATGAAATCTTCATCTGTTTTTAAATTATCATCATCTTTTCTTTTGGGATGGATGTAGTAATGTTAAAGTCTTGAATTATTTCATTCATGTCAAAATCATAGTGTGACTAAATGATCATTTTGAGTGTTTGTTTTTTTTTTCAATTGAATAATCATATATAAAATTATGTTGTAAAAAATAATTAATTTTCAAAATCTATAATGACTAATCTTATTGTTATATATTTTTAGTTAAGCAGTGATCCCATAATTTATTCTTTTAATTTTGTATGTATAATTTAATTGAAAAACATATATACCGTATGTTTTACGCTCAAATACAAACACTAATTTATGATATTAATCAATTACTTTTTATTAAATCGTATGTCGAGTCAAAGTATATAATATTTTAAAAATAAAAAATACTCCATATAATATAAAAATGAAATATGTGAACCGAACAAAAACCCGAGTCATTGTCATTCATGATATTCGACTAAATACAAACTGAGGGCCAACCAAAAATCCAGAATAATTGTCATTCAAAATACTCGTTATCTACCAAAATCGAGTGATTCGAATACTAATCTTTCAAGCCAAATAAGAAGCATTCCCATAAAATTCAAACCCGACACCTTCATTAAACTAATAAATACTATAATTCTAAGTCATTATCATCCATAATACTCGTAGTTTACCGAAATCGAGCAATAGAGGACAAGGGCCCACCACAAATCCGACTCATTCTCAATTTGTCATCCCCTAACGATTTTACAAAAATGGGGGTGGTGATAACTGATAAGAAATATATACAAAAACATAGCTTCCAAACCACGACCCTTTTCCATCTCTTCAAAATATATACAAAAACCTTTCCCTTTATGCGGAAAAATAATTATCGAAAGAGCATTTTAAGTTCTTCAATCCTAGCAGACCGGACTTCCTCGTCCGTGAGGGCTCCAGCAATCATCCGTTGCTTCCTAGCCTGAACTTGTTGCATTCTCTCCTCCACCGTGTCCTGAAACAAACATGTTAATCTAGTTAATAACACAAAAAGGTAATGGAACAAGAACTTGGCAACTTAACCTTCTAGCAAAAGCAAGTCTGCAGAAAAAAACGAAGCAAAAAGAATCTTAATGGTCAAAAAAGGTCACAAAACACTCAGCAATACAACTTTTTAGATCAAATCCTTTTTAAGCACTCAGCTGCAAAAGCCAAAAGGCTCTTTGGTTAGGACTTAGGACCACACATTATTGAACTTTTCTTTCTAGAATAAAGGCACTACAAATCTAGATTAAGAAACTAATAAACACTGATATGGGTTTCCAAAAAAGTTAAACACAGAAAGAGACCAGCAAGCTTAAAGTTGCTCAATAAAGCCTCTTCCTTTACATAGCAAGGACAGCTTAAATTTGGATTATAAGTTTCTTTGACCAACATCTTGACAATGATTGATCAATCTTTAAAAGGAATTGAAAACCAATCTTATAATAATATCAACTAATTCAAGAGTTATGCTAGGGCATTGCACTTTTAATATTAGCTGGTTAAGGTTTTAGGTTAAGAATTGGTGCTCCAACACTAGTCAAATGCTGGTAGGGGCTGTCTGCCAAACTAGACTAATATATGATGGATTTTTCTGTAATTGTTGGAATGGTAGAGTATGCGGTTCTTTCAATCTAGTTTGCTGTATGCATGCATTTCAACTTAATCTACTTTTTGGGGGTGAATCAGTGAATCTAAAGGTGCAAATGTAATTACCATCGACAATAGAATGAACTCGGGTAGATAGTCTGGCAGTTTATTTTTCATGAAACAACAATAGGCAACACTATGGAGAGTTACAATCATATGCGGATGGAGATGGACTAAGCAACTAACCCTTAAAACTCAACTAGTCAGAGTAGTATTAAGGGATACAGATTTATAAAACTTGCATTAGACAGAAAAGGTTTGGTCTTATTCAAGATTTAGGCCAACGAAAAGGGTTAGCTAAAAAGGGGAATCAGCCACCTAAACCATCTGTGCCCAGCCCAATCACAATACATGTCTTGAGCCTAATAATGAATCCATACTTGTATGCCTTTTTGATTTTATAAAACATATTACTTCCCTCAGCAAATATGGGGCATAATAACACAACTAGGATCTCTCACCTTGACAATGAATCTTCTAACGCAAACTGTTCGCTTCTGCCCAATGCGATGAATTCGCATTATTGCTTGCTCCTCTACTGCAGGATTCCACCATGGATCCTACGAAATTTGATGCAGAGATATGAATATAAAAAAGAGAAAAATGATAGAATCAAAGAACATTTGAAGAATCACATGATATAAGAGTGTACCATTAGAAAGACATTAGAAGCTGAAGTCAAATTCAAGCCGACACCACCTACTTTCAATGACATCAACATTACCTGCAATGTAGAAAGGACTGCATTAAGCATAATATAAGCAAGAAAATCGCTAGCATCACGTAGTGAATAAACATTTAGAAATTACCGTTTTTTCTCTAGTCTCGCTAAACTCCTTCAAAATCTTCTCCCTATGTTTCTGGGACACTTTCCCATCAAACCTCAAGAACTCAATCTTTCTCCTCTTTAGTGGTATCTCCAACAGATCAAGAAAGGAAGTCCACTGACTAAACACAATGCTCTTTTCCCCAGAGCCTCTCTTTCTTATAGCTTCTAAGGAATCCAAAAGCTTTGAGACCTTTGTGGACTCCTTCCAGTTCTTTTCAACGTCAACTCTGAACTTGTTTTCAGATGGGCATGTAATGAGGTCTGTCTTCTTAAGGACTTGCCTACACATTGGACAAATCCCAGCTGCTGGGGTTCTCCAACTTGATAGAAGACAGTCCCTGCACATCCTATGTGCACAAGGTGTGAGCACAGGGTCGTCTGCAGACTCCAGGCAAATGGGGCACTCTGTGTTGTCACCACGACGGATTCCCTCAACTACCTCCTCAACATACGCTTTCGTGGGGGCATTTTTATTTGGAGAGTCAGAATCAGGATTGGTTTCAAGAAATCTCCTTGCAAGGTTATTTAAGTTTGCAAATTTTTCCGAGTCACATCGGCTGCAGATTTAAGAAGACATAATGTTTGTGTAAGTAATGTGTCTAAACAAACTTTGGGGCCCACAGAAAGAGAGAGATCAGAGAGCAGGTTAGCAGCAAGTGAGCTCTTACCTCATTACAAGATATGGGTGGTTGCAACACTGCCTCAATCTAAGTAGTAGTTCAAGAATATTAGCATAGTTGTGAAGAACTTTGCCTTGTGCCACAAACTGATCAAACTGGACCTGTTTTACATTACAGGGAAGACAAGTAAACAATTAGCAAGAAGACACCCATTTAAGCTTCAAAATGAATTGAAATGGAAAATAGCTAATCAAATCACCCTTAAAGCTATATATCAGCATAGTTACAATCAGGTATATTTCTAATGAGGTACATGTTAGCATGAAACATACTTTAGATCTCTTGAAGAGGGCACCATAAAAATCATGTTCCGCTTCCGACTGTTCACACTCAATGACTTGGATGTCAGTTGGTGGAAGAACAAGAATGGGCCTGATTTACCACAGCTAGAAGATTAGAGGGCCATAACAAACAAGGCATTGCTCACATTTAAAATTATGCAACTGAAATTAAGAGTGCTCACCTTCCATGTTTATCCTTTGTGTCCTTTGATCTCCTCAGCATAAGTGGCCTTAGAATAGCCTTAATCAACTTTAAACCTCTCTGATCACCATTCTCATAAGGCTTCTGAATCAACTTCTGCCACCTAAGACAAACAACAATGAGGAAAAAGATCATTCAAAATAAAACCAAGAAAATCCCCACTGCCTTCATTAACTTTTCTTCGAAATAGGATATGATTCATACCATGCCCAGTTGCACCATGGCTCAACACGCAAGAAACATAGGAGGCTGTAGAGGTCTTCCAAATTATTCTGCAACCAATGATTTTTGCTTCATTTAAATACAATCTAGTTTACCATTCAACATAACTTGGGAAATAGACTATCTCTTTTCTTTAAAAATCACAAGTGGAAGGGAACACAAACGTACGGTATACATAACAAAGAAGCGGTACCTGAAGAGGGGTACCAGTAAGACACCAACGGCAATACGAAGACAATGCAAAGGCAGCCTGAGCACCTTGGCTCCTTGAAGATTTTATGGTATGAGCTTCATCCAAGACCACCCTATGCCAGTCAACTCTATAAAAAATGCTATTCTCAGAATCCTGCATTGGAATTAAGAGAATCTTCTTTATATAAATCACAATGTACACTCACACACACTGATGTATATGTTGTTGATATGAGAACAAGGGGACTTCAATTTGTTTGATTTATTTCATCAAGGATATTGGTGACCAAGTGAACGGAAGGTGGGGGAAAGAAAAGGAAACAGATAAATCGCTTACAGCTTTGTAGGATGCAGATAAGACGCCATATGTTGTCAAGACCACATCAGGATCTGCTATCACTTTGGGGTCATTACTTCTATCCCCGCCATAGAAGACAGAAACAGAAATACTTTCTGGCTTGGAATGGTTTTCAAGCTCATCCTATTGTTTGAACAGATACTGTAAGTGAACTACTAGCCAAGCTGTAATGAAGACTATGATGTGCAGTAGTATACACAGAAGCATTTAAGAAATGGAAATTGCAAAAACTAAACATCGGTGTTCACCTTCCACTGGCTCAGCAAAGCCATAGGACAGACAATGAGTGTGCCACCTCTGACCCTTCGCAAATCTTTTGAATTCGATTCTCTCTTTTTTTTCTTAATATATTCAGTATCAGCTGCATCTTCCTGGACAGCATTTGTATCATCGGGGGTTCCTCTGCCTGGTCTTGACAGTATAAGAGCTATTGTCATAACAGTCTTACCAAGTCCCATAGCATCTGCTAATATCTGTAAATTTTGACTGAATTAGATAAGAAATTGCAATGTTATCACCCTAAAACATTGTTTAAAAACAAGAACCATCAACTGAAAGAGCATTTGCTAATGCTAAAAAAGGAAAGAGGATATAGAAAAACTTACTCCTCCTCTAGCCATCTGTGTTGCAGTTGGAAATTGTGTAGTTGCTTCCCCAGAGAAATTGTTGACATAAATTGAGGTCGCCCTCCTGTTGATTAATAAAAAGCATATAGCTATAATTGTAGCCTCTCAAGGCATTAAATAATAAAAAAGAAAAATATTAAAAAGCATATAGAGCCATTCAACTTGAACTATACAGAAATACAGGCTCCTATCTAATTGACAGAAGTGCATACTCATCGGATATTCGGTATGCAGACCAGCATGGGTGGAGTGTTTTAGCTGCTTTCTCAACATCTACACCCTTTTCCGATTCTGACATCCAGTAGAGAGCTTGCTTCTGGTATGGCCTTAAATCACATGTTAGGTTATTTGGGGGCTCCATTTCCTGCAAAATGCCAAGAGAGCAGTAGAGGTTATTATAAAGATAAAACACACTAGCTCCTGCCCTAGATAGTTCCATTAATTTGGAAAGTAGAACCAAACAATTTGTATGATCAGCACTGTACCTCCAAGTTATACATATCTGCAGCCCCAACAAGCTTGTTCAAAGATGATTCTGAGAGAACTTGCTCATCTATGCCATGCTCTGAATACTGCTCATCACCCTTTCTTCGTTTTATCATTGGTAGCATGGCTGCAGCCTTATCTGAATCACCCTGTTTAATCAAAGGAAGAAAATGTCAAATAGTCATTTTTATGAATACACCATTATCACAGAGTGATTATTAATTTTGCTTTAGTTATTTGAGTGTTAAGTATCCACATGCTAGTCCAGCAACCATCTCATTGAGACAAAAGGGTTCACTATAATTGAATTAAGCAGGATAACTGAAGCTCGCCTCAGAAAAACTTGCAAATTCTTGTTGAGTTGGTATAAGAAAAATAACAAAGCATGAACATAATCAGAAATAAGGACATCACCAATGCAACCATGAATTTGATACTACGTGACCATGGGTAATTAACACCCTCAATTGTATGTGGTAATTTTTCTTTCTTCATTCAAATTCAATTAAAGCATACCTCTCCAATGCAAATGTAGATTTGATCTTATGTCACATGCTTTACATCACTAAAATGAAACTTGACAAAAAAAAAAAAAATACTCATCCACAGTTGCATTAAAGATTTTGGTTGACACGTCATGATATCCACACCCCTCATCCACAGTTGCATTAAAAAAGGTTTTTTCTTTTAAAAATGTATAAATCCAAGGTAACATTTAATTTATTTCGCATTCACATTAACATTGGTGATGCTCTTAAAAATAATTATGAGACTCCAAAACAGTATCTCAAAGCAATTCAAGATGCAAAATCAAAATAAAATAAATGGGATCAGTGAGCTCGTACATCTAGATTTAGCCCACGCTTCCGAGAATCAAGTTCCTCTGGTGTAAAATCAGCCTGGTTGGAGAAATAGACCAGCACATTAGCACATTATTACAAACTGATTACTGATAATAGTACCAAAAAATAAGAGTTAAGAAGTTGAAATGATTTACAACAAAAATCAAATAAAGTACCCTTTGAAATGGATTGATTTTCAGCAAGTTGAATAGAGTCAAGAGTGGATAAATGGTGGAGTCTATGTTTGAGGGGGTATCTAGCCTCCAAGATGATTTCTCACAGTCAGTGAACACTGAATGGTGAATATAAAAACTGCAAGCAAGAAAATGAACTTAAGCCATAAATTAGTTTCAAAAAGAAAAGAAATTTCACAAATCAAATTCACTCAATAGAAACTGAAAAAATACATCAATTACACAGAAGGATTTGAAAGATAACCTTAAATACAGCAATATCTCTTGCATCAATTGAAGGTTATGGGGTGCAGCTACACATCTACCATATACTTTCACCTTATTTGAATTTACAAGCGGAACAAGGCATTTTCCCCACTCCATTGGAAGACGGCCAATCTAAACATAATCACAATCAACACACATAAGACTCTTTCAACTCTTCAATCTTGTATACACAATGTGAAATATCTTGGAGTAAGACTACCAATATCTTAATCCAAATAAAGTGCAAGATAATTAAGTACAGTAACAGATTAAGAGATTTACCTCTCCAGATCTTTGGGTCGAGAACCGCACTATCAAAGATGCTGCATTGGCAGCTCTAGCACTAACCCATGGTGCACTTGACCTATTACGAGACTCCCGGCAAGGAAATGTAAAATGAACAATCTCATTGTCCTCCAATTTCCTACCCTTGGTAGTCGAAAGCCCCATAATCGTAGTCCTCCCAACCAACAACCAATCAGGCTCCTCCGGAAAATCCCCATTCTCTATCATCACTGTACTTAACCTCATATCCTCAACTTTCGGCTTCTTTGGATTCCGGGGTTTCAGAGAATCATAACCAGACGGAGGCCTGGATGAGATTGGTTGAACCAATTTGGGTCTCTCGGCATCTTTAGGAATCGACGAAGGATGCCATGATGAGATTGGTTGAACCAATTTGGGGTTTTCAGGTTCTTTGAGAACCGATGAGTCACCTGCCTTGGCCTTTTCTTCCCGAAGATATTCTTGAAATTCCATTTCTATTAACGACAACGACATTGGGGGTTTCGATTTTTCAACAGGGGTATCTAAACGCACCATACCTTGAGGGTATTCGACAGACCCCATATCAGGCTCTTCCTTCACCTCAACTTTAACATCCTTGGTGGAATCGAAAATGGGTTCAGCTTTGACCGGTTCATTGGGTCTTTCTTTCTTAACTAGGGTTTCTAAACAATCCTCCTTCGACATAACTTTAGTATTAGTAGCTACAAGAAACTCATCAAACGACATTTTGGGTTTCGGATTTTCAACAGGGATATCTAAATGCACCATACCTTGAGGGTCTTCCTTCAATTTGGGATCCGGGATTGACCCAATAACTGATTTGACGTCTTCTGATTCTTCACCCATTTCTTGCATGCTCTGAGTAGAGATTCGGGAACCGGTGCTCGTCTTGGTGCATTTAACAGAGAGTGGTGGTGAAGAAAAGCCGGGGGTGTCGAGGATGTGGTTGATGGCGGCATTTGGGTTGTTGCCGCATTGAGAAAGGGCTTTGAGGATATCAGAGTCTGGGTATTCGGTTCCGATGATGGATTTGATTGTCTTGATGTTCGTTTCATCGTCTGCTCCAATGGGTTTTGCCTCCATTGCTCAGAATGATAAATGGAGAATCCAGGAGAGAGAGAGAGAGAGAGAGAGAGTGAAATGGAGGGATTATTTGATGAAAATACAGAAGGTGAACGAGAAACAATTTGGAGGGGTTTTAGTTTTGTAATGCGAGTGATTTGGCGCGAAACAATTGACTATCAAGCTCCGCGGTATTTCGAAATCTTTTTGTTGGTTTATCAAAATTTACCGCGTTATGGCGCGAAGAACTGATGGGAGGAAAGTGTATAATTTTACAGAGTGGTAAATATCTGGATATGATTATGTTTGGATAGGGGGTGCTTTCTTTTTATGGGCTTCATGCAGCGGTGGCAATTTGAGTTGTCGAGACGAACACACAATAATATGGTTTGGGCTCATACTTATTGGGTTTGGGTTGTTATAGGCTCAATGCGATAAGACACGATAAAAAATTAATTGTTATCGAACTGACCTAATAAACACGATAACAAAAATATTTATGTTTTTAAAATATAATTTTTAAAATTTATTAGGGGTTGTTGACTCATTTCTTTCAAACTATTATCATGATTATTTCATAAGTTTATCATTTAAATATTTGTGACTTCAATTGTGTGACTATTTTTATTATGGGTGTGCGTGGTTCGATTTAAGCCAAAACCACGAACCGACCCCCCTTATTGATTCAAAAATTTCAAATCAAACCAAATAAGGTTTGGAACCGAACCGCTTGATTTGGTTTGGTTTGATTCAGTTTTGTGATTTATATAATTTTTTTCTAATCAATTTAACCAATATTAAGAATAACATTAAACTACGATTTTAATTTGGTTTGGTTCGGTTCGCGGTTTGGTGATTCCGATGTACACCCCTAATTTTATTGATAAATTTTCAAAATATCTATTAAAAAAAGAAAAGTATATATTTTATAGTAATGTTTATTGGGCTTAACGGGTTTAACTAAATAAATCTGACTTTTTTGCTTATCGTATCGTGCCGTATTTTTTGTTTTTTATCGTATCGTGTTCGGATTTTAATATTAAGCACGAAAGATTATCGTGTTGTATTTGTGTTCGTATTTATCGTGTCGTGCTGACGTGTTGTTATCGAGTCGATCCGATAACAGCCCAGCACGACCGATTGCCCTCCCTAGCTTCATGGCCCTTAAATTTTATTTTATTTTTTTGATTCATTTGGAAAGGAACAGATAAAACCATGGGGAAAGCAATTTCCTTACTATCCATCCCTACCAAAACATTGAATAAGGTGCACTATATACATCAGTTCTCTTGTTTGTCAGATAGTCTGTACAAACATTTTCTGGTGTCAATGTGCGTTGTAATGCAAAAGGGCCTTGATATCTTGTAAGTTGTAACAAAGCCATAAAGGGATGCTTTTGTCTCTAGGTCTAGGGCACTTGAAGAGATCCTTAGCAACTTGTGAATCTAATCACGCCATAATGATGGGGTGACTAAGCTAGCAGTCCACGTAATGGACCGGAGCTGACGTGTCCGGCTCTTGAGGGTCACGTCGGTGTATGTGGGTACCGGTGGTACCAATTTTGTTAGGATATCTGGGCTTGATGGTTGATTTTGGTTGATGAATACCTGAAAGGAAGACTACCGTTAGGGTGCTGGGGGTTTCCCAACTACAGCCCTCCGGTGTGAGAGTCAGTAACAGGATAATATGTGGTGTGCCGGAGCTAGGCGTTCCCTTTAGCTTCCGGTGAGTGTTTTGAGAGTAATCTCTTTATGTATCTCTTTACGCCACCAGCAGTATAGTAAGTTTTAGATGTTAAGTAAATCTTACCTTTCTTGAAGGGAAAGGTTTCCTTTTATAGTAGCTTAGATTTGGAATCATGATTGGTATGAGGGTCCCTGCTGGTGGGACTTGTTCCCTGGTCGGCTTGCTGGCAGTTCCTGAGTGGTCAACAGGTTGCGTGTGATGTACCGATTGTAGGCGGTTGGATAAGCCGATAAGATATAGCGGCTTGCATGGCTTGCACGGCTCTTGTGGGGAAGGCATCTGGATATTAGGCTCAGGCTATGGGCTAAACCTGTCTTGTCCCAGGAGAGTTGTCGGCCGAGCATAGGGGTCCTCGACCTTGTGGTCGGGTGTTTGTGCATGGTCGCCATTAATGGTAGGTTGATTGTTGGTCGCCGGTGATGATCGGCTGATTGTTGGTCCTCGGCATTTGGTGGGACCTGCCCAAGTTCGATTGGATTCCACGTGGTCGGTCCACGTAAGGGGACCTAGGTCGGGTCCCTTCAATAGCCCCCGAGTTTCCAAGTGCGAGGATTTATCCTTAGCTTGGAAAGTTTAGTCGAATTTTACGCTCGATTTGCCTGTCTCTGATCCTCGCTAGGCTTCCTTGGTTCTTCGTTTATTTCTGTTTGTGGTCGCTTTCTCGATTTGCTCGATTAGCTGTTCGTTTTTTTGTAGCCGAACACTTTGCTGTCGAGGATGCATGTAGGAGTAATTAGTGGAATTTTCATAGGAAATTGGTCCGCCGTATGCATTAAATGCACGGTTGTCGAGGGGTCGTAAACAATCATTCGTAATTACTTTTCATAAAATGTGACGGCGTCCAGTTATCGAAACGTCGTCGGTTTACAGTCATTTCGTGAGCAGTGCTTGCCACGTGTCGATCAGCGAATGGTTTGGGTCGGATCCGCGTGTTTTTGGTCGGGTCGACCCGGCGTGATCGGGTTGATATAAAAGCGTGAATTTTTCCCGGTTTTTTACTTCACTCTTCCTTTTCCAATTTCTTCAGTTTCTTTGAGTTCTAAAACGGGCGAAAAAACTCTTCCTGTTACCTTTCCCATTTCTGACATTTCCAGCCGTTCCCTTGCTCTAAAATCCTAGTTTCCAGGTTCGCCATTTTTTTCTCTTCCTTTTGATACAAATTTCGTGGGTTTTTGGGTCTGTTTTGAGTGTTTTCCCGTTTTGCAGCTTTTTCCGGTGACCTCTGCATTTTTTGGTACACCGGAGCTCCGTTTTCAGTATCTGCCAATTTTCCTGATCCTCGCTCAACTTCCTGTTTTTTGCTCGCTCCTGATCTTAATCCTTTTCCCAGGTACTCGTTCTTTTCCTTTCACTTTTAGTCGCTTTTCGATCTGTTAGGGTTCTAGGGTTAGGTTTTATGAACCCCGTCTCTGCCCTCTCCGCGTTTACCCCGAGCGAAACTTCTTCCTCATCCTTGCCAAGCTCTTCGACTGTCTTCCAGCGAAGTATGAGGACGAAGCATGTTAGCCCGGAACCAGCGTATGCTCGATCTCCGACGACCAAAAGATTATATTCGCAAACCGACGGTGCTTGGTCGCTGGTGAAGCCGAGCCAAGCGCAGATATTACTGGTCAATGGGGGTTACCGCATGGAGGGTTTACCCGTCCTGTCTGATGAAAAGTACGCTAGAGAAGATATTCCAGCTGGGGCGCCTATGTTGGTATGCTCGGACACGACCAAGGCCCTCCAATACCTTTTTAATCAATATTACCGAGAGATAGTCGCCAAGGAAGTAGTTAAGGCGAACAAGGCCCTAGCTGCCGAAAAACGAGGGGAGAGCTCTTCAGCTGCTGCCCCAATTGAAGAAGTCTCAGCGGAGGCCGACGATGCTCCCGCTCGTAGAATACTGAGGGAATGGAGGAATAGTATATATCCTGCCGATGTAGACAGCTGGGATGAGGAGTATAACCATAGTCGAGAAAAGATTCCGAGGATCCACCCCCCACAACTCGATTGGCATGGACGATTTGAGAGCTAGGACAGATAGGGTAGGTTTCTATATTTCGTTTTTTGAGGCTGGTCTCCGACTGCCCCTAGACCCTCTTCTATGCGAGCTTCTGGAAGAGGCGGGTGCTCACCCCCTCGACCTCTCTCTGAATCTTGTTCGGTATTTAATTTCTTTTACTGCGTGTGTTCGAATGCTCGGGTTTGAGCCGACTCTGCCCCCTTTCAAAACTTATTTTGCGGTGACGAAGTCTTTGAAGCGTCTTCAGTGCAAGCACCACAATCGAGGAATAAACTTGTTCGCCAAGCCTCCCGGGAAAACAGGACACTGGGATGAGAAAGTCCTTTTGGTGGAGAGCAGGTATGGGTGGAATTTCCGGTACCTCGCCTTTCTGCCACGGAAATTAAGTCACTCTCCCCGGTTGGGACCTTGGATGAATACGAGGAGTCTGCTCGAAAAGCTATCGAGGACTTTCTTGGAGTAAGGGGAACAGGACTTGCCCGAGTATTCAATTGGAATTCTATTAGCGAGGATGAGGCCCTTTTGAGGATGGTCGGAATGACGACCAAGAAGTTTGAGGGGCTGGTTGTTCGATGTGAGGTCCCCGAGTACATTCAATACCCGGATGGTCGATGCACGAGGGTAATAAATTTCAACTGGACTGCCCTCGGTGCAAAGACAATACATTCGACCTTGAAGGCTGTGGAAGTATATACCATTGCTTTATTGCTTTTTATTTGAGCTTTGTTTTCTGATTGTTCTTGATCAATTCTGCACTCGTCCTAACTTATTTCTTCATTTGTTTCAGACATGATTGATATTGACGAACTCACGGGCAAATCGGCCGAGGCGAGACGAGGGTGACTCGTCGACAAATTCTCAGGATGCTGGCCGACCCCAAAAGGCCTATCCGCAAACGCGGGGGTTGGGTCTTCGGCGGCTCCTTCCACAGCGGCTCCTCGCCGAGCTCCAACTAGGGTTAATCCCCGGGGAAGAAGTAAACCCCGGCCCCAACCAAGAAAATCATTGAGCCCACGGTTCACGCTCCCCCCTCCAGAGTGCTCAGCCCCTCCCCAAAGGAAACGGCAGTTAATTGTGGATGCTTTCGAGGAGGAAGAACAAAGCGTGGAAGAAAAGTCTGCCCGTCCCCCTGTGGGGAAAAAATTGAAGGGTAAAGCTGTGTGCTCATCGACCAGCGAGGAGACAGTCCCGTGGCTCAGGGATGACTTTGTGGGCCCGACCACCCGAGCTGCTGGGTTCCAGCTCGCTAAGGATTTTGCAGATATCGCCGTCCTTCAAAATTTTGACGTTTGTCGTCGGGAATCTCCTATGTGCCTGGCCGGGCAAGGGCTGGTTGTTCGGGCTCAAGTTGGGGATATGGTCGGGATCGCCAATTCCTTGCCCCCCGCTGAGGCCATGGGACGTATTGGGCTATGCGTAAGCGAGGTAGATTCTTTGCCTTTTTCTTTCTTTGTTGTTTTTTGAATGTATTTATTACTGATACATACTTTGTTTTCTGTAGCTGTGTTCTTTTGTATCCTCGCTGTCCACCCGAGCCGACCATTCTGCCATCGAAGCCCAGAAACTAAAAACTCAAGCTCAGGCCGATCAAGATGAGATCGAGCTCCTGCAAGGTCAGGTGGCCTCCCTAGAAAGCGAACGTGCCAAAGGAGAGGCCCAGCTTAAAGAGTCTTCGGCCAAGGTGGCCCGTTTGAATGAAGCCAAGGACTCAGCCGAGGCTCGTGCCAGTGTTGCGGAGAAGAGGGCCAATGATGCCGAGGAAAAGGCCAAACAGACTGAGGAGAAGACTGCCCTGGCCGAGCAAGAACTAGCCGAGCTGAGGGCCAAAGTTGCTGGGTTAGAAGGACAGGTTGAGGAGGCGAAGGCCGCAACTTTCAAATCTTTCGAGGGACTGAAGCTTTCAACAAGGAGATCGTCGTTTATTACGAGCGGGGAGTACGGCATATGCTTCGAGTGGCCGCTGCTTCGGGGATGAGTCTCGGCACCATAATCGAGTGGGGCAGTGAGAATTTCATCGGCAAGGCTGCTCGGGAAGGCCATGAGATGATTCCTTTTACAGAAGACGAGCTAGAGATGTTATGCGAGAAGGATGTTAAATATAACTTGGAGGAATGGGTGCCCCCACCCCCTGGTCGCTGGATGTCTTGGCCCTGATGAAAGCTGTGGAGCAGGGCGAGGAGGTGGACTTCGACCCTGAGTTGCGGCTAAGACAATTTATGGGTGAGGGCGAGCACTCCAATCGGGCCGAATTTGAAGCTGCATCGATAGCCGCCGAACAACATGGTCTTCCTTCCCCCGCTCGCGATGCCGAAGTAGTCGATCTGCCTGAATAGTTTTTATGTTTTTGCTCGCTGCGTCGAGTAGTTCCCGGCGAATGTGCCGTTAATTCAAACAATTTTTATTGTCTTTAAACAATTTTTGTTGTTCATTTTGGTCGGTTTAGAACGAGCTATCTGAATGAATTTTACATATTCGTTCTTATTTTAGCTTTATTTCTAACTGTGCTCGCGTACCGAGGACAATCAAAGATGAGCATATTTGCTATATGTATACGTATTTTGGATAGTCACTTTTTCCCTCGTTAATTATCCTCGGAACTCTCGCACCTCCGATACGAGGATGGGAATGAGTACTTGACTCATTTATCATTTTTGATGGCCTTCCTCGTGTACCGAGGATAAGGTCTTTCTCCCACCTCCGTACAAGGATGGGAATGAGCGCTTGGCTCATTTATCATTTTTGATGGCCTTCCTCGTGTACCGAGGATAAGGTCTTTCTCCCACCTCCGTACGAGGATGGGAATGAGCACTTGGCTCATTTATCATTTTCGATGGCCTTCCTCGTATACCGAGGATAGGTCCTATTCCATCTCCGTTCGAGAATGAAAATAGGTAAGAACACTAGTTTTCCGGAAAAAGACTTGTCATTCATTAAACTTGTTATCCTTACAAAAGTTACATCAATGATAATACGCCTTGAGATGATCTGCATGCCAAGGATTCTTAAAAGGTGTACCATCTAGCTCGGCCAACCTGTAGGTTCCTTCTTTCACAATGCTAGCTATTCTGAATGGACCCTCCCAATTTGGAGACAACTTATTTCTTCCTATCTTTCTGCCTGTTGCTTCAATTTTTCTTAAGACCAAGTCTCCAACTAGGAAAGCTCTTAATTTCACTTTTTTGTCGTGGTGGATCTTTGTGAGCTTTTTGTAATTGATCATCCTGAGTCGGGCTTCTAGTCGCCTTTCTTCAAGGTTATCCAGATCAAGCTATCTGGATAAGTCATTTTGTTGTTGATCGAAGAAGGTAACCCGAATGGTAGGAAGAGCTAGCTCGACTGGTGCCATTGCTTCTGAGCCATATGTTAGTGCAAACGGGGTTTCACCAGTGGATCCTCGTACCGATGTTCTAATTCCCCATAGCACAATTGGTAACTGTTCTAACCAGCTTCCCTTTTTCTCATCTAAATTTCGCTTCAAGGCGTGCATGATCTTCTTGTTCCCTGCCTCTGCCTGACCATTGCCCTGTGGATGAGCGACCGAGGACATCCTGTGTTTAACATTCAGCCGATCACAATTTGCTGTAAACTTTTTGGAAAATTGAGTACCATGGTCGGAAACGATCATCCGAGGAAGTCCAAAACGACAGAAAATCTGCTCGTAGGTAAACCTGATTGCTTGATCCTCGGTTATGCTAGCAAGTGGCTTTGCTTCTATCCATTTGGTGAAGTAGTCAACGGCTACTATCACATACTCGCACCCATGTTTTGCTTTGGGAAAGGGACCAATAAGATCGATTCCCCACATATCAAAGGGCCATGCTGCGACTACTGGAGTTTGTAAGACCGAGGGTAACCGGGAATGTTTGCATATCTTTGGCATTTGTCACACTTCCTTACATATTCCGCTGCGTCTCTTCTCATGCTCGGCCAATAATAGCCATGGAAATTCATCTTGTCCGACAGGGTCCTCGGTCCGGGGTGTCCCCCACACTCGCCCTCATGCACCTCGGCCAACAGATCGTTCACTGTCTCTGGTCGTATGCATCGAAGGAGAGGTTTGGTATTTGATCGCTTGTAAAGCATGCCTCCAACAACCGAGTATCTGCACGCTCGATTTCTGATTATTTGGGCTTCACTTTTCCCTTCTGGTAGAGTGCCCTGTTCAATGTAATCCTTTATGTCGTCGATCCAACATCTTGGAGTTTCAGCGACGACCATAATTTCCTCGTAACTGATGGCTGGGATTTTAAGGAACATAAGCTCAATGTTAGGAGGAACCTCCTCGGCCTCCGAGGATGCAATCTTGGAGAGATGATCAGCTCGGGAATTTCCCTCTCTCAGGATCTGTTCCAACTCCCAATATTTGAAAAGTGTCAACAATTTTTGTGCCAATTGTCTTTGGTACTTGGCCAATATTGGGTGATTTGCTTCAGTATTCCCCGATTTGCTTTACCACTAACGGGAGTATCACTACATTTTCAGCCCCCAAGCTTAATGCGAGTTCGATTCCAGCGATCAGGGCCTCATACTCGGCCTGATTGTTCGATGTTTTGAACTGGAATCTCAAAGCCATGTCTAGCTCTCATGAATTCGGGATATTCAACGAGAGTCCAGCTCCACTTCTCTCTGCTCCTGCAGATCCATCCACGAACAAGGTCCAATATGAAAGAGGCCTTGTTTTTGATTGCTCGCCAGATGTGGTCGCTTTTGTGTTCGCTGAGGTGATTCCTCGAGCATTCTCTTGCTCGCCTTCAGGCCGAGTGAACGAAGTTTCGGCAATAAAGTCGGCCAAGACCTGTGCTCGGATCGTTTTTCTGGCCTCATAGCTGATGTCATACCCGGAAAGCTCTACCGACCATTTCAACATTCTGCCCGCCATGTCGGGTTTATGCATGATTTTCCTCAAAGGAAAATCGGTGTATACTATGATCGAGTGCGCCTGGAAGTAAGCTTTTAGTTTCCGCGCAGCGATGATCAAAGCGAGGACCAATTTTTCGACCTCTAAGTATCTCCCTTCAACGTCTGTCAGTGCATGGGAAACATAGTAGATCGGCCTCTGGATGTTATCTTCTTCTCTAACCAAGGCCCACCGAGTCGATGCAGATAGATGTATAGCTTCTCCTCGGGTATTGGAATACTGAGGAGTGGTGGTCGGCCTAGATACTCCCTGAGCTCTTCAAAAGCTTTCGTGCAATCCTTTGTCCACTCAAATTTTTTGCCTCCTTTCAAAACCTTAAAGAAAGGCAAGCTCTTTTCAGCTGATTTGGCGATGAAGCGACTGAGAGCAGTGATCCGACCATTAAGCTGTTGGACATATTTGATCGAGGATGGTACGTCCATGGTTGTCAAAGCCTTTATCTTTTCTGGATTGGCCTCAATTCCTCTCTCATTCACCATGTAGCCGAGGAACTTTCCTTCTGTCACTCCGAATGCACATTTGGCCGGGTTGAGCTTCATTTTGTTTTTTCGTAGATTCGAGAAGGTTTCTCGCAAATCTTTAGCATGGTCGGAATGCTTCGTTTTGATAACCATGTCATCAATGTAGGCTTCCACATTTCTGCCCAACTGATCTCCGAACACTTTATTCACCATTCTCTGGTATGTAGCCCCCGCGTTCTTGAGGCCAAAAGGCATCATTGTGTAGCAGTACAACCCCTCGAAATGCTGTATGTATCTGATCGGCCAACCACATTTTGATTTGATGATATCCTGAATATGCATCTACAAAACTGAGAATTTTGTGCCCCGATATGGAGTCCACAAGTTGGTCGATTCTGGGTAATGGATACCAATCCTTTGGGCAAGCTTTATTTAGATCGGTAAAGTCTACACACATTCGCCATTTCCCCGTTACTTTCTTCACCATTACTACATTTGCAATCCAGGTTGCATATAAGACTTCTTTAATAATCTTAGCTTTCAACAATTTCGACACTTCTTCCTTTATAGTTGTCTGCTTTTCTGAGGAGAAAATTCGTGCCTTTTGTTGTATGGGGATGAAGTCTGGGTCGATGCTTAACTGGTGCATAGCGACATCTTCGCTAATTCCCTTCATATCCTCGATCCTCCAGGCGAACACATCCAAGCTTTCTTTTAGTAGCTTGATGATCGCTGCTCGCTCCTCTTTGGGGATTTCCCTTCCTACCCGGACCTTCTGCTCGGGGAAATCAAGGTTGATCACAATTTCATCTAAATCGTCGTTAGGCTCGATGGCTGGTTGATGATCAATGTCCAAGCTTTCAATGGTGATTACTTTGGTGACAGCCGGGTCTTTTGTATGCCCTGCAGTAGTCAATGTGCCGACCAGGAGATCTTCGATTTTCCCCCTTTTGAGCGAGCTGGCGTTCCCAGCTCGCTTGCTCCATGAAAATGACGAGCTGGCGTTCCCAGCTTGTGTCTCGGGCCTCTTGTGCGAGCTGGCGTTCCCAGCTCGCTTTAACTGCTAGGCTTGAGTTGGTTCAGGAAATGTCGGTATTATTTCCCCTTCTGTTTCTCGACTTCTTTTGGTCGATCTACTGATTTCGACCACCTCTCCCTCAGGCATAGAAATTACCACCTTCCTTTGTGGGTTTTTTCCTTATAAATATATTCCAAGGTGCTCGACGCATCATTCAGAATCATTCCAATCCCTTTCTCCGCAGGGTATTTGATTCTTTGGTGAGCCATGGATGCGACCATTTGAAATTTTGTTTGGGAGTGTGAGCCGAGTATGGCGTTGTATGGGGATGGTAGGTCGAGTACTAGGAAGTCAACCTCCTCCGTTCGAGGAGTATTGGTCTCCTCACCAAGGATCACCGAGAGCGTGATGATTCCTTTTACCGCGACTTTATGCCCGGTAAAACCCTCCAACTGTACATTGCTCGGTCTGAGGTGGGCGTTCCCCAACCCCATTTCCTTGAAGCATGCATAGTATAGGATATCCCTTCCTGCCCCCGTATCTATGAGCACTCGCTTCACTTCGCTATTGTGAATCCTTACTCGCAGAGTCAAGGGTTGTTGGCGAGCAGTTTCACTAGCTGCTAGCTCGCCTGGCCAAAAGGTGATTCCTCCGGCTTCATCAGATCGTGGCATCATGTGAACCACGTGTTTCAAATTATAAATCATATTTTTTAGTTGGGTTCTGCTCGGCGATGCTTCCCTGATGGTATTGATCACGTTCCTCGGTCCTCCATTATCTGGCCGAGGATTCTGATGTCTCTCTGGCTCTCTCGGCCTTTCTCGCTGATCACTTCTCCTTCGCTCAAACCTCCTAAGTTCGCCCTTGTCGATCAGTTTTTGGATGGCCCTTTTCAAATTGATACAATCCTCGGTCGTATGCCCGATATCTTTATGGTAGGCACATCGTTTATTGGGATTGCGAGGATACCGAGTTTCCTTCAATGGGTAGGGTCTATCAATCTTGTCCTCATCGAGCAGGACATTCATTATATGCTCACGGCTAGTTGTGAGTGGGGTCCAGTCAACGTGGTCCCACACATTCTTTCCTCGATTATCTTCCTCCTTGCGGCCAGACCCTCGATCCCCTTTGTTCGAGTGGTCCTGGGTCGATGCCCTCCATCGTGCTCTTTTTTCTTTCCCTCTTTCTTCTCATTTCCTTCCTTCTTCGCCTCTTCGGTATTGATTACCCGAATTGCATGAGCATACATTTCTCCGACCGAAGTTTGATCGTGTAGCATCATTTCTTGCCTCATCAGTCCCTTTTGTAAGCCAGAGATGAAGCACATCTTAATGGATTCCTCCGAAATGTACGGTATCTGGTCCACCATGGCCATGAACCTATCCATGTAGAGTTGATTGGACTCATTTATCCGCTGTTGGATCCCACACAGGTCGGTTTGTTTCTTCGGCTGGAGTCCTGCCGAGGCGAACTGGTTAACAAACATCTGCCTGAATTCGTCCCAACTTTCTACTGAATCCAGCGGTAGGCCTGTATACCATTTCAGAGCCTTTCCTTTCAACGTTCCTGCAAAAATCTTTCCCCAAGCATCCTCATCCTCGGGGGCAACTGCATTCATCTTCACTTCAAAACTAGCCATGTGATCTATGGCATTGGTGAGGCCCTGGTATGGCTCAAAAATAGGGATCTTTTTGTCCGGGAGGGGAGCTTTCCTCATTCTTTCCTGAAACGGACCATTCTTGGCCGGCGGTAATAGCATGGGTTTTCCCTTTTCCATGGCTTCCAGTCGACCCCGTAAAAATTTGACCTCCTGCTCGACAGCCATGGAAGGTTTACTGGTCGATCTTTGTACCTCGGTGGTCGCGTTCCGACCACTCTTTGGGTACCCTGCACCTGATTGCTGAGAGTGGGTGCAATGCCCACATGTTCTAGTTTTGATCGCCTCTGTCCTCGGCCTAGATTCCCCTTCCTCGCTCTTTTCTCGCGTTCACCGGGAGCGTTTAGATTCATGGGGATAAGTTAGTCGGCTCTGAACACTAGGCTTGGGTGCTTGCTCGCTCGCTCTTTTCCCCAACCGGGATTTTGCACTGGGTCGGGATGTGGCCTTCCCTTTACCTTTTCCCTTTGAGGTGGCATTTGGGATGGTCGGGGCTTGCTCTTCTTGGGGCGTTGTTGTAGCCTTTATCTTTTGCTGGAGCTCGAACATTTTGAGCTCAGCCTTTTGAATTCCTGCGAAGTAAGATTTCTGGCGTTCCCAGAATTTTACCTCTGCAAGAAGTTTATCTTGTTCAGTGGCTTTATCTCCCTCCGTTTGAGGTTGATCTACCTGGGCCTCCTCATCTATATTATAGACGATGCTCGGCTGGCTTCCTATTGCCTTTGAGGTGATCGGGTCAATGTCCATGCCCGTTATTTTACTGGCTGGCGAGGGTGGTGGGATGTTTACTCCTGACTGGTTTTGCTTGGTAGGAGTTTGTTGGTCCATTGATTATAAACTTTCACTTGATCGACTTCCCGGCAACGGAACCACTTGATCACGCCACAATGATGGGGTGACTAAGGCGCGATCCACGTAATGGGCCAGGAGGCGGCGTGTCCGGCTCTTGAGGGTCACGTCGGTGTATGTGGGTACCGGTGGTACCAATTTTGTTAGGATATCTGGGCTTGATGGTTGATCTTGGTTGATGAATACCTGAAAGGAAGACTACCGTTAGGGTGCTGGGGGTTTCCCAACTACAGCCCTCCGGTGTAAGAGTCAGTAATAGGATAACATGTGGTGTGTCGGAGCTAGGCGTTCCCTTTAGCTTCCGGTGAGTGTTTTGAGAGTAATCTTTTTATGTATCTCTTTACGCCACCAGCAGTATAGTAAGTTTTAGATGTTAAGTAAATCTTACCTTTCTTGAAGGGAAAGGTTTCCTTTTATAGTAGCTTAGATTTGAGATCATGATTGGTATGAGGGTCCCTGCTGGTGGGACTTGTTCCCTGGTCGGCAATTGCTGGCAGTTCCTGAGTGGTCAACAGGTTGCGTGTGATGTACCGATTGTAGGCAGTTGGATAAGCCGATAAGATATAGCGGCTTGCATGGCTTGCCCGGCTCTTGTGGGGAAGGCATCTGGATATTAGGCTCAGGCTATGGGCTAAACCTGTCTTGTCCCAAGAGAGTTGTCGGCCGAGCATAGGGGTCCTCGACCTTGTGGTCGGGTGTTTGTGCATGGTCGCCATTAATGGTAAGTTGATTGTTGGTCGCCGGTGATGATCGGCTGATAACAGGTCCTCGGCATTTGGTGGGACTTGCCCAAGTTCGATTGGATTCCACGTGGTCGGTCCACGTAAGGGGACCTAGGTCGGGTCCCTTCAGAATCAATCTCCATAATCACTTCCTCCCCATCCATTAGATCTCGCGATTTTCAAGTACCACAAGAATTTCATGCAGCTCCGCTTGTAGGCTACAGCAGAAACTACCACAAAATTAGAGCTGTCAAAATGGGTTGAATCTATTGGGTTAGCTCGTCCCGCCACCCAGGACCGGTCATGAGGGAGGGCGAGAAGGGCGACTGCCAGGCCCCGAATTTTGAGGGCCTCAAATTTGTAGAAATTGCCTTATGTATTGTATATACAATTTAATGTTGAAAATGTTTGCGATATCTTGTTTGACGCATTGGTGAGTTATGTTATGGATATATTGGAGATCATAGGTTCAAATTGTTGGTTGGTGATGAACTTTTTATTAATTTTGGTTTGTGAATTTTATTTTCAAAGGTATATATTATATCATTTACTATAAAAATTACAAAAGACAAGTTGTCCCAATGGATAGTATATTTGTCATTGATTATTATGATTATGATTATGAGATTATGAGATATAAGATTATAGGTTCAATCCCTAGTTCTATATTTTCAAAATTTTATTTTTACATCTCTATAGAGGGCCCTTTTATTTTATTTTTTTGCCATGAGCCCCCAAAAGTTATGGGTTGACCCTGTCGCCACTTAAAAATTGTGGGTTGGGTTGGGAAAATATGAACACATTAGGAGGTGAGTCAAAGGGGTTGAATTCGTGACTGGTTGCGAGTTGGCCGCCGTATACTAGTTATAAAGAATACAAGCCACAAGTTCGAAACTATGAGTTTAAATTATTTCCGTTCACAATGTAAGATTATTTTTTATATTTGAAATATCAGTAAATGATTTTGAATTCGTTAAAAAGTGGCATTTTATAACAACATATATCAAAATAAGGTAGTTTAACCGCAATATTTGCGGAAAAAAAAGATTATATGAACATACAAAAAGAGTAACGATAAAAGGGTTTTTTATTTCTATTTTTTTCTCATTTTATACTATTAATATTAGAGAAAGTTGTTAACAAATATTATTTAGAATATAATTGTATAAAATATTTTTTAATGAATTGTAATATTTTTTGTGTTATTTAGTATTATTATTATTTTGATTAATTGGAAGAAAAAATTGGTGGGTTGACCGGTCTAACCCACAACTCAGGATGATTTGGGTTTGGTTGACAATTTTTAGGTCCACCACATCGTGGTTTGAACACTATCATCCACGTGTAATTTGATTTTGTTAGACACATAGCACAAGAAAACAATATATAAGTCGAAATACAGAATTGATAAATTTGGATTGGTCTGAACAGATAAATTTGGTCCAACATTCGTGTTCACGGGACACGCATGAGTACGGTACCCCGAAGGTTAAATTGGACCACGATTTGCATCCCCTGCGCAGACGGGCGCGAAAAAGAGCCTCTATTCTATACAAGTTTATCCTTACCACATAAGACGTACACTTGTATATAAACCATTCAAGCTTTTGTTAATTTCCCAATGTGGGATAAACCCACTTCCAACAACCACACTTTAATCGATCATAACTTATTCATCCTGTTAAAGTGAAGAAGGAAAACTGACTTTCAACATCTTCAGGGTCCTATGTGTCTACATTCAGAAGTTATCCTTATCCAGGGGTGTCGAGTGTATCTTTTCATTCTGTTGCAGTTTTGTTAGTTATTCATTAAGGGTAGATTTGTATTTTCCATTTCTTTCTTCTGTATGTTGGCTTAATTAGCCGTTGTAAGCATACAGGATATATATATCCTTCCTTAGCTTGTATTACTCATTCAAGAAACCAAAATCAATCCAAGAATTATCAATTCCTCTTCTATTCAATTTTTTATCACATCCAAACACCAAATTGGATAAATAAATATATGATTTCAATGTTCTCACGGAATAGAACACGATTCCATAATTACCCTTGTCATTACACAAATGACACGTGAAGAAATATGTGCTACAACAATGCACAATTTCATTATTTAAACACAATTTTTCCAACAGATTTTTCCTACAAAGGAGCATGCTAAGATATAAATTGTAATACCCCAAATTCCACATCGGTAGATGTGGCACACACTATTTCTAGGCACCAATATCATGAACTTTAGAGTCAACTTGTGGTAGGTGTGATGACTCAAGGTGTTATGTGCTTAGTAGGTAAGTGTGTGGGTTACGCGTAGCGCAATGAACTTTAGAGTAAAGCTTATTAAATACTAGATTGGGAGTTTATCTTTACAACTTACACTCCATTAGATCTCTTTTTGTTTTAGAAATGTGACTAGTTTTGAGATAATCTAAAGAGGTAAGTGGGACTATTATTTTGTTTTGTTTTTTGAACGCAAGGAGTAGTTCTTAGAAAAATTGGGTTTTATGATATTGGGTTTATGATATATGGATGGATCCAACTCATTAGCCAATGTTTCTCAATAGTTTTTTTCTGGTACTCTGGTAAATATATTGGAGTCTTCTCTAAAAAAAAAATCTGGGATTTTTAAGAACATCCTCCACAAAATCCAAACCAAAGTTAATGTGATGGAAAGGTTCTCTTCTCTCAATGGCAGTGAAACTTACCATTATACAAAATCCAAACCACTAAATATTCCTTATGTTAGTTTTTAGATTTCATGTTAATCTATGCAAATCCCTCACGAAAACTAGTCTTGCTAGATTTTTATGGCTTAACAATGACAAAGTGGGGTATTCACGAAAAAAAATGGCTCGATCTGCGTGGGGGTAAAGGGGAGGGAGGCCAGGGTCGTAGAGGCTAGAGATCTCGATCAATTGCCTAAACAAAGCACTTGATGGTAAAAATAGTTGTAGTTTTATCGGAATGCAAACAAGTAAAAATAAGATGAAACATAAAAGTTAAATCCAAAGTCAAAGTAAAGGCTTGTGTTGTACACAATCTCTGCAGATTAGAGCGAGCTAATTGGTGTTTAAGAACTTCCACGACTTCGCGAACATATTTATGCAGTAATATGACAATGGTCAAACATTTATACTTTTTGAAGAGTTAAGGTGCCCTTTCGTCAATAGACATAAGGGTGCATAGTAACCGCCCAAGCCTGTGTCAATTCGAGCTGATCCAATGTCAACGGTTAACCCACAAAAGAAAAATTAATGACTCCTCAACTAGACATGCGCGCTCGGGCTCGGACTTGAGTGAGCCGAAGACTAATACACATGTAGCACCACTAGGTTGCACCTTGGTGGCGAACACTAATGTTGTTTCCTATGATAGATCAATTAATAAAGTGCTATAGATCTTCGTATTTTGCCAATGTGGGATATGAATTTTCATATCCAATAACTTTTCAATTAATACAATTAAGTTGCACACTTTAGACATTAATATCTCACTCACTTCGAAATTAATTTTGATATAAAAAAATATACTATATAATCTACTCAAAACGTAGATTTTATTTCTGCAACTTATTTTCATTTTCAATAAATGGAACCACACTAGAAACTTGGTAAAACATTAGTCAAACACCATTTTAATGAATCAATTTTACAACACTCTTAGCAAAAAAATCATTGAAAATAAAACATTGGGGATCTAGGGAACAAGAAAACATTGAACACCTTCTTCTTTTTTTCAAATGTCCATGAGCACAAGAAATTTAGAGGGGTACTTATTTAGGTTTAGACTTTCAAAAAATATGCAAACCTTGATTCAAGGATTGCCAACTCTTCAAATCGAAAAGTTGTCGTAGTTCAAAGAGCAACACTAGACATGCCCAAATGGTTCGAACATGAGGTTTTGGTTACGAACCGATCGATGGTTCCAATAACCGTAGGGGGTTGAACCTGAACTGAACAGTTGTTGTAAGGTTGGTTTGAATCGGCAAGCCGGTTATGGTTCAAAATTGTGATTTTCAACTTTAAAAAAATCCATCTTTAAACCTTTTCATTTTGTACAAAGTATTTTTTTGATTTTTTAAAGTTACAAAAGGTATTGTTTTTAATATTTTAAACTTTGTAAACTTTCTATCTTTCAAATTAAAAAGTAGCCATTAGTGTTTTTTAGAGCATGTACAATTGTGGATTAAGGAAGGAGTTTATAGAGAGTATGTGATACAATGTGGTTTTTGGAGGGTTCTTGGAGAGATCTTATTTGGACGAAATGCAACTTGGGAGCTTGTCTAGTTTTGAGAGCTTAACGAAAATCAAATGATGAAAGTTGTACCGTTTCATTAAAAAACATATCAAAACTCCACTGTCGTTTCATCAAATATTCGGTCCAAAAGAATCAAAAGAGCCGACAAAGCGCTCCAAACCTATGAACACCTACCTCACACATATGGATACCTACTTTACACATGTTAAATTCTGCATGGAGGGCTAATTATTTCTCCCCTTCTTGTTTTTGAGACATTTCATATCATTTTTTACACTTTTTTTTTTTGAAATAGAGTCAAAAATTTCCTCCTTAAATATAAACTTTATTTGCTTTATTTGGATACCAAAATTATTTTGAGTAATGCTAGAGCCACACAATGAGCACTCAAATTTATACACCAAATGATGTGGTTTTCAATGTGTCATCTTATTTGGCATTTTATGAGCTCCACTATAAGTTAAAAAGTTATGTTAATAATATGACACATAAGATGTCACATCATTTAGTACCCAAAATTGAGTGCTATTAGAGTGGCCCTAGCATTACCCAATTATTTTCTAATAACTAGTTATTTTACCCGAGCTACGCACGGGTGCAATATAAGTTAAATATCAACAATTATCTACTTCTATTGATTCGAATGCTTCATCATACATTGATGAATCATGTATATAAAGTATACATTATACTTCAAAAAGTAATAGATGTAAACAAATAAAACAAACAAATTCACATATAAAGTAGAAATCATGTTTTCATTGTTGTGAGCGGGAGTGACCGAAGCTCTATCTTTGGAGTTATGACTCGGTTTTGGTCATATTGGAGTTTTTCCAATAGAGAAAATATTGAAATTAATTTACAATACTATTTCATAGAAGTTACGATAAAAATTATTTATAAATGAATATTGGTTATAAAAGTCTTTAGATAAAAGAATTTGTATGTTAATCACCAAAATTCATTTATCTAAATACTTTTTAAACAAATATCAATTTTTAACCAATGTTTGTTACAACACTTTTATTGGTAATTATAGTAGAGATGCATCTTAGTGAAAAATTAGTGTTGTTAGTGAAAGGAATAGTGCAACTTGATACACAAATTCCTTTACGTGTCATTTGTTTATTGGCAAAGGTAATTGTGCAAATGTGTTCTACTAGGTGAGAACATCAAAATGATATATTTATTTATCCAAATCGAGTTTTGGATGAATAAGATATCAATATTTATAGTATAATAGTTGTTGAAAAATTAGTATTTTTAATGAAAAAAATTGTGCAACTTAAGGCACAAATTTCTTTACATGTCATTTGTTTGTTGACGAAAATAATTATGCAAACGTGCTCTAATCGGTGAGAGCATCAAAATGATATATTTATTTGTCCAAATCGAGTTTTGTATAAATAAGATATTAAGGCTTAAAGTATAATATTTGTTAAAAATTAGTATTTTTAGTGAAAGAAATTGTGCAACTTGAGGCACAAATTTTTTTACGTGTCATTTTTTGTTGGCAAAAGTAATTGTGTAAATATGTTCTACTCGGTAAGAGCATCGAAATGCTATATTTATTTGTCCTAATCGAGTTTTTGATTAATAAGATATCAAATCTTAAAATATGGTATTAGAAATAAGTCATTAGAGTAAAGTACTCTCAATGCCAATAAAATAATATTATCTCACGTTGGTTAAAAAATGATGTTTGTAGTAAAAGTTTTTTTATATAAGATTTTCACTATTATTAACAATAAAAGAAATTAATACTCCCTCCGTCCCTAAATTATCGTCCTAGTTGACCCGTCGCATGGATTAAAAAAAAACAATTGACTTGATTATTTATATTGGTTTAATGTGTAATTTTCTTTAAAGCCCATGCGTATGTGGCTCATAATTAAAGTTGAGTGAAAAGGTAAGGGTATAGTGGTAAAAGTGATGTTCTGAAAATATAATTTTAAAATGGACAATTATTTTGGGACGGACAAAAAAGGAAAGGAGAACGATAATTTAGGGACGGAGGGAGTAGTAAATGATTAATATCACAGTATCATATTTACTATTATTAATTGTTATTTTTAGGGTTAATGACTAGAAAATGAAATGTCTCAAGTCAAATGATGTGGAGGCTTGAGGATTCAACAATATCAAAAGTTGGGTGATGTGCCACTATAAGAGTTGTCGTCGCCAACTTTAATATACTATAGTATGGATTTTTCAAGATTTCCTCAATTTCCCCTTTATTCTCTCTCTTTTAATATAAATAAGATATGAAGATATTAAAGTAATTGAGATAAAAATGGTGTGGTAGATAAAAATGGGGGAAAAAAATGTTTCTGTTGAAAGTGAAAGTGAAAAGAATCCAGCTTCTCCAGCCCCTGCAGCTCCTCCTGCCAGAACCGTGAGAGGCAGAACAATTTATCTTCCCAATGCAGCTCTTGGTGCAGCTGCATCAAAAAGAAAGAGAAAATCTTCTGCTGTAGGTACATCTGATTCCTTCTCTTTTTCTTTCCTAACTTAAGCTGCTTCTGTTAGATATAGTCTGAATAGGAAAGTGATTGAAGAAAGAAGAATCCCTTTGGAGGATTTAAAAAATCAGAATTTGGTAGTCTTTCAAAGATATAAAACTGTTGTCTACCATCTCCTGTGCTGCCCCTTACATTAAGGAAGTGGTGATGGAGTCTTATGCTAACTTGGAGAAAAGAATTACTGTTGTTAGTGGTCATATGCTTGAAAAAATGTCTGTGAGAAAAAGTCTGGTAAACTTTTCCCCTACTGTAATCAACAAGCACTGTGGAACTGTTGATGTTCCTGAGAATGAGTTGATGATTGATTTAGATGTGTATGTTAGAGAACTCAGTGGAGGCCTAATCAAAAGTTGGCCCGGAAGGAAAACCAAAGTTAGCACAGCACAACTAACCTCTTTGTATGCAGTCATGCACTAAATCTATTATGTTAATTGGGCTCCCACATCCAATGTTAATTAAGTCACTGAAGAGCATGTAAGACTTCTGTACCAGATTGGATTGGGTCTACCTATGAATTTTGGGGATTTGGTTTTTAGGAAGGTAATTGCATTTGCAGGGACAGCTGGTGACAAGCGAGCTCTTTCCTATCTTTCCCTCATCTAGAGTATGTTAATTACTCATGGAGTTACTCCCTTGAAAAAGGAAAGGTTGACACCTATTTTAGATCTTCTTCTAATTTCTACAAAATTATTTTCATGTGAACGATTTTTATGTGAAATTCTGCTTTTTATATATGCAAAAATTCAGGGGGAGATGAGAAAAACTAACCAATGCATGTTAGATATTTGATTAGTGTTGAAAAACACTTGTTATTTGATTTGACCAGAAATGCTCAACAAATGGGGAGATTGTAAGGGTAAAATATGGACATCCTATTTTATTAATTAATTGTTGTGCCCTTTCTTGATCCAAAAACATTGGTAAGTAGTTATCATATTTAATATTTCCTAAAAGCTATCAAAAGTCCTTGTTTAAATTTGACAAAAAATTTGGTAAGATCTTTGTTTTAAATAAAGAAACTACTTTTGGAAACTAAATCTCTTATGACCTAATCTTGTGTTTCCTTGGAGAATTTGGTTTCTTTATTGTTTCAGGACTCTTAGCTCGAGTATATATATAAGAGCAGTTCGTATAAAAGATACACACCTCGAGAGACTTAGAGAGGGACAAGTAAGTGCAGCTTAGTGGTAAGACGCTTCACCCATACCTAATAGATCGTGGGTTCAAGTCACCCGGGGGGTAAGTGGGGAACCACTATATTGATCCTCTTTGAAAAAAAAAAAAAAGCCCCTAAGGGGGTGGCCCAGTGGTAGACATGGGGCTTCACAAAGTGTGAGGTCTCAGGTTCGATCCCTTCCCATGCCCCCCTTAGGGAAAAAAAAAAAAAGACTTAGAGAGATATTTTGCAAAGAGAGAGAAAGTTGAGAGCTTGCTTGAATTATTCGTTGAGGCTTTGAATGCTTCTACACCAGAAGGTGTATTGACTGTTTGGTTGTTTGTTTTCCTAGTTGATAGGAAACTTATTTTTTAATCTCACGTTTGTTTTACTATGTTTCTGTGAGTTTCCTCTATAGACTTCATAGTCTTATTAGAGGGTTTGGTATTTTGGTGATTTTCACTATTTTCGTTGTAAGACTCATAATATTTTTAGTAAAATCATTTTTGACCATAAGGCTGGATCAACAAACATTACATGTAGATTGTTTGGTATATTTCTGTGTCTTATTATTGTTTTATTATAATAAAGTCTTCTTCTGTTTATTTGATAGGTTATCTGGTCAATGCACATTTGAATGCGATTACATTGGAAGCTGCATTGACATTATTTTTGGAATCCTAACTACTATTGCACTTTCAAGTTCCCGTTTGAAAGTCAAACTTTTTTTTTAAAAAAAAGTCACTTTTAGCAGCCCATTAGTAATAAAATGACAATTTTATACTTCATCTGTCCCGAATAAATATTCCTAGTAGACAAAACATAAGGATTAAGAAATATAATTAATAATGAGTTGTAAAGTATGTTGTGACAATAATACTCATTACATACACTCTCTCTCATTAATTATATACTCAGTACACTTATTCTCTGTCTTTAGAATGTGCAATAATGATAATATTAAATGAATGGATATATTAGAAAAAATGGTAGAAAATCTAGACACTAAAAGTCTTTAGGAACATTAGTTGGGATATCCCAAAATAAAAAATAAGAATATTTATCCGGGACGAAGAAAACACCTAAATTTTTAAAAATAAACTCTTTAAATAAAATATTTATAAATATATTATTGATTATTTACCCGAAGTGGACAGACTATGTATGTAGTTCAACATAAATGTAAGAATTGCCTGTGCACGTTTTTTAGTTATTAAATTTACAAAATTATCTACACATGAAAATGGGTCATCACTACCTTTACTAGTTCTAATAGTATCTAAATTATAACTAGTATCGACTTGATTACTATATAAAGTGTGTTATATTCTTTAAAAAGATCATAGAAAATATTTTTACTTTCATTTACAACACTTTTTTGCCTTTGGAATAGAAACATTTAAAATTAAATCAATGCCATCGGGGTATAAATTGTTATAATAATATGTATCTATTTTTTTTCTAAACCATCTAGTTTTATCCTAAAATCTAATAGTTTAGCTATTATAAATTATTGTTGAAATATGCAAAACAAAAAAAAAAGCCTTTTTTTTCTCATACTAGCAACACATCCACTTAAATTGAACAATTTTTAATATTGACTAATATATAACTAATTTTAGCATGATATTCTAAGGGAGAGACTAATTTTACTACATTTTTTGCTTATCCACTACATAATAAAGTTACTTTTCTAATTAATTACCTTCTAACATTATTTTTTTAATGAATAACATAGTTAGAATATTTTATTTTTACTTTTTATTAAATTATTGATCAATTAATTTTATGACTAAAATTATCTTGCATAAACAATAAATTAATATCTTAAGAACATCATTTGTTTACCAAACTTTGAGAAAATGTGTACTATTTGGTTATTAAAAGAAAATTTTAAAAGTGAGATTTAAAGGATATATAGTAGTAAAATATTTTTGTCCAATAGTAAAATAATAGGGTGAAATAGTATCGTGAAGTGAAATTTTAAAACCTTTTGTCTACCAATAAAAATGATTTGACTGTTTAATTATTGAGTTGAGTGAAGCCAATATTCAATATAATACTTAGCATATTGCTATTATTGAATTGATTTGTAATACTTTTTTCATTAAATTAAATTATTTATTTTGATGATAAATATTCAATTAATAATCTCTATAGTTTTGATAGATAAATGTCTTGATAATATTATTTTCATGATAATGGAGTATGAGACATGACTCATAAGCAAAATTGATTGAACATAATTATCGGAGTACAATTTTTTTTTACCTTGTTGGTTGAGACTTAAAAAATATTTTGGAAAAAATAAAAAATAGAAAAAGAACAACTACCTTGTTTGTTGAGAATTAAAAATTAATTTAGACGTAAAACATATATATGAGTACCTTACTTCAAATGACAAATATAGAAAGAACAATTATGTCAAAAGATGTAATTATTTAATATAATAACTCATGATGTAGTGGATAAGAAAAATATGTAATGGAAATAGCCCCTCTCTATTTTAAAACTAATACAGAAATAGAATTATAAGAACCTGGTAATTGTTCGGTAGCACCTTTAGAAACGTTCAAAATTTGCTTCAAATTATTAGAAAGCATCCCATTAAGGAGGAAAATAACATAATAGGATACTCTATTTTGTTGAAAAAAATGTACACATTGGTTTCCGCAATGCATAAGATTCATTTAACATTTTATTGGTATAATTGCATCAATTTGGAACATCTAGAGAAAATCTTTTAGGTTTTATTTTATTATATTTACAAAAGTTAACCCATTTTTTTTGTTATATTTGGATGTCTAACCAAATAAGCAACAACTTTCCTAATTGAACTTGATATTTTAAAGAAGTTAAACCATTTGGCACTTATAAATTTAAAATATGATATATGCATTGAATACGAAAAAAATTACCACCAATTGATGATTGACAAATTTCAATGAGGGATGGTAAACCTGACATTTTTATTTGTAGCATTGTCAAATTCAATTGATTTTTTTTTTAGCTAAACCATATTCTTATAAAACAGTAATAAATTTCTAAGAAATATTACGAGCGTTATGTATCATATCAAACTCTTAGTATCCAATTAATCGTTTTTGTAATATTCATGCATTATCAATCGAATTACATGTAATTCCTATATAATAAATTAATAATGTATTTGTCATTTCTCTTTTATAATTAAGTAGCTTCATTAAATCTAAATAGTTGAGAAGACAAACCTTGTGATGATGCCATAAATCCTTGTAATTGTGTTTTGACCTTCATGTTTCTAAGCTTGTCGGGATGCTTGGATTGCAAGTGCCTAGTGTACGTCATGTATCCAACTCCATGGGTAAAGTGACTTTATATTGAATACCTTCAATAAGTGCTTTTGTAAATTGCACGGTCGATCATGATATCGGATCTTCCCGTTGTTAGACCTCGACCTCGACCTCGACCTCTTGTTCCACCTTCACTTTGAGTTTGACTCTCTTGAGTACGAGGTTATGTTTTGGATCTTCCCGCCCCACACCCATTACATTGGTTGCATCAACTTCGTCATTGCTCAATTCGAGTGTAGTTGGCGTTTCAAAATTTTGCCATGTACTATCATTAGGGGCGAACCTCTGATGATTTTGTTGCATGGTTGCCTTGGCCTTGCCCCATGTGGATCGAGAAGAAGACAAACAGGCAAATTGCATGTTCCAGTTCTTGGACAGTTTCGGTTATGTTGATTAAGTTTGTTTTGGTTTTTTTTTTTTACGATCGAGTGATGGTTGGAATCGGTGAACCGGACTGTTTGGATATGTCTAACCAAATCTACCTATTTGCTGAAATCTTATGAGGAACATAAGAAACTTAGGTGATGTTTGATAGCCAGGATTAACGCCGGATATAATTAATAAAACCGAGTTGTATACGTAATAGGTGGTCTGGACTAATAGTACGAGTTATCCCAATAAAATCATTATTCCCTAACTAATTATACCAAAGGGGAGAGTGGTATTATTAGCACCCTGGCTAAAAAAATTGGGACTAATATTTTTAATCTCAATACTACCCTCGAGATAGAAGTGTGAATTAATAATACTCCCTCCTTCCCTAAATTATCGTCCTTCTTTCATTTTTCGTCTGTCCCAAAATAATTGTCCAGTTTGAAACCTACCTTTTTAAAACATCACTTTTACCATTTTACTCTTACTTTTTCACTATATTTTAATTATGAGTCACATGCACATATGTTTTAAAGAAAATTACACATTAAACTAATATTAATAATCAAGTCAATTGTTTTTTCTTAATCTGTGCGTCGAGTCAACTAGGACGATAATTTAAAAACGGAGGGAGTAATATTTATTCATACCCGATTACCAAACTAGCCCTTAAAATTGATGAAAAGTCAAACCTTAATTATCTTTCGGTCTAGATTGAAACGAGTTGCACTACAACTTCATGTGGATAAACAATATTTTTCCGTTTTCGCAAAGGTAATGTTTGGTCCAGTCTCATTTTCTACCAAAAATTGCGTACTTAATGACTTGACACATTCTTATTGGTGAGAGTGATAGGACCCATAAAATATGTAACCAATGATAGTCTGTCAAATCATTGAGTACTCTATTTTTAGTGTAAAATGGAAGTGTCTCTAGCACAGCCCTTTGCAAAATATCCTCTTTATTGGCTGGCTGCCTCAAGGTACGAGCTCCATTCTACTATAGGCAAACATATCAAGATATCAAAGAGCATGTAAATCAGCTGGTAAGGGGAATATTCAAAGCTTAACTAAGGTTTCATATTTGAGTCTTATGGGAAGGCAACTGCGTATAAATACTTATTGGAATAGTTTCTATTACCACTTAGTGGTCCTCTCGAACTTGAGAGATTAGTTTTGAACTTTCAGACTTGGGGACGTTTTTGGGAAACCAAAAAAAAAAAAAACCCTATCAAGATGCTTTAAGCTTACCTGTAGACTCAACAATAGAACTGAGGACAAGTCTGAAAAATTATCATATGTAAGATTTAAAGATCAAAGTTGAAGACTTCACCTTCAAAACGACTCTAAAATCCTTACCATAAAAGCCTCATTGATGGAACAATAAAAAAGGTTTGCCAAGACATTCAAGTAATTAGCTATGATGTGGCAAAATGCACAGCTTGGGCCGTCCTTGAGATGGGTAGGATATCCGGGGCTTGTAATCGACCTCCTCGAGCCTCGTTAAGATCACAAGAACACTGAGAAGAAGTGCAAGGCAAGGCCTCGCGAAACCTCCCGTGAGAGTAAGTATCGAAGTGATTGTCAAGAAGTAAATTGAAAGAATAACGAGGCTCAAGAAAGTGTGTGTACCTTGTTTGTGGATTATGGAGGGGTATTTATAGGCCCTCAAAGTGATTGAATCCGTCTAGGATTCAGTTTCCATAACTGCCGAGATAATCAAGGAGGAAATCCCTTGATTTTAGGCGAAACAAAGGCTGACCGCGCTTGTAGGAGTTGATAAGGTAAGAATTGCGCCTAAACATGGAAACCTCGACTTGCCTTAGAAGCAAGTTATCGGCGTCCTTAGATATGCTCGAGCGAGCAAGGCTCGCCTTGGTTGTTCTGCTTTGTATTGATCTCTCGAACTTGTCCCCGAGGATCGCCCCTCGGTCGGGCAGGCCGGGTGCCCGACCAGCAGTAAGTCCGATTCCTTTGCTAAGCATGGATGAATCCCGACACGGCCCCTCGGACAGTAAGGCCTTTGCCCGCCTGTGTTTGGCGTGGTTATTCGGTGCTCGCCGGGTTCTGCTCATCTTGCTCGGCCGTGCTGGCCCCGTGAGGTATGTGCCCGTGATTAGCACGTGACGCTAACTCGTGCCTTGCTCGTGACCCGGTTTGGGGGTATATCGGGCCCCTAGCTTCTGTCAAAGCGAGTATTCATGCTCGGAGCGGGGAGCGTTCAAGTTTGATGTTCGCACGGGCCTCAACACTTTACAAATTTTCAAGAGAGACAAGGAGTTCGGCGAACTGAGCTTGAGGCGTGTCCAGGAAGCTTTTTATCCGTATGCGCAGCGCGCGGGCGAAAAGCGCTGAGCCGGCCGAAGTCGGCGATCGATCGGGCACGAAGCACGGGCGGTCGCATTTAATGCCTTGTCATGATGGGCCGCTTATTTCGAAGCGCCGCCGGCCCCGAGCTCGCTTCCCCAAAACCGCCACCGTAAATCTATAAAGGCGATCCCCTTCCTCTTTTCTCTTTTTATTGCTTTTGCGATTTGCAAACCGCTAGAGAGAGAAATTTTTAGCAGAGAGCTTCCATTGCCGTGTTTCTCTTCCAACTCTGGTGGAGCCTCTTCCTTGCTTCAGGTACCAGTTCACTGATCGGCGTTTGAAGTATTCATATCAGCTCTAATTATCTCAGTTTGATTACTCCGTTGAAGACCGACCGTTCGACAAATAACAGTAAGCTCTTAACCCCTCTCTGCTTGCGTTTTGGACTTGTCTGGTTTTTGGCAGCCTTCTGCTTTCCTTCCTTCCTCTCTACCTGTTTTTATTAGGGTTTTAGTAAATAAGATTGCCCTTAGGTAGAGATCGAGGACTAAAACCCGTGGTCTTGCTTGCTAGGCGAGCGTGGCCCCTTTGGGTTGACCTAGACTTAGGGTTTCTTTCCTTTTTCCTTCATTAGTTTCCCGGGCAGAATTCTAATGGCCATCTTCCTCGATCTCTTTGTAGATGTCTGACATGTCCGGATAATGACCGCGAGGCCTTCAGCTATCGTGGGAGGAATGACTCGCTTAGCAGCGAGAAGTCTCCTTCAATCAGCGTTGAGTGCGACGAGGGAGTCAGATCTGTGGCCGGGCCAACAGTTCGAAGGCGTGTCGCGGTCCCCGTGGTTGACATAGTCGATTCTTCCAGTGAGGAAGGTTCAGGCGAGGAGAGTGTGACCGGTGGCTTTGCCGTCGGGCCGGGCCTCGAGCAGCAAGCAGCTTATGCGGGGGGCTCGGCCGGGCGAGTAATGGTTGAACAAATAGACTTGGCCGGAGAGGCATCTGAGGCCGATGAGGCGCATAACCCGCCGCTTGCTCGGCGCTTTAAGAATCGGCCGCCTCGTGTGGAAGTGGCCCCGAGGAAGAAACAGCTTGGTCAAGACAGTCCCCATTGCTCGCTTCCTAACCAAGAGGGGTGGTCCTCGTTGGTGGTTCCCGCTGAGGAAGTGATCTGGGAAGAAGAGGAGGAGGAGGAGGAGCCCGATTGGTATGTGAATGCGATGAAAGCCGTTATGCCGCCATCGGGCCACTCGACACGGCATAAAGTGACGGCCCGGCTTACTTTCAAGGCCGACAATGCTTATTACCGGGCGAGCAAGATGGATGTCCCTGCCCGAGTCGCCCTCTCCCGCGAACAAGGAAATGAGCTCTTGTTTTTCGCCGATTTCTTTCGTGTCGGGCTACGTCTCCCGCTAGAGCCCTTCCTGGTAGATTTTTTATTTGAGACCAAGGCCGCCCTGCGTCTGACCGACAACACACCGCGCTTATCACAGCCTTTCACGGTGGCGAAGAAGTCCGTCGGGTTTGAGCCGGATATGTTTTTGCTACGAAAATTGTTTATCTTCGCACCGAGCACGGGAGGGAAGATAGGAGTGAGGGCGAACTCCAATTTCTTGAAGCTGTTGTCCGACGCCCTGGAAGGTGGACTCGGGGACGTAGGGTCCTATTCATCAATCCGTGGTTACCGGTCGCGCCATGCCCACGGCCATCGGCGACATGAAGATCCCCAAGGCCTCTAAGCAAGATTTTAGCTCGAGAAACCGCCTCGATCACGGCTGGTCAAAGAAGGCCGCCGTGGGCGTAATAGAAGAGAACGAAAAACGGTGCCGCCAGCTTTGCTCGACGGAGGGACTGGTCTCAGAACCCGCGCTTATTTGTGTTTGGCCGGGTCATGCGAGCAGGTTCCCGTGGAGCCTTCGATCCACGTGCTCGAGAACCCTCATCCCATCGGGGATGACTGCCAATGTTTGCACCGAGAAGTGTGTTGAATGTCAAAGCGGGATCGCGGGCCAGCCATTAGACCACGACGGTTACCTACTGATCTTTGATATTTTCTGCTTTGTTAATGCTCTTTCCGAACTCATATTTATCCCTTTCTTCTTTGTTTTGTCTCAGGGATGAAGAACTTAGCTGTGTTGAGGCAGCGAAAGAAAGAAGGATCACGGTACGGTGACTGAAGATTAACCAACCGGTGGAACCGCCCAAGGTACCGTTTCGCTCGCCCGCCTTTAGAAGAAACCCGGACTTGGGCAAGGCCACAAGTCCGAGCCAAGGTCAAGTAGCCGCCTAAAGTGCCGTTGCTACGTAAAACAACCTCGGCGCAGAGAGGTTGTTGAGGCTGCTTCCTCGGTTATTACCGACTGGTGCCGCCACCGCCCTTGTGGTGCCTGCTGCCAAAGATGCTAAGGCCAAAGGCAAAAGGAAGAAAAGCCTTAGCCCTCCTCCTGCTCGCGAAGTTCGTCGCCGAGCCTCGAGCCCCAGTCCAGCTCCTTCTCCCACTACTCAGGCCGGGACTGCCACTTGGAGACAGGCCGGCTTCCAGATGCCCGCTACCACCAAAGGCCTGCGGCTGTGAAAAAATTGGGATGCTCCCCTACTGGGCATCATCTACATGCCCGGTAGCCCAGAGGACCGGTGGGCAAGGGCATCAGAGGGCTATGCATGACGGTCAGCCTTGGATAGAGATACCGCCGGCCACGTTTGGTCTGAATGTTGACTCTCGCTTGAGCGAGGTAACCGCTTAGCTAAAGTTTGTCTCTCCTTCTCTATTTATTTCGTGTTTCTGACTCCTTTCTTCTATTCGCAGATTGCCTCCACGTGTACCAATCTCTACGATAGGTATAACGAGGAGAAGGCTGCTCGCAAGAAGGCAGAGGCAGAGAACCGGGCTGGTGAGAGCCTGGTGAAGGAAAAATGTGAACAGGTGGCTCGCCTGGCCGACGAACTGGAGGCCAAGACTGAGGCGGCCAAGAAAAAAGAAGCTGAAATGTTCGAGCGCACTGTTGGTCGCCTGCAACGCGATCTCGACCGCGTTAAGACAGTAGTGGCTCCAAAAGCAAGAACCAGCGCCCTGGTAAGAGTCGTGCCGAAGCCGCCGCGATCATCAAGCAAGCGGATCTCTTGCGCAGAAGCTCCCTTAGAATGCAGCCGTGAAGGATGGAAAATCCGTGGAGGAGTTGGTGCGAAAGCCGGTGAGCCTGCCGTGACAAATTTCAAGTCGTAAGGACTTTGAGAATGCGGTGGACGCTGCGATCCTTCCCTACTTCGCCCATGGCACCCACCATATTTCGAGGATGCTTGCCGGCCATGGCGAGGGGAATGAAAACAATGGCAATGGGCCGTGCTTGACTTACGATGAAGCCGCCGTCCCTTCCACGCGCTAGTTCCTTATACTTCGATGAATCGCCACTATGGCGACGGGCGACGCCACGGAGGCTACCGATTCCCCCGCCTGATGGATGAAGAACGCTCATGGCCGATTGCCGAGTTGGAGTCCGAGGACGAAACTTTGAAGCAAGCCGAGCAGAGAAGCCGAAGTCTCGTGCTTAAGGCCGAGGATGAAGCCGCACGTAAAGAACTCAACTTTCAATATCGATGCAATATCAGCCGGGTGCAAAGAGCTTCCACCTCCTCCTCCGCCTCGAACAAACTTAGATTTTATCTCGCCTCAACGCCATTATCTTTTGATTTCCTTTTGTAACTCCTGATTTGATCGCAATATATTCGCTATTTTCGCAATATATTAGCTATTTATTGACGTATATCTTGCATTTGCTCGATCTCGCTTGTTTGTTTGCTCGATAATTGCTTTCTCGCCATGCTCTTTTTCCGTCATTCGTTAATACAAGTGCCGGTGCTCCCAAAAATATATCGAGCAAAAAGATTTACGAATAACCTTAACCAAGTGCGAAAAATAACAAGACTAGCACAACAATCTTATTATATAAATTAAGATGTTACCCGAACAAATGCCGAGAAAGCTGCTTGATCTCGCCAAGGCTTAGAATGAGTGCGCTGTAAGATCGCCAAGCGGCAAGGCCCAATCTCAATTGGCAACCAACAACCGGCAAGGCCTTTGCTCGATGTGGGTAGTTCGAGGCGGTTGTCGGTATATCTTCCTGGTATTAAGATATACTAACAGTTGTTGCTCGGCAATCCGAGGAACCCGAGGTAGTTAATCGCTATCTTGTAGGAACGGACTCCGAGCACGAGCCAGCATCCTAGTATGTGAGCTCGGCATGGCCGCA
>CM028384.1:31740947-31798405 GCA_013146195.2 Codonopsis lanceolata | reverse complement strand
CTAGCCGCTTTATACCCTTACGCGAGCTCTTTTCCCTGCGGATCATTAAAAATGCTTCTGCCGTGTCCTAATGATGACAACTTGGGACGACCCCAACTCCAGTTTCTTTTGTATAAAAACTCAAGTCCCTCTCCATTTTTTTAACAAGATTCTCGTGGATCTTCTTCAAGTTATTCCCTCAACATTTAACATGTATTTAAATCTTCATGTTAGTCCTTGTTATGATTTCATTTCTTCACCGCTAGAACCCACATTTTAGAGTTCGATGATGCCGCTTGAAACATAATGAATTCCTGTTACGATCCGAAAACCAACTGGCTCATATACTAGACGCCCTGATACTCGCTCCCTTCTAGCCATCTTGAATTGTCCACTCCTAAATATTCACACAATGTCACGACTATCTCTATAGGTCTAACCGCTTTATAAGAAACACAACTATAAATGGGAATCGAGGCCGATCGGTGCCCCCGCTCATCGCCCTAAAATAATCAGAATCAAGGGTTCTTACTTCCATGTTCTTGCTTACTTTTACGAAAGCAAGGATTAACACGCATTCTCGATTCCTCAAGCTCGTAGGATGTCTTCCACGATTTACACTCATTATGAAATCGAAGGTCGTAGCTACGATCATGAAGCCCCAATCGAAACCGAGAGAGCTCGAAACGTGATCTTCCAGCCTCCGAGGAGACCGAGCCGAAGAGATTCCGTTAGTCCTTCGAGAGCCCAACTACTTTTACGTGAAACTTAGATCCTTCAAATACGCTGAAGGATAAAATGATCTGAGACGGGCGCACCACTCCCGAGGAAGATGAATAGGCCGAAGATAACCTCCCCACCGAAAGCATTCCCCGAGCTAAAAAGAAAAAGACGCTTAAAGGCAAATATATCACCACCGACGCTTCTAACTCAAATGGGATAACTTGACTGCTAAGACGACAGCCGTCGTTCTATTCAATCGGTATGACCTAAAACATTACCGAGTACGAGCCTCGATCTAGACATTGACAAGAAAGGCCACATTACTGTGGAGATCGAATGGTGTTTTACCTTGACTTCTTCTTAGTAGGCCTCGCCTTCCACTAGATCCCTTTGTGTAGAATTGTTTAACCCGACCAACTCTCTCCTCGACCGACCCTTACAACATTGAGGTTTCGGTCGCATACACCGCCGCATGTAGGTTACTCTGCTTTGAGCCCGAAATGACTTTATTTAGAAATTCTTCTTATTTTCTCTCGACAAAAAGTCTGGCGCATCATGTGCGCCTAATCCCAATTACTTCAAACTATTGATTGACGGGCCCAACAAAGTAGATGGATGATCGATAAAAGTCCTAGTAGAGTCACGAGTAGATGGCCATTCGCCTCATATCCGCACGACTGACTCCCTAAGTATGACAAAGCCAAGCTCCGAAATGGGACAGCCCCTAATAGCCCTGCATTTAGATCTCACTGTGGTAAAAGATGGAAGAGTCGACAGATTGGGTACTTGATTGGCGTGCCTTACATCCGACTTAAACTTACTCCGCCTACTGCATCATGGGCTGTCTCGTGAAGGAGTCAACCACGAGTTACCCTCGAGGTTGAAAAACCACATCCCTACCGTAAATGACATGGAGTGGAAGTTTCCCTACCGAAAGTCCTGACTATACATGTGGGTTCCCGGATCGGCACTCGCGCCCGCGGCCCTTGGATGTGGTGCGCTGTGACGCATGGACGCGGACACCATCAAGCTCATTTCATCCTCCCTTGTTTGTGGAAGACGAGATTAAAAGCGCTAAAGGAGCAAGGTTGTCAAAGATAGCACGCTTGAATACACCTCGATTGTTTTTAGTGGATTTTGGTCCAATATGGGTGCTTCGGTTTCCTCAGATCAAGTTATCCCTTGTTTAGGGGTACCGGATATAGAATGCATCACCTTTTTCATTCTCATTTTTCTTTTTGGGAAAACGGAAAGTGCAAGAAAGGAGTGTCATGACACCCCACCGGATCCAAAATGTTTTATAGAGTCGACATCTTTATTTTAAGGCAAAAATAAAGCAAAACCAAAAAAAAGAAAACCAGATTATAAACGGGTTCGAGGCTAAGTTACAAGTCAGTTAGCACTCAACTCGCCCTTTCGGTCTCAAAAGCTGCTAAAGTATGCTTTTTGTTATATTTATTTAGCAAATAAACAAAGCATTAAAAGACAGAAAATAAAGGCAAATACATCCGCTGACTACATTATTTACTGACTTTCAAACTGCCTCCTTACAATAATTACAAATATATTTAAAATATTTGGTCATTATAACGACTTTTTCACATATTATTTTCTAACTAAACTGGCAAAGACAACGGCTTATATTTTCTACATTGGGCCGGATTTAAAGAACAACTTTTATAAAAATAATGCCCTTAAAGGCTATTACCTTTTAGAGCGGAGTGTGCTCGCCTCCGTCCTTCCTGAGAGGAGACTTTTATTCTGGCTGCCGCTGTGATTTGAAAGCAGTGACGGCTTATTTTTGTGGTTTTGGCTCGCTCACTCTGCATAATGACGGCTTAGTTTTGGTGGTTTTAGCCTATTTAGTGGGCGGAATAACAACTTATTTTTTATGATTTCATTTCTATTTATCAAGGAGTAATCCGCTACTTTATGGTTTTGGGTCGGAAATAAGGTGGATACCTAACTAAATGGCTAGGATCACTTTAACCAATGGGTTTTTGGCTCAGTTTTAAGTGTGGTTTCAAGGCTTTATAGGTTCACCCCTATCTCACTTCACTCACTACTTTCTCGGCAAGTAGGACGACGCAGAAATTTTATCTAAGCCTCGATCTCTTTTCCGGCTTCAAGTGAGTCCCAACACCTCTATTTATAGAGAGGACACATCGGGATTAAAAATCCTCTGCTTAAATCCTTTCAGTGCTTCCGTTTGCAATTGTTAACCGGGAGAGGTCCCTGTAGCACCTGGGCGCGGATCCATCTTTGGCGCACCATGCCCCCTTTGGCCGCTTAAGCTACTATTCAACTTCCAAAATTTGCACTTTATCCCTCGATTTATCGTCACGATCCCGCTTTGCCTTCGTGATCTTTAACTCCTCATAACTTGACATTTGTTATGTTTAAATAGTTCTAATATCATATGCCGTGAGTCACATATCGTGGTACGAAATTGAGGTGTCTACAGAGCCCCTCAACGATGGAGTCTACTGCAACCCGAGGCTTATCGAGTAAACGAACATCGTTGATAAACAATACCTCCAATTTTGTTCAATTAAAATAGAAAAGGAATGCAACAGTAACGCTTATAAAACAATATTTTATAATGCTAACCAAACTCCATAGCTTAGACATATTTAGTCCATTATGTTATCGTAATTTTAATATATAAAAAATGCTCTAATGGTCGGACCCTAGAATAGTAGGCTACCTACATATCCATTAATAAAAGAACTCGACCAAAACGTAGTTCAAAGCTAAAACCTAAACTATCACTTGTACAACGATCGTTTCACCGAAATAGGCTACCTACGTATCCTTATACAATGAATAAGACCCGTAGTTCACTCCGCCGAGGATCAAATGTAAGTGCCGCAATGCTCAAATGAGCAAGCAAAGCTTCATCAAATGAGTGCGCAAAGGTAATTATAAAGTGTTGTGATGGTCGTGTCTATCGAAATAGACGCCTACTGCTCTTAGCCAAGGAATCGCACCAATCAGTTCGCTCCGTCAGACGCAGATGAATTGTTTCCTCAGAACGCCGCTTCGCTCGGAGAACAAACCTTTCCCTCTGACCGGTTGTATGCCCTTTAAAGAAAGTTTTCCAACACATCAATTGATGTCCTGAATTCAATGTCTCTTTAGAACTCAACCTTTGTTGGAGGACAAAGCCTTTCCCTTGCCCTGGTTGTTCGCCTCTAGGAAAGTCTTCCAAACATCATGTAAATGTAAAAGGAAAATACCTTCCTTTTCTTACCCTTTTGTGTGTCTTGCAAAGAAATTGCGCCATTCTTTTGCTACTTTGTTGCTCTTGTCGCTTTGTTGCACTTTGTCGGATTTTTCTTTTGTCGCAGCTTCCGAACTTTGGCTGAAAATCATTTCTGTTTCGCTTATATTTTCGGCTTTAGCCGAAAATCTTTCTTGATCCGCCAGATTTTCCTTTTTTTCTCTAACTACTTTCGTTTTTTTTCTTGTCTTAAATTTTGAATTATCATCCTTTTTTTTCTTCCATTGTTGTTTTTTGTTTTTTTTCGCCCATTTTTAGCGCGCATTTCAACAGATTTTTTGTTGCATGCAACCTATACATTTTTTTATTTTCATTTCTTGCACATGCATTTTTCCTCTCTCGATTTTTTTCTTTTTTTTTTTTCTTTTTTTCTTTTTTCTTTATTACGCATGCTCGTCATTTCTCTTTATTTGCATGCTTATTATCTGTTTATTTTCTTTTGATCCACTTTTTTTCCTTTTTTTCTTTTTTTCTTTTTTCTTATTCTTTTTTTAATTTTGTTTCACTCTTTTTTTTTTTTTAATTCTTTTTCTTTCTTTCTTTTTTTTCTTCTTATTCTTTCTTTACTCTCTTTTTTTTTCTTTTCACAAATTCTTACCTTCGCCGCTTGAATTTCTTGGCTTTTCTGCTTATTTTGCGGCTGATCTGCTGGGGATATTACTTTTCCTTTGCCCTCGGATGGATGCCCGTCAAGTTTGGTTAACAAAATTACTTTTGTTAACTCTTCGTTAAGGTTTGGGGCCATTTTGCAACTTTCGAACCTGGGACTTAAGTGTCGCATAGCTCAAACTTTGAAGGAGAAAAGGAAAAATTCATTTTTCTTCCCCTTATTAGTGACGGGAGAAAGAGGAGGGAGCTCTTGCTTCTTCTTCTTCATTTTCCTTCTTTATGCATTTCCTCCGGCGCTATTGCTGCTTGTTTCTATTTTCCTTCCATTTTTGCCCATTTTCTCATTTTTCTTTCGCCCATTTAAGTGTTTTCTCTAGTAGATATCTTCTTCATTGCGATCCAGGAAGGGGAAGACTCCTATGCACCAAGAATCTGGCGGAAGGAGGAAGGAATTTCCTCCTTTGATCCAGAATAAAATCAAGTACCAATATCCTAAGGATGACTGGGGTAATATCCTCCGCGATCGGAACACCCATGTGTCCAACCTTCCACCCACTTCTGTAAGTTTCTTTTCTTTTAGATCTGCTTGGATATTCTTCAGATCTGCAAGATTTTAGCACTGTTTGGCTTTTTTGGAGCATTCTTGACTCTGTTAATAATGCTTATGCATGCACTATTTATGCCTAAATGATGCAATTTGGTAATGATGCATGAAATTTATGCAATTTATTCTTGCGATGCATAATTGAACTAGTGGTCACTATTTGACCCTACTATGCATGATTTATACTATAAATGCAATTGAGGCTATAGGATGCATGTTTTAGGCTAAAATATATTTTTATATGCTATATGTTCACGAAACGGACTTTTCGGAATATAATGCAATTTTTTCCGAACACATTTTCGGGCACATTTTTCGGATGAATACAGGACAAAACATATATATTTTATGCCCTAAAATTTATTTTTCATGCATGCTTATGCTGTAGGGACATAGTAAATGACATAGGAATATTTATTTTCAGGATTGGTGACATTTTATTCTCTTTTTAGTGCACCCCTAATGCAACTTATTGGATAATAAATGCAAATGATGGATGCATGTATTACTTTATTTGATGCAAATGAAATGCATAAAAATTATGGGATGCTTACTAACATGATGCATGGACACTCTTTATTTTATTATGCATGCAAAAATGCAAAAATGCAAAAATGAGGTACATACTTTTAAAATGCAAAATACACTTTTTATGATGCCTAAAATGCAAAAATACCTATTTAGATGCAGAACAATACATATAATCTCTTTTCTTCCTTTTTTTTTTTTTTGTATTTTGTATTTTATTATTTTATTATTTTTTATTTTTATTGCCTAAAATGTCAAAATATATATTTAGATGCACAAAAATGCATCCTTTTCTTTATTATGCGAGAATGTACAAAGAATCCAACATATACTTTCAAATGCAAAATATACATTTTTTATTTTATTTTATTCTATTTTTTTATGCCAAATGCTTATTATTATTCACATTTTAAAATGATGTTTTTATTATAAAATGCATTACGAGAAAAATTAGCATGATACAATTTTATGATTTACGAAATACGATGCATGCAACATGTTTATTATTAATCATCATTATTATTTATTCTTTTTATTCATTCATATTTATTTATATTTAATTTTTTTTACGAGGAAAATAAAGATAGTAGACTTACCTCTTCGTTTCTTCTTTTTCAGTTCCGCAGGCCATTCCAGAGGGTCCCCAACGTTTCGGCGGCTCGTCGGACGCTCTCAATGGCCAATTCTCTCTTATTGTTGGTCTCACGAGGTCTCGTGGACGGAAAAAGAAGGGTGTCGGAAATGGGTAGTCTCCGGCTAGTTCATCGTCGGGTCGTATGAACATTTGGGGGATCTTTTCTATGCCATCGCCGACCGTGTCTTTAACGCCGCTTTTGATTCGTCAAAAGACTTTGAGTTCTTGTAATCGGTCGAGAATGTTGTTTTGGTTGGGATTGCTCGCTCAGGCTATCAACATTTTGGTCCTCGTCCCTTTACTTACGATAAAGTGGTAGTTACAAGTCAACCAACTTAAATGAAGAAATGGGTTAATTGACTTTTTGTCAGTTTTAGGAACTATACCCGAATTAGAAATGTTGAGGGGTGGGGGGGGGCACTAACAACACCGTCAAATCCACTCTTTACATTTTATTTTCTGCGATCAACGGCACACAATAGTGATAATACAATACCTTAATATGAAACGTAGGTAGTAGTGAGTGAATTGTGGCGGTGTACAGTGGCGGAAGCATAAATATTTTCAATCTGGTACATAAATTTAATAAAGTTTCAAATCATAATTGTTCTTTACACGTTTTCATACTTTGAAATCGTTTAATTATATCATCATTTGTAATGTTTCTAAGCAAATATTTTTCAATAAAACATACAAGACAATCATTTATAAAGTGATCACAAATTTGGTTTTCGTTTAAAAAATTTCTCCATAATCACTAAAATCAAATTCCTTTAAATCAACCACAATTTGGAAATATACACAAATAAAAAAATATTTTCATAAATCGACTACTTCAACCCCCAAATTAAAATGCTCTAATTTCAGATTAAATAAATATACATTTCCTACCAAGATATTGAACACACAAATTTAGGAAATAAAATAATATTATCATAATATCAATATATCATCTATCACAAATTCATAAATCACAATTCACAACAATTACATAAATTAAATATTCAATTAGGGCTACTTCAAAATTATGATTATTTCAAATTAGGACTATTTTAAAATAAGGGTTATTTTTTTTTAAATTTAAATCACAATTATAATTTGTTTTTTATTTAGGTTGGGGCAAATTGTAGAAATTTGATTCAGGTGGGGGCAAAATGTACAATATAGTATATTATTATTATTTTTTAAAAAAATTACTTCACAAGAAAAAGCCCCAAGTGGGGGCAACTGCCCCCATACTCCTTGCCTTGTGTCCGCCACTGGCGGTGTAGTTAGCCTATACTATTTGAAATTCATTCACCCAAGTAAAAAAATCCTCTTGTTTTAACCTTTTGTGTTAAATTGAGTGTTTTTCAAAATAAAATTTTGATATTTAAAAAAAATTATAAATCACGTAATTTCGTAATAAAATACTCAATTTTATATTTTTAAAATGAAAAATAAAAATATACTTCGAATTTTCATTTGAGAAACACGTCGTTTGAGTTAAACCTGACAAAAATTTAAGAATTGAATGAGTATATAAAAGTTTAGTAAGTTATAATTAATTTTTTTTGTCAAAATCTTCTTTGACATGCCTAAATTATCTTGGGACATTTAGAAATAAAATTTTATATTGTATACTTAATTTTCATTAAATAATTGAGAAATAACTAGGGTTAATATTTGAAAAGGAAAAAAAAAGAATAATTGCAGGTCGGTCTTTTTTTTTTTTTCCTTTCTGAAATTGTAATCATTACAATGCTTTTTTTTTTTTTTTCAACTGCATAAGTCTACTCTTTTATCTTCCTAAAACAACCCTCTGTCATTTTGTCATTCACTTTCTTTATTCATTTCTTCATAACTCTCCTTCCTTCTTTCTTTCTAGAGCTAGCTTTAGTCTAGAGGATCTTAAAAAGACGAGCAAATAAAGATAGAGATCGAAAACCAGAGTCGATTTTGGAGACTTGTCATGCTTTGGTCCTAGATCCAACAAACCCATATCTTGATAGGCAAAAATTGTGTATACATTTGTTTTTCTTTGCTTAGTTGTGTTCTTTCTTCTCTCTTTCTCTTTCTCTCAAAATACAACAAATATAGATCTTCATTTACAAAAATTTGGTCCTAAATTTAGCAAATATAGATTTTGATATGCAAAAATTGTGTCTCTATATGCGTGCTGCTACGTTTGCTTTTTCTTTACCTTGTTGTATAGTGCCTTAATTTCTTGTACCCCTTTCTTTTTTATTTTTCGTCTGCATTGTAAGTCTATTTTGTGCATTGGGATGCATGATTTTGAATTGCGATACTGGATTTTCTTTAGCTTTATGTGCTTGGTTGTCTGCATCACAATCTTAATTTGTACATCGAAATGTTTGATTTTGAAAATCAAAATAAACCATTTCTCTTTTCCTCCAAGAAAGAGAAATAAATCACCTTTCTCTTTCTCCATCTTCCCAGTTTTATGCTTGATTTTGAATTGCGATGTGTGCATCGTAATCTTAATTTGAGCATCATATGTATGTTTTTGAAAAAAATTAAAATAAATCATCCCTCTCTTCCTTCATCTTTCCAGTTTAATCTTTTGTTATTTTTAATACTAGTTTGCCACAATTTTATTTTTTTTCTCCGTCTCTTTCTCCATCCTCCCAGTTTTATATTTTGATTCAAAATCGATGCATCTAAATTTCTAATCAATGCATCGTAATTCCTAATTAACGCATCGTTATATACAAATAGTGTGAATTACTAGATTTGACTCTCTGTTAAACCAGGAAGCCTGAAGGAATGCTAGCAAGGTGAAATAAAAAAACTCCAGGCAGAAAAAATATCAAGAACCGAGAAAAAACTAGGAATACATATGTATCGATTTGTAATCTACATTTGTTTTTTGTTGTAGTTTATTTTCTGTATTAATTTGTAATTCACTTAGTATTTGACAATACATATGTTTCATTATTAACTATCTATGTAACGACCTGACCCAGACCCTGGCGAGGAATCCCGAGTCGGTCGCTTGGAACTAACACAAATGGTGGATATCATTATGGCACCTTCCAAAATTCACAAGCCAACAACGCTCTAAAGAAATCGTATCGCCAAGTAGCGATACTGAAACTCAAAATTGTATATGCGGAAATGCTAATAAGGTGAAGCCCCGAGCTGTAAAGCTCAAAACATAATCAAACGAACCCAAGAGATGCAATTGTCTCACGAAGGGAAAACAAAACTCGCGTATCACAACATTACAGACACAGAACAAAACCATCAACTACTTTAAGCCGGCGTTTCAACAAGGATCCAACCTAATAAATAACAACTCAACGACTAAAACATGGCGAAGATAAAACAACCAACTAGAAACCACGAGCTACAACATACTCGGGAAAATAAAATAAAGAAGAGCTAAATCAATGCTCGACAGAAGTCTACCAAGACTATAATAACTTATAGTGATGGCGAACTAAATACTAAACGAAGAATAAAATAGATAATCATTTACAAATTGCATGATACATGTCGGCTCAAGAATACTAATAATATGAAAGTCTAGTACGCTAAGCTTTACTACACAACGTACGTAGAATTTATATAATCCTACACAACCGTCCTTGTCGATACATAGTCAAAGACATGTCCTGAACACGAAGCTGTCCCATACGACCAACCGCGACAACACGGACTAGCCGATCTCACTAATATAACATGAACATGCACACTAAAATAAATAAAGGTCTGTGATGAGTCATAAAGTCTCACTAAGCTACTACATGTGATATGACAAGATGCACAATCATATAATCACATAAGATATCATTTCGTATATAAAGTATATACACAAATCAATAATATCAACATGTATAATATATATATATATATATATATATATATATATCAAGTCCCACAATAATTCACAATCAAATGTGAATTTGTGATATTATAATGGCGACAAGGGAAACAGTGACACAAACGTTTGAATGTTGGCACAAAATGATTTATGAGAAATGAAAAGATTTTATTTTCAAGTATTTGGTAAATCTTTTAAAAATATTTTTGAGTGTTTGACTATTTGCCAAACGTACGAAAAATGTTACAGAAAACCATATATAAATAAATATAAAAATATTTATATTATAATATTAATGCACATATTAAATATAAAATAATGTTCAGTTTTAAGTAATTTTCATTTAGTAACCCTCAATTTATCATTAGTGATGTCAAATCAATAAATCAATCTTTTTTAATCTCACAATGACAAATAAAAAATTAATAATTGACTTGAAAGAAAAAAATGTTTTAAAAAAAAATTGATAATGTTTGGAACGTCCCTAAATAATATAGTAGACACTAATTTTAAAACATAATATGTATTTATTAAATTATAATTTAAGTTAATATCACTTTTGACACATATTTTAGTGAGTCATTTAAAATTCATCCCAAACGTTTCAAGCATTAACCACGTTTCATATTTTTCGTCAAATATCTATAAAGACAAACACTAACGTGTAACCTGCTGTTCTAGGTTGCAAACCAGTTTGACCTTCGTAACAAGTGAGAGAAAATCGTCTCCCTCCCCTGCCGTAAATCTAACCCCCCTTTCTTGTTGACATTGATTTCAAATTCTTGGTTTCAATTCAAGCTAATCAAAACCCTCAATTTGTACCAAATTCAATGTCAAAGTCTAACAATTAATTTAGAGAAAAACTATAAGACTAATCGAGAATGAAAACTACATCCCAGTAGAGCCAACATGAGCAAAAATACTACACCAACCAGTGAACCCATCTCCATTCTCTCCACGCCAGTGCAAGCTTCCCCTTCTGAATTCTTTTCTTTCCCACTTATTCCTTCAATTCACCACCCATTAACGAGCTAGCAACCAACCAACCAGCTCAATCACAAATTTCCAAGATCCAACACCAACCCAGATGACTGTATTTTTTTAGTGTATCCAGATCAGCTACATTTAGAGTGTACACAGAAACCATCTTTTCATTTGATTCAATCATTTAATTCACCCGGTCTGAGTGTATTTTCTTAGAGGCTACCTTTTTCATGCTCGTGATCTGGCTCTTTTTTTGCTTTTGGTTCCCGTTTTGGTAGCCTTGGTGATGGATACACCCCTTAGTTCAAGAATTGTTGGTGGATTAGCCGCTTGGACCTGCGTAAATACAAAGGTAGTAACAAGAAGCTTCCCCTAAATCTGGACCTGCGTAACTTTGAAAGGGGCCAGCGCTGAGGTTCCATCCGGGCTTCTATTGATTCGATGTGTGAGATAGTCTCTTAAAGCAGTCTCCCTATAAATTGGGGGGTTTTCTTCAGAGATCAACTCCTTGATTGGCCTGTAAACTCTAGATGTATTACCTTCCTCATAGTACGTTCTGAAGAAAGTTGCGACTGAAATTCTTGGACCTACTTTTTGCGCCAGCACTCGGTGACTCACGCTTTTGAACTTATCATTAGTAAGGAGCTGCACAGACAAAGTGATACAACTTAATTATTCCTACCTCTAGAACAAGAGACTATCCATTTGAATGCTTATTTTTAACAAAAACGTGCTTTGCCACCCTATTTTGTATTATTAAGTTTCCAGGTTTGCTCTAGCAAGGTGCGGCAATTGAACCAAGGAGTGACAGCAGAATAGATGAGAAAACTAGTTTCAAGATTACGTAAACTTGCCTGAAGAAGATCTGCAATATTAATAACAAGAGCTCCTGGCTGTGGGGATACATCGACCCAACGATTTTCATTAAGGACTTGAAGGCCTCCCAAAAAATCTTGTAGAAGTATAGTAAAGAAGCCAGCATCGGTATGGTTACCTGCACCAATAGTCAACTCAGTTTCGGGACATGCTGGGTAGTAGTGACCAAGTAAGAAAAGCCCCTCAGCGCAACCCATATCTTTCAGGTGATTAGATTTGAGCCCAAGAGCCTCAGAGAGCAACTCAAGCAGGGTGAGCCCCAATCTCATGATGTAGTTTGAGTATTCATTTATTATGTCTCTGCAGGTAAACAAGTATAAACTTAGGCAGCTTAAGTTGATAGCCAAATCCACGCACTGGGATTAACATAGGTCTGTATGCAAAATTAGTTTTAATATGGTCGTATGAAAGACAGGGTAATACATGCCTAGGAATTCTAAATACAAAAGATTACAAGTTTCTGTGTGTGACAATAAAGAATACTCAATCTGCCAACAGCTGTAATGCTCATTATTTTTAACTTATACACCCTCCGTTGCAAGCAAAGAGTCCCCATTTGAAAGTAATTTTTTTTAAGAAAACGACATTTTTAGCAGCTCATTAGTAATAAAATGACACTTTTATGCCTTCATTTTTTTAAGTGGACTCTTTAAGTGAAACATCCAAAAATGGAATAGTAGACTTTTAACATGGAACGGAGGGAGTATGTAGGAGAGAATTTTCATCAAGAGATCCAAACTTAAGGTTTCATCGACCAACATATAAATCATAGTACTTTGATTTATGTATAAATTTCATTTTTCTTTTTAATATTTAATCTCAATGCTTAAATTAAAATTAACAAAAACATACATCTGGTTTCAGCATCAGAACCTCCATCTTTTGGTTACCGTTCCTTTTCATTAAGGGATTTCGGTACTATCGTGGATATCAGGTCAGTCTGCAGGTCACAAAGAACAAAGAGTAGTTTCCATTAGGGGTGTCAATCCGAGTCGCCAAACCACCAAGTCGAACCATGCGGTTTGGTTCGGTGTTGGGTGCTATATGGTTCAGCTCGGTTTGAGATTTTGGGAAGTCGAACGGTTTGGTTTGGTTTGTGGCTTGACATGTCGAGTTGAGTCAAACCGAACCAAACCAAACCATTTTGAGCTGAACCACCAAGTCGAACCGTCGAGCCAAACCACCAAGTCGAACCACCGAGCCAAACAACAAATTCTTTAGAATTCCTAACCTTTATACTTTAGTACTCTTATACTATTAATATTTTTATACTATATAAACTATAAGGCTAATATTAGTATTTAGGAATTTACCTTTAGACTTTTTGAATTTACGTAAACATTTTAAATATCATGTACGTTATTGTATTTTTATTATATTGGATTCAATTTATTGATTATAAGAATTAAAAATGTTAATCCTTTTATTTGAAAGTTTGTGCAATTTTTTAAAAAGTGAGTTTATGAATATAATTGTATTATATTTAATTTTTTAGTCTTTTTTCTTAACGTGTTTTTATAATATTTTCTTGGTTTACTTAAATTTTGAATGAGTAGAACTCTTTATAAATTAAGACCGAAATGAAACCAAACCACGGAACCAAGTCGAACCAAGTTGAACCATCATGGTTCGGTTCGGTTCAGCTCAAGACTTTAAACGGTTTAGCTCTGGTTTGATTTTTCTCAAACCGATAGCATGCGGTTCAGCTCATAATTTGTTCAAAGTCGAACCATTTACACCCCTAGTTTCCATCTCCAATGACAAGGAAAGTCCAATCTGAACAGCTGGAACTTGTTTCTCTATATTTCTCTAGCAAGAACAAAACAATAAACTGTTTAATATATTATGATCAATTTGTTTTCAGAAATTAGGGGATGTTCCATAGTTTCTGCAAACTTGATAACTTAAAGGTCTTTAACAATCTAGTAACTATGAACCAGAAGTATGGTCTTAAAATTCATATAGGGTAGGTTTGAAAAAGTCATGACATTCAGCCTAATATTGCATTTGCCCACATTCAATACAAGTTTTTGAAGGTTTGTAACTCTATATGTTTCTTCTTTCTTTCTGTTTGATTTCATCTATCAGATTAAGTTAAGTGTTTCACACTTAGAAGGGAGTTCTTGTTTAAGGCATTAAAATTTAAAACCCCTTTAACAAGCGATTGGCTAACCTTGGTCAACCCATTTCTCATTTGACAAATATTGATCTTCATCATCCAGGGAGTAAACACACAAATGAGGATTAGAGTCATCACAAAACAAGAGTTCAGGGCTGTACTTCAATCAGTCGCCAAGGCAAGTGTTTCTTTTGTGACCCAAGGCTAGGAGGCTAAACACAATTCTTCATTCATCAATAAAGTTGCTTAGACTTCCTAAAGTTCATAAGAATATGGCATGGCACGAGGAGATCGAAGAGCTTTAGGGTTAGAATGCATTTTCTTTGTCTGCTATTAATATGAAATTGTATTGTGGAACATACCACATTCATAATTAAGATATCATTTTTGGGACCGATGAATAATTAATTGAGTTAGTCTCACAACCTCCAACTAATCCGATATCGACATGAACCAGATTACTTTGGTTAGTTATAACCCAACCTCATAGTCATACACTTCTTTAAAGACTATTAGTCAAAAAGTTCAAGATTAGTTCATCAAACATATACTAATCTAATGCATAATTCCATGGATTATCGGGTGAATTTGAGCTTAAAGAAAGGGGAAGGCAAACAAATCGACAAGTTGTACACATGGAAGCATTAATTTAGTGGGTAGATTACCTGCAAACAGAAGGAACTTCTTGGGGATCAGCAGGATTAGGAGCCAATACACAGACAAATGAATCACACCAGTTTGCTGCTCCTCCTTTATGCAGATGAAAATTACTTGTATACACAAATCTCTTCAAGAACTCCCGCGAGTAATAAATCTTCTTCGACTCTGTTTCTTGCTCGTGAAAACCGCGAACTCCTTCAATCATTTCATTCAGAACACTCTCCAGAATTCCATGATTGATTATCTGGAAAAATCACCAATTCTCACAAGCAACCCTAATTTGCTCAATAATCTCATTGCGAACAGCCGTATCTCCATCAATGCCGGTTAAGTCGATGATTGGGATACTAACTTGAGAGGCGGCGTCTAGTGTAGAGCTTGATTTCTCGCCGGTTATTGGCCGGTCGTGGACGAAAAAACGCGGGATTTCGGTCAAACCGGCGTCGACGAGACCTTTGACGCCGGCTTTCGAATCGTCGAAAGCTTTCAATTCGCTATTACGATCGTAACCGTTGGTTGTGGTTGCCGCCATTTTCTCGGTTTTGTCTTTGAAGAAAATCTGGAGCATCCATCTACTGATCTACTTGAAGGGTGATCGCCATAACCCAGTGCTGGATCTGGTTAACAAAACAATTTTAAAAAAAATGTAAAAACTGGCCGCCATTTATTCTTTACAAAGGATCTTGTTTAAAGGAAAATGATTTCCGGAGAAAAATTTTCTAATCTTATAAAATGTAGTTAACTTAAAAGGTAACCTTAAAAATATAGTCAATTTAAAACGTTTTACAAATCTACGTAAAAAGTTTTTTGAGTTAATGTAAAAAGTTTTTTTAGTCAACAAAAAAATGAAGGTTTTTTTTTTTTTTTTTAAAATAGCTTACGGATTCATTTTTAATAAGTTATTTTCCAAATATTCAGGCTCATGCACCCTCCGTCCTTTTTTTATAATTGTACATATTTATTTACACACATAATATTTTATTAAATAAATAAATTATTTAGAAATATAAATGAAGTTTGTGCACACTATCTATAAATTATAATTTTAATAAATATTTATTAGATCCTAAAATTAGTGTCAACTATATTATTGAACATCTTAAACATTGTCAATTTTCTATTTTAAAACATTTTTTTTTCATATCAATTTTCTATTTTTCTAGACTAAAATGTATACAAAATAAATCGAGCATGTTAGCAAACTCATTGTGACACCAAAAGAGCGATTGGGTACCTAAACCCTTCCCAATTCGTAACTTAACCCCCAAACCAATATTTTTGGTATACTTTGATTTTTCTCTTTTTATCCTTAAAATTGAGGTGACGACTCTGTGCAATACAATTTTAGAGTCCATAATGAGACCGAATATATTTTACACATTTAAGTTTTAAAACTACTCGCTTTTCACGCAAGGAGGTTTGAAACGGGGTTCTCACGTGACATAACTAGCATACTGTTAGAACAAGGACCCCTATATAGATCCCGTCCAAACCTGGCCCGACATAGGCCATTCCTATCTGACTAGGGGACCATACCCGAGAGATAGACTTTTCACTATACACATACACCAATGACCGGGCAGGGCTATGCTCACTCGGGTAAGCATCCAACCATGACCATTAGACTTGTACTCCATGGCAGGTCAAATGTTTCCTTATATAAAATGAGTTTTTCCTTATTTGTTTCGACTATAACACGACCAGCCGCCTACCACACCTACAATTTAGGAATTCTCTCCAAACTCTAATAGGTAACTATGGAGTCCAATCCTATACGGATTCAATAACATTGGGTGGAATACATCAATCCCAGATTGGGTAGATGTAAGATTTGAATGTGCTTTATATAGTGGTCACACACTACCTCTGGGCATCAACATCATCCATGAACTTTAGGGCCCGCTTGTTGTGGGCTTGATGACCTAAGGTGTTGCGTGCTTAGCGGGCCAGTGTGCGAGTTACACGTAGCGAATCAGGCTCTTGGGCTCCAGGGCATTACAAATGGTATCAGAGCGGATCCCGGTCAGAATTATGGGAACAAATTGTTGTGCAAGCCAAAGTGTTACATCGCAGGAAGTGGGAGCCACCTCTTGATCCTCGTACAAGCCATCTTTTGAATCATGCATCGCTCGGAGTACGGTTCGGCCTTGACGAGGACGTCAAAGATTTAAGTGGAGGAGTCAATCCCAGATCGGATAGATGTGAGATTTGAATGTGCTTTATATAGTGATCACACACTACCTCTAGGCACCAACATCATCCATGAACTTTTGGGTCGGCGGCTTGTGGTGGGCTGATGACACAAGGTTTTACGTGCTCAGTGGGTCAGTGTGTGGGCTACACGTAGCGGACCGAGCTTTCAGGCTCGGGACATTACAAATGGTATATGTTCGTGTCCAGTAGTAGAGTGTGATCACCTTATAAATTCCACGCCAAATTGTCTTTGACTCACACGATTCTTACTCTCACGCCAAAGTGGTTTCGTGAGGACAAGCCTTACACTTCTATGCCAAAGTGATTTCGCGAGGCCAAGTATTACACTTTTATTAAAGTGTTGTTTCGTGTTGTTACATGTTGAAAGAAAAAGATCTAATCCATACACACAAACCCCGATATCGTCACAAACTTTCGGACGGCCAACAATCACATCAACATTGAAGATATAAAAGGAAAATTACTATACTTAATTACTTTTCATTAAATCTGAGTAAAGCCAATTTTTATCTCATACTTTGTCATAAGAAAATTACAATGGGTGAAATGTATTTGCTTATTTTTGGTTTCGAAAAAAATTTATAGGGAAACAGTTGAAATTTTTGTTCCAGTCAAAATTTCGGAGTCCATACCGGCCTAAATTCATGTTTTGGCACACATGAAAATTTCAAAATCTATCAACATGAAATGGTTATTTTGCATAAATAAAGCAAATATTTAAAGTTAAATTAAAAGTGACAATTATAAAGTTCTTTTGAAGCACTTTTCATTAAAGATTGGTTTTAATATCGTTGATCTCTTAGTTCAAATTGTTGTTTAAATGAGTTTGTGGAATAGTTTTAACTTTTAAATGTTGCTTTTGAATATCTTATATTCATGATATTAGGAAGAACTAGTTTAAATGTTGTTCTTTGCTAGTATTTAAAATTGTCATTTCATGAAGGTTGATGTTATATCCCCACCTATGTTGGTTTAGATTAAAATATTAAATACACATTTGTTTAGACAAGATAAAACTAATACTCCTTTCGGTTTCGAGCAAAAAAATACTTGTTTGAAAGGTAATATTTTTTAGCAAAAGTGCAAAACACAAGCCATCCAATTTTTCCATTTTTTATAATTCGGTCATCGAAAATTTGAAATATCTATTTGGGTCATCCAACTTTAGTTATATTGCAAGCGAGCATATTTTTTAGATGGACATTAGATTTAGTCGTTAAGTTATGTTAAATATCTTTTTTATCCCTGTAAATATAAAAAGAGAAATAATTATATTCAGAAAGGGTTTCAACGGTAAATAATAGAACTTGGAGGGTTTACAGATTTGTTCATCTTCATCTTCAATATAATCTCATCTCTCTCTCTCTCTCTCAAATCACACCTAAACCACCGCCCGCCTTTGCTCCATCTTTGCCCTCTCGCTCTCTCTTTCTCAAATCCCACCCAACCACCGCCTCCAATCACCACCATTACAACTCAGGTCAGCAAGACTCCGTAGCAGATATATTATCCCTTGCACACGAACCAATCCAAGCCCCCGAAAAGCCTCCACATCTTGCAATCTTCTGTAGCTGTGGAGAATTGAGAACCTAGGGGTTGCACTTGAAATATCTCTCTCCCACTCGCAACTCCGACAAAGCAAGACCCATCTCTGACTGTCGTCTGTCGCTGACGTCTTCAGCTCAGGTTAGCTATCTATGTTTCGACCAAGATTATCCCCATACACATTTGTCGTTTACTGATCCGACAACAAAAAATATATGAGGCTAGGGTTCGAAATTTGGAGCCCTTTTACAGTTCAAGTAAAAATTATTTGAGTTTTGACTTAAAGTAAACGGTGGCGGGAGGCAGAAATGGACGACCACGGTGAGGGTGAGTGGCGATGGGGATGTGGATATAGTATCGAAAGGTTCAATGAATGTGTCTGCGTGCGGATATTCTGGATCTGGAGGTGGTTTTGACCAGATATGGGTTGGGCCAGAGTTGAAGATTCGTTGCAGAAGAGAGAAGGACGGAGGGAGAAATCGGGGAAGCATGCTCACCGGATCTGAAGCAGGGGCGGCGATTATGGTGAATGATGGCATCATGGCAGAGCTGGGTTCCGGCGCTATAGAAAAGAATGAGTCGACCGGAGTCGAGCTCGTTGCCGTGGGCGTCCTAATCATATTCCTGAGATAGCACAATGTTGTCAGTCGAGCAGCGGAAGGAAACCGGCTCGGAGCCGCAGTTGTCACAGATCTTGGAGCGAATGTGACCAAAGTATCTCAGATCTGTAACTGTTTGATTAGAGAAGATGAAGAAGATTTATTTATTGAATTTTGGAGAAAAAAAATCAAGAGTGAAGAGTCAAACGGTGATTTATGTTTCCTAAGTTGACCGTTTGGAGTGTTTTCTTTTTCTGGTCAAATGTTTGTAGTTGGGTCACCAACCTAATATTTTGTAATTGGAACATTGAAAGTGGAATTATGTGTCTATATTTGTCAATTAATTAATTTTACTGATTTATGTAACCCTCAATTGGAGAAGATGTAGATGAAGATGAAGATGAACATATCTGTAACCCCCAAGTTCTATTATTTATAATTGAAACCCTTTCTGTATATAATTGTTTCTCTTTTGATATTTACAGGAGTAAAATAGATATTTGACATAAATTAACGACAAAATCTAACGTCCATAAAAAAAATGGGCTTGCTTGCAAAAGAACTAAAGTTGGATGACCTAAATAGATATTTCAAACTTTTGGTGGCCGAATTGCAAAAAGTGAGAAAGTTGGGTGGCTCATTTGTGTGTTTTGCCATTTTTTTAATAAGAAAATGACACTTTTAACAACTTATTATTAATAAAATAACACTTTTATGCTTTCAATTTTAAAAATAGACTTTTTAAGTGAAACATCTAAAAATAGAATAGTTGATTATTTTCCCGAAAGGCGGGGAGTAAGACTTAAGAATGTTGTTTAATATGTTTTTAAGCATCCGACTTAATAAGATAAGTGATCCGAATAAGCAGCTTTTTCCTATGTTATTAATTTAACTTGGAGGTGAGGATGGTATTATTATAAACTAGATTGACATCGCACGACATTAATATTTTAATACCAAAATATACTCTTGTATATACACTCCAAAAACCCTGAAAATAACCCAAGCAAAAACCCTTCTTCATACATCGTTCTCTCGTGCAAATCGACGACTACAACTCCACAACAGTTTTTTTTCTAGAGGGCAAAACACAAATGGGCCACTCAATTTTCCCGGTTTTTATAATTCGGCAATCGAAAGTTTAGAAATGTTATTTGGGCTATCCAACTTTAGTTTTGTTGCAGATGAACCTATTTTTTTTTATGAATGTTAGATTTAACCATTAAGTTATGTCATCTATTTTACCCTTCTAAATATAAATTTTTTTTTGTGATGTTAGAAATCCAAAGGGGTTTAACTAAAAAAAAAACCTACAGATGCTGCTTGTACAAAGAGAAGAGGCCAAAGTAAGATAAAAAAGAAAACTAAACATCATTTTGATTTTCAGAATACCTAAACGTAACACCAAAATTGATAACGGAACGGACCCAAGGATCTCCTAGGAAGGTATTAGGATGAATGACTCCGCGACCCAACGCCTTCGAGATGACGCGAACCTTGGAATTGTGAATGACGCCACAATTGGGATGACTCTCCAACTGATAAGTCGAATTCAATTATAAACAACGAATCCACGATGTTTATAATCCGAGCTTCCAATCCAGGACACTCAAATAATAAGATAATTTTCTAACCAGAAAATCAACTCAACTTTTATTAATCAAAATTCTCTACCTAAACAATGTTTAAGAATGCCTTTTTATAGGCTTACAAAATAAACCCTAATTCTTGTAGGACAAGAAAACTAATTAAAAGGAAACTCTAATTAAAAGGAAACTCTTAAATAAAGGAAACTCTAAATAAAAAGAAACTAAATCTCTTAATAATATCCTAACAATAAAACAATTAAAAACTAAAACGGCAACTTTCTGGATACCTTGCGGTCGCAAGGTCTATGGACCCCTTGCGGCCGCAAGCTTCACAGCTTCTCCGCATTTTGCTGACTTGCCACTTTGACCCCCTGAAGTATCCAAACAGTCTTCTAAGCTTCCAAACTTGCCTACAAGTTGCCAAACTTAACCAATAGATCCCCGAAATCTTAGAAACACTTTTATGGCTTGTCAAGATCATATCATATTCCCCCTCTTCAAAAGGATTTGTCCTCAAATCCGCACATGGAACTCGACGATTTGCCCGTGAGACAAGATTCATCCAATCCACCCATTGAGTCAAGAAGAAGTAGTCATCGATCATCCGTTTGATTAACCAAGAACAAGACAAATTTGAAGCTGTAAAATCAAACGGGTCTTCGTATACTTGCGATAGCTTCAAGTTTTCTTGAACCGTTGTTAATTTCTCGTCAGTTTCTTCTTTCTCTGCCCTTTCTCGCTCTTCCTCCTCCTTCTCGATTTTCTCTTTCTCAATCCTTTCTTTCTTCATATTTTCTTTTTCAATTTTCTCCTTTTCAATCCTTTCTTTCTCAATATTTTCTTTTTCAATCCTTTCTTTTTCAATTTTCTCTTTGCCCTCCTTTTCAATTTTCCATTCACTCATGCTTGTTTGTAAAACCAATAAATCATCACGAACTTGAGCAGGTGTTAAAGGCACTAAAGAGATCTCCCTATTCTCATACATGAAATTATATTTCTTTGTACCCATCAAATTGTAAGTTGCTCCTCGATCTGTTTGCCATGGTTTCCCAAGTAATAAGTGACCAACCTCCATTGGTACTACATCACACATCACCGTATCGGAATACTTCCCTATTCGAAAAGTGACAAGGGTTTGTTGGGAGACATGCACTTGCCCATCGACATGTAGCCCTAGCAACTCATAAGGCTGCGGATGTGTAAAGATTGGTAGCCCTAACCTCTCAACCATGTAGGAGCTAGCAAAATTAGAGATACTACCTCCATCAATAACCATACTACATGCCTTATTACTCACGTACCATCTAGTACGAAATATGTGTTTTCTCCATGCCTCAATCATAAACTCACTACCCACTAACTCTCGATAAAACTCCGTCCAATCATCCATAGCCGATGGTTTAGGAAGTTCGGACATGATGATTATTTTGGTGATTCACTCCCTTGCGTGTATGCACTCAAAGTCACAAAAAAAAATTTTTATAAGTAACAAATCCTAGAACAATTAGGATTTCAAAATTGAAAAACAACACGATTAAACAAGGATTGATGATCCAAGTTCAAGACAACTAGATGAATTAATAAATAAAAAAAATTAAATTTTTTTTTTAAAAGAGTGAACAGTGCCGATGAACATTAACTGTGAACAGTAACTCCGGCGTGAATAGTAACCGGCGTGAACAGTGATTCCGGCGGTGAACAGTAATTTTTTTTTTGTGATGAATAATAAACCCTAGAACAATTAGGGTTTAACAACAAGAACGATAATATGCAAAAATTAAGATAGAATGAAATTACCGTAACTAGGATTGCTCTGATACCAAATGATAACGGAACGGACCCAAGGATCTCCTAGGAAGGTATTAGGATGAATGACTCCGCGACCCAACGCCTTCGAGATGACGCGAACCTTGGAATTGTGAATGACGCCACAATTGGGATGACTCTCCAACTGATAAGTCGAATTCAATTATAAACAACGAATCCACGATGTTTATAATCCGAGCTTCCAATCCAGGACACTCAAATAATAAGACAATTTTCTAACCAGAAAATCAACTCAACTTTTATTAATCAAAATTCTCTACCTAAACAATGTTTAAGAATGCCTTTTTATAGGCTTACAAAATAAACCCTAATTCTTGTAGGACAAGAAAATTAATTAAAAGGAAACTCTAATTAAAAGGAAACTCTTAAATAAAGGAAACTCTAAATAAAAAGAAACTAAATCTCTTAATAATATCTTAACAATAAAACAATTAAAAACTAAAACGGCAACTTTTACGGATACCTTGCGCAAGGTCTATGGACCCTTGCCGCAAGCTTCACAGCTTCTCCGCATTTTGCTGACTTGCCACTTTGACCCCCTGAAGTATCCAAACAGTCTTCTAAGCTTCCAAACTTGCCTACAAGTTGCCAAACTTAACCAATAGATCCTCGAAATCTTAGAAACACTTTTATGGCTTGTCAAGATCATATCAAAAATCCCTAAACGTAACACAATTTAATATGTTAAATTACTCTATTACCCTATATCTCATTTAAACCAATTTTCTCCTACAACATTAATTTTCTAATAACTAACCCCATTAAATGCCATAACCCCTAAATTACTCCCTCAACCAACCCCATTACTCCCAACCCCTCTAACTCCCCTCCCAAAACCGAGACCTCTTCCCAGTAATCTCCCCATCTCTCTCAATTACTCTCCCAGTCCCTTTAACTCCCCTCCCAAAACCGATACCTCTTCCCACTGTAATTTCCTCGTCTCTCTCAATTACTCTCTCAACCAACGCCCATTACCCCCAAATTAAACCTAGCAGAAAACAAAGAAATTACTCCTTCTTCCCACCGTCATCTCCCTCTCTCTCTCTCAATTACTCCCTCAACCAATTCCCATTATCTCCAAAAACAGAGAAGAAAAAGATGATAATGAAGATGAATTTCTCAAAATCCATGGAGAAGCCCGCCCCTGTTTTTCTGGTAAAACAACCGCTAGATAGTAGCGACCTTTTCACAATCCGCTAGAGCAAAGCGGCACTAAATACACACTACTGCTAGAAAGGCGCGGATGTCGAGCAAAATAACCGTTGGGTGGTGGCGGATGTTTGACCAAACATCCGCTATATTCAAGCGGATGTTTGGCCAAACATTCGTTTCCTATTCGCGGATGTTTTTCTTTTTGGTTCAAATATGAGGATTGGTGTTTAAAAATTATTTTTTTGTTGAAGATTTGGGCCATCTGTTTTTGTTTTTAAATTTTCTGATGAAAGGCCATAAAAAACGGAGCCATGAAATGATGATTCTTACGTGATCTTTGCCAAAGGTCATTTTGACCGGTATCGGGTTTTTGATGAGGATAGAGAAGAAAAATAAAAATGGGAAGATGATGAATAGTAGGGTGGAAGGATGGTGAAATGAATTGGGGGAGGGTATGTTGTAATTGAAGTTAGGGTTTTTTGTTTTTATTAGAGTGGGGGTATTATTGTCATTTCAGCTATTAAATGGTGTTGCGTTTAGTATTTTAGGTGTTGCGTTTAGGGTGGCTCTTTATTTTTTATTGTTGTCTGTTACATCAGCCGTCGCCCCCCTCTCCCACCTATCTTCATCTTTCTCTGACTTGCGCCAGATCCTTGTATTTTTGTCGCTGGACCTGAACGACTTTATCAAAATCGAACTAAAAATCAGAATTTTCAACTGTTGAAGCCACTACAGCAGGCGGAGAAGAATCCTCCAAATTTTGAATCTACACTGAATTCAACCCGTCAACAAACAACTGTCGCTTTGATTTCGTATCCTTCGATCCAAAACTCGCGGTAGCCTTCATCGAAATCAAAGCATCAAGGTCTTCACTGGGCAATTGATACTTAAAGCAAACCTCATAATCGAAAATTGAATTCAATATATGAAGGAGGGAAGAAAACCTAACGTTGCGGTCGACGGTGAGGATTTTAATATCGCCACCAACCAACGCAGATCTCTATTCCTTATTCTTCACTCTAGTCTTCAAAGTTTCAAGCGCTCAGACCGATCTTGTGTCGTCGTCGCCACTGGTAAGCTCTTTATTTCTCCAGCCCCCATTTCGATTTATTCCTCCCCCGCTCTTGTTCTATTTCTTCATCCCTCCCTCCCTTCCTCCCTCATCGATTTGTTTCTCCCTCCCTCCTCTCGATTTGTTTCTTCCTGCCACCAATCTGTTTCTTATCTCGATCTATTTCCCTTGGTTCAAGCTGTGCTCATTGATTGGAAATCCTTAATGCCATTCATGTCCCAGCCGCACCCTTTATAATGATCCAAGACAAGTCTTAAATAGTACTGTGATAATTATTCAAGGAAAATTATTGAGTAAAAGTGGACTTTTTGCTTTATGGGTGGGGATAACTATACCCCAATTTCCTATTTCTACACCTCATTTATCTCAACACCCCCACTTTATTCCCACATCTCTATCTACACCCTCATCAAACTACCCATTTTACCCTTTCTAACCTAATCGATCTATCTCTCTTCCTCCCACCCTCTGCAAGTGATGAACTGTTCTCCCTTTTCTCTTCTTCACGCCAACTTGCTCTTCCTCTTCTTCGCGACAATGAGCCAACTCCAGTCCAAGTAATTGCTGCCATCACCCCCTTCAGTCCAATCGTCTTCTTTGTCGCCGGCCACCTCCAATTTCTTGGAGCCCTATTTCTGTATCTCTCGATCTCCAGCCGTCTCCCTCCGGCTTCAGATCCGTCTCTGATGCTGTCATGGCCGAACACAAATGAGAGTGTTCGTCTCATGATGGCCGAACGTCCCTAAGCTATTTCATCGCACCATAGCCGAACCTACCTCAGCTATTTCATCACGTCATGGCCGAACATTATCAGGGTGTCGGAGAAAGGTTTTTATGTCTTTTCACTCTATAGTATTTGTGTAATATTTTTAACTGGGGTGCAGAAATAGGGAATTGGGGTGTGGTTATCCCCACTCTTGCTTTATTCCTTTCTAGCACGTAACAATTGTGAGAGACGGTTTCCATGAATGGTGGTGACTCACGTGCCGAAAGTCAGAAACAATGCACTATTAATTTGTTTTCTACATTTTTCTATTTAAATCGTCAAACCGAACCATTTGGTTTGGTTTCGATTTGGTTCCAAGAGTCCCGTGATTCGATTCGATTTGAAAAAAACGTGAAATCGATATGAATGGTTCGGTTTATAGTTTTGGTTCCAAATTGAACGGTTATACCCCTAGTAATGGCTATGAGGAGTTGGAGAGGGGAGCCACCATGGAAGCAGGGGAGGAATGGGGGATCAAAGGGGATTATTGAATGAAAAACTACTTTAATGAAATGTTGCCCCTCGTACTTACTTTCACCGATTTAGTTCAACATATAATTGAAATTCCATTGGCTGAGATTTAACCCGATCCATCGACCGAAGCATAAGGTGTAGGCTAGGTCAAAAATAGATCTAAAACTAAAGTATGAAATCCATCCCTGCAGGAAAGAAGATGAGGAAGTGACAGTCTTCCATTCAAGCTATTGGATGAACTCCTACTGGACATTTTTTCTTTGAATTAGGTATAGCTTGCAAGGAAAAAGAAAGGAATTGTCCTAATACAGGATTATAGGAGATTCTCCATCTCAAAGGAAGTGGAAATTGAGATAAGAACTTTCTTTCCATATCTAATCTACAGTCTCAAAGGAATTGGCGTAGCAGTTAAAGAGAAGAATTATTCTTCGTTTGTTTAATGACAAAATTTGAAAATTAGATGTTAGATTTTGTGTTTTTGGTCTTTTTACATATTTCAAGTAAATTAAAGAAGAAACACACCTTTGGCCACTGTAGTTTACAAAAGGTTGCAATTAGGCCACTGTACCAGAGTTATCTTGCAATTAATCCAAATTTTTGGATGAATGTTAAGTTTGGACGTTAACATGGGTTAAATACCAATTTTGCCTTCGTCTTCATCTTCTCCAAAAAAAAAAATTCCCAAATTCAAAAATCTCAAATTCAAGACATTTTACAAATTTATAAAACCATGTAGTTACAAAAAAAATCCCAGATTCAAAAAAAATCTGGACATCATTTACAAATCACTTGAGTTGAGGGGGAGCTAGACAATTGGGTTTCTTTTGGCATTTTGATTTCCGAATCTGGTGTATCCCAGATCTGGAAAACTGTAGAACACCACATCTAGGCATGGAGCAAGGAGATCTAGGTAATAGGTGTTCCCATCACCTCTCTTTCTCTCTCTCACACATACTTACATTCTACTCAGGCAACCGATTTCTATGTTGGCTCTTTTAATCGTTCAATGTCGTCTCTGCAGCGTTAGCCTCTGCATTCAGACTCACCCGTTTTGGTGACGTGAAGATCATTAATCGTCGTCTGACGAGAATCTCTGCTCGCTTCTAGTGAAGCCTTGGCCTCGAAACTAATGCAGTCTATGTTCACTAATAAAACAACAAATCCAACATCACAGTCTGTTCCTCCTCTATGATGAAGTCTCCTTCACGTTACTACCACTCCCTTTCCTCCTCCACCATCGGGATTTCCAATATTAAGCGCACTCAGAACTTTATCGCCAAAGCAACTGCTCAGAGGTTAGCTCAGGTTATAATTTCCCAGGGCACCGACATTGATGATGGTGATGACGAAGACGAAGACGATGATCTGGAGTTTGCGCCCTCGTCTTTCATCAGGCCAGTCAAGGCCAAAAATGTTAATGGTAGGAACAACAAGCCTGCAATTATGCCTCCTCCTGCTAAGATCAATAGATCTCATTCTTCGTCTTTTTATTTTGAGAACTCGATCTTGTTTCGTGACTGCATTTTGTGTGATAGTATGATTTATGAAAACAATTTCCATAATTCTTGAACTTCTGTTTGACAATTTGAGTTGTGATGGAAAGTCGTTTAATACAATGGAAAATCACTCAAAATATGCATAAACAATCAGATCTGGAAACTTTAGAAGTAGATCTGGGTTACGCCTAAGAACACCAGATCTGGAAATTTAGATATGCTCCACTACTTCCTCTTCCGCCAAGGCTTCCCTTCCCTCCGAGTTTGTATCGCCAATGGTGATTAAATCGGGAATCAGATAGGTGAAATTTAGATATGAGTTTTGATTTGATTTTAGATTTGGTGTTCTCCTGTAATTTTCAGATCTGGAAATCAAAATACAAAAAAAAATTGAAGAAGATGATCATGAAGAGGACGAGGGCAAAATTGGTATTTAACATAAGTTAACGTCCATCCAAAAATTGGGTTAAAATGCAAGATAACTCTAGTACAATGGCCACTCCGAAAATTTTGATGTTTCATTGGCCTAATTGCAATTTTTGAAAAAGTACAGTGGCACAAATATGCGTTTTGCCTAAATTAATTTAGTTTTGACAATTTTAACATTGGTTTTCCTATTTTGCCCCTTAATTTAACATCTAAGTCTAACGTCCGTAAAAAAATGTGGTCGCTTGCAACAAAACTAAAATTGGATGGTCCAAATAACATCTTTAAACTTTTGGTGGCCGAATTGCAAAAAATGGAAAAGTTGGGTGGCCCACTTGTGTGCGATGTGCGCAAAACACAACTTGGGCAAGAATACCCGGCCGTATCAAGTAATAAATTGTACCTAAGTACGAGTTATCGATCCCACATGGAATGTACGTAATTCTCACTCCGACTAAGTACCAAAATTAGGCTAACTAATTATATTTGAGCGAAAAGAAAATGAATAAAAAACTAAAAATATAAACAACCTAGAAAACAATTAAATCTACACTACTGCGGAGGTGGTTTGACAACAACAAATCAAGATAAAAATATAAAGATGCATTATTTCTAGTCTAACCGGTGCTTAATTTCATCCTCTTTCTACTTTTCTTTAACTCAAGTCTTGGTAGTCGGGCGCACTATAGTGTTGACCACAGGCTCTCGCAACGTATAGAAAATCTAGCGACAACTCTTAGCTACGGGCTCTCGCTTCTCATAATATAGGAGAAAATAGCCACATATCAAAACAAGCACCCAATGACTATCTACACACGATCTCCTCTCGGTCTCACGTAACACAAACAATTATTGTGATTTTTGGAATTAATAGGACAGACTCTCGCATCTTATCCTACAATTCTAGTGATCATCTAATGGTTCGCTACGCCATTAAAAGCATGAAGAACACACAATAATAATCAAATGCATGGGTAATATTTCACAAAGAGAAACTCTCTATATTTTTTTACAAGTCATGTTGGTAGCCGAGACAACAAAATTAGTTAACTATGAGGTCTCGCATTTTATAATCAACCCTAACCTCCCCGACCTCGCGAATGGCTAAGGTGATTCAATCACGTATCAAACCGAGTCTCACAATGGCTATCGGTGTGTGTCACAAAACACCAACTATTAAATTGATTGGTCCGAAATATACAGGTAGCTCTCACGGATCTTAAATATTTATAAAATCATTTAATTATTGGCCAAATAATTAAAAGCATTAAGTTCACAAAATAATAACCTAACATGAATATGTACTAAATAAAGAGATAGATTAAATTAAAACACTACATTGGACATATAAACACATTGCATTCCATAGATAACTTAAGCACAAACTAATTCAACATTTACAAAAATAATCAACCCTAGAAATCATAACAAATATCTAAATATATAATTTGAAAGAATTAAACCGAAAAATTGCAAATCCGGGATTGAAATCATTTGTAGATGCTTCGTTGGCTCTTGATTTGAAGCTCTAAACCTTCAATGGTGATCAATCAATGGAGGAAAAGAGGAATTTTTGAAATAAATGGGGCTGGTGCCCCTTTTGGGAGCAATGTCTCGAAATGGGGACTTGGCCTCTCAAAAAAATGAAGGTTGGAGGATAAAAGGACAAGGCAGTAAAGGGCACCAATAGGCAAGGGCAAAATAGGAAGGAAAGGAAAGAATTGATGGCAAAAAAGGGAAGGGAAATGAAATTGGGTCACGGCCAGGAGCTGGGCTAACCAGGGAAAAAGGCGCGGGTCAGACTATGGGTTGGCGGGTGAGGGAGTGAGGGAAGGTGGGCGAAATGGCAGGCAAATGGGCTGGAAAAGAGCGGGCTGGGCGCGAGAAGCTTGGATCCGGAAGAGGAAGCAAGCGGGTCAAGGCTTGTGGATAAGGCGGTGACATGGCGGCTGGAGAAGGCGACAACATAGAGAAGGAGAATCCAATAATTGCTCTAGTGCCCTTGGCCTTCCTGAAGTTGGCGCCGCCTTCCTTTCCCTCTCAGGTCTTTCAATTTAGTCTTCCGCTAGCGCTCTTAGCCCCCGTTAGCTTGATTTTGCCTTGAAACTCTTAACGGACTTTAACCAAATAAATTCCAATTCAACTTTTAAGCCTGAAATTGCCTCGAACTTCATGCTAAACATCATATAAAAGCTCTATTATGCATGGAAACCTACATTAAGCACAAATACACAAATAATAATATTTCCAAGGCATAATTAACTCAAAAATAGCACAAAATAGAAGGAAATTCCCAGGAAAATTCGTGAAAATCTTGGGCTCATCAGTGTGCTTTACCTTTTTAGTTAAGAGCATCTCCAATGAGAGATTCTTATTTGGGTAAAAATCCCCAACCATTGGGAAACCCATTCTTCCCCAAAAAATCTTAGCCCAATTCCCGGTTGAAGGAAAATAAGAATTTTCCATTTAAGAGAGAAAACCAGCCCAAGAGAAGGAGAGTGAGGCGCACCGCCTCCTTGGGCATGTATCTCGCTCTCTAACAGATCGCGTGAGAAGGCTAGGAAGAGGTGAGTCCCACATGTTTGTTGGTTTGAATTGTTGTTTTTGTTTTTTTATAAAATTGACCATGAGTGTTCTTTGTTTTTTTTTGTTTTGTTTTTATATAAAACTTACCTATGTTCTGTTAAATCTTTTTTTTCTCTCTCTCTTCCCTTTTTACCGTTGAGAAATATTTTTTTTAAATAATCAATCTTCTATTTATAAATAGGGCTAGATGCACCATTCCTCCCTGAACTTTGGCCAGACACACCAGCAGTCCCTCAACTTCAAAAAGTATCACCACCGACCAAAGTAGACATTTTTTGCTCATCTAAGGTCCCTATCCCCAACACCGTTTGTATATTTTCGTTAAGTGAGCATGTGCCACTCACATGTACAAAATAAGGGGGCCATGTATAAGATCATCAAAATAAGGGGGCAATGCGAAAATTTTAATACCATCATTTCCAATGATGATCCATGTCAGAATCACAAAACCTTAATATCATTAACTCAACGTGTATACTCCTAATATCACCCATAAACAGACAAATCACAAAACTTCCAAAATTCAAGCCCAGATTATGACAAGATTACCGCATAGAAATCGAAAAATAACAATAATTCCAACTGTGAAATTAAAGGAATTAGGGACAGATCTTACTTGTTTTGCAATATAAGGGATTTCAATTATCCCAAACTTTGGATTTGCTGTGGTGGCGTGAGAGAGAATGGAGCAGGGGCTACTTGTGTTGATGATGCCGAACTAGGGAGACAAAATCGAAGCCATGGAGACGGAGGCATGCGGCTATGGAGAAGGAGCAGGATGCTCTCTGGGTTGGGGACGAGGCAGAAACGATGCCGGGGGCGTTTTGATTGGAGGAGGCAATTAAATCTTGTTTTGTAATATAAGGGATTTCAATTATCCCAAACTTTGGATTTGCTGCGGTGTCGTGAGAGAGAATGGAGCAAGGGCTACTTGTGTTGATGATGTCGAATTGGGGAGACGAAATCGAAACCATGGAGATGGAGGCATGTGGCTATGGAGAAGGAGCTGGATGCTCTCTGGGTTGGGGACGAGGCAGAAACGAGGCTGGTGGCGCTTTGATTGGAGGAGGCAGATCCGACATGGATCATTGGACCCTGATGGAGAAGATAGTATTAAAATTTTCATATTGCCCCCTTATTTTGATGATCTTATACATGACCCCCTTATTTTGTGCATGTGAGTGACACATGCTCACTTAACGGAAATACACAAACGACGTTAGGGCTAGGGACCTCCGATGAGTAAAAAAGACATATTTTGGTCAGTGGTAAAACTTTTTGAAGTTGGAGGACTGCTGGTGTGTCCAACCAAAGTTTAGGGACGAATGGTGCATTTAGCCCTTATAAATAATTCTCCAATCTCTTATCTTTCTTCATTTTCTCTTCTAAAAATTTACTCTTTATTCTCTTTTCATTATAAATTACTATCTTTGTTTTAAAATTTATTTGTAATATCTAATATTACAATTAAAATTATAAATGGATTAAATTATTTTATTTATAAATAATATTTAAATTACAAAATATTCATTAAAATTTAAAACGAATTAATTTATTTATAAAACAATATATGAATTAATTAATTTGTTTGAAAAAATATAAAAACAAAAAAATAGTCAAAATAAAGTTGATGATTTAGTAGCGAGACCCATGTAAGAATTGAGAAAAATGAAAATCATTGGGAAGATAAATTTTTGAAGAATTTTTTTTAAAAAAATATATAGGTGACAGTAAGACCTAGCTAAGAATTGAATTAAAATTTCTCCTTATTGGAGATGTTCTAATGCAGAGTTAACAGGCTACTGCTCCCTCCCTTTCTAAAAAGACGTCTTTTTTTTTTATCGGGCACTTTCTAATTTTTTTTAAAATTTTGAGAGGCTACTTCTTCCATTTTATCCTTGATTTACTTCCTACTCTCCCATAATGAAAAATACACTACATTCTAATATTTTTAATAAAGTGAATTATCTGTTTTGAATATGTGTGCTGAGTCAAACAAAATTCTTTTATAAGCTATCATTGTTTAGGGAAAAAAAATAAAAAAGTAGAAAAATAAACTTATTTTAAGACTTTACAAACAAAAGTTGATGGGATCAATTTGTTTCATGGAAAATAATTGTTCGCATTTCCGTTGTGAGGCAATTTCTAAACAATATAATAAATGTAAAAAAATTCACAAGTCAACGAAAAATGACCATAAAACATTCAAGTTAGAATTTGAATAGCTACATCAGTAAGTTTTCTCTTCCCTTTTCGTTGCCAGTTCTATGGGTCCTTCATGACTGAAACTTCCATCAAACCCATGTTATATCTGCAATTTTTCGAATTTATTAATTCTTGAGATCGAAACTGAAAGCAAATGATACAAAAATTATGTGGGTGTACTTTTATGGTGGACCACAGTCTTCACTCATGGCAACTGGCAAGTATGGCCCAGACAAATCTCCATAACCCAGTAACAATTCAAGTTCAATCTCAGTTTAAAAGCCTAAATCTCAATTCTGAGAATCTAATTTAAAACTTACTTACAACCAGTAGCTTTGACAGCAAAACAATGCAAATCCAAAACTATCACATAGAACTTAGAGCAGAAAAGAAGTCGCGCAGGGGGGGGGGGGTGGAGGATTGAATAAACCTGAGTCGACTGGATCTGCGGATTCATACTTAAAAACTTATTTGGCAAGTCGCTGAACTCATAGGAATTGCCAGTACTTTCTCTTCAAGTTCCTCCAATTCACATTCCCAATCAATGAAACACATCTCTTGCAACACTTTTGAGTTCATCAGCAAGTACTTAACCAGTAGCAGCTCCTCTTTGCTTCCATTATACACTTGGACTTCTATTTTTCTCAGTTGGGATGTGAAGCAGCTAGGCAAAAGCTGCATCTGCATCTCCTCGGCAAGATTTTCATTATTCGCGGTCACAAGAGGTGACTTGATAAAGAGAGAAAAAAAAAACTGTAAGAAGGATGCTATTAAATGACCAATTTATCATACAGGTGGTTTTAAACATATACTCACCTCATAAATAGTCAAGAATTCAAGGATAGGCATCATTTGAAGCACACTTGGAACCCATGACATGTAAGTAACTCGCAGTTCCAGAACAGTGACATTATGAAAGGTAAGTAGCCCTTTATCAGCCATGCAGACGGCCTTGTTAGCAGCAAATGAAAAACTTTCAATTAAGACAAAGCATATATATATGCCAGCAATATGTTAACACTCATTTACATCAATACATAAAGGTGGGTGTAAACTTACGGTCATAGTTTCAGCTTCTAACTCCAAATGCTCAACATTGGATATTGACCTAAGAAGATCATATGCTCGAATAGCATGAAGGTGCGTTACATTTTTGGTGTCCAACGAGTCTCCAACTGCTATGCTTGCTGTATGCAAAATGGATGGGTTCTTCAACAAATACCGAGCGCAATGAGAATCCAAAATTGAGAGGTACTTAAGAATTGGAGCATCAACAAGGAACATTATCTCATACTCTTCAGGACTAAATTCAGATACCATCAAGATGATACTCAGCTTCTTCAGTGCAGGTGCATAAATGTCAAATGTAGTGTCTCTCCCCATCGTCAGGTTTGCATCTACAGACAAATCTTCAAGCACAGGGCAGCTACGAAACAGCTTTCCAGTTATATTTTCTGTAGGGTTCTTAACAGAAATTCTGAGGGTCTTAAGCTTCGGAAAGTAAATAGTGGCTGGAAGATCAACAAAGCAACATTGGACAAGGGACAATACAACCAAGGACTCACTTGTAAAGAGGTTCAGAGGCAAGTATAGACAGTATAATGGCTGAGCACGCTTAATATGAATCTCTTGAACAGAACGTTTGAGGGCAACAGATATCCAAGAACGGAGACGATGTAAGTCAATTTGAGAACCTGCTTGGTTGGACTCCAAAACAAACTTCCGAATACATGGTGAATCATGAAGGTGCATTACTCTATCAGCAAAGTTCATAAAGCTACGCATGTGAACCTTATCAACATAATCTGACAAGACAAAGTTAAAATTCTGCACAGAAGCCCAAAGGTGCTTCCATCTTGTAGACAGAATGCTTGTTCTCACGGCATATTTGGTCTCTAGGAATGAAAGAATGTGAACAAGTATTGAATCTGGTAGGTTACTCAAGAGACTCACACTTTGATCACTTATCATTACTCTCTTCGCTTCTTTTCCCTCCATTTTCAAAATTAACCAAACGCAGTCGGAACAATTAGTGAGCAACTACGTAAAGCTCAGGCTTGTTGCTCAGGTACTCAACCCTTCCTTCTTCTGATAATCAAGAAAAAAAAAATCCAACCGATAAGTCAAATGATAATCCAAAAGATGTTATACTCCATCCATCGGTGGCTAATTGTGCATCACTTTTTCGCTTATCGCATTAATTTTGGGGCTATTTGATAATAGAGTCTTATCGATCTTAGTTCGTATCACGGAGCTTCACTGTTCTGCTCAACCCACTAACATACGGTGGGTCGGGTAAAAAAGATTTTACTTATAAAAAATACTCGTAAGACCATCTTAACCAAATATTTGCCTTGATATAATATCATTTACATAAATGCTCTAAAGTTCAGATTATAGTTTAGCAAGTGCGTTCGTGATAAATAGCAAAGGTAAAAATTGTAACTTTATAACACATTGATTCATTTTGGAACAATTTTTTTTACGGAAAAGAACACTCAATTAGGATCGGACTGAGGGAGTATTTGACATGAAGAAACGAAGTGGGGAAGAAAAACACAGATAAAAATGACTCAAAATTGAAGATAACATAAACCCTAAGAGCCCTTTAAAAACATGATTAAATTAAACAATCAAAAAAGCCTAAAACAGTGTTATCGACTGTTGTTTGTAGTAGGTTGGCGATGATGTTGGTAGAAACGTAAAGTGAAGTAAAGAAAGAAGCATAAGATCTTACAACTCCGTTACGGTCGCTCAGGCATTCCCTCTTATTTACTCCGGCGAACCTCTGAATTCTGAAGCAGGATACATGCATCAAGCGCCTCCAATTTCCAAACTATTTGGAGCCGTCGAACCCTAGGTTCGTTTTTTTAATTTCTACCTAAAATACCCCTCCTCCTCCTCCCGTCCTTCCTTCTCCACAATTCCATGGCGAGATGTGCCCCTAGTTGATCGTCTTTTTTTTAATAGCCCTTGAAAGTTTTCCTAAACCAAAAATTAAGGGGGCAATGCAAGTCACATGCTTGCAGAACCACAAGGAGACGTCTAGCAATAGGATATACGATACAAGAAGGCTTGAAAGTGGGCATCGTTGCCTCCGATGTGGGCATCGCTTGTTGCGACGTTGGCATCGATTGTTGTGATGTTGGCATCGGTTATTGCGATTCTTGCGTCGATGATGCAAATTGGGATATTTTCAGATGATTCAAGTTACAATATTGTTTCAGCTGAATGAAGCAAAACTGAGATATAGAAGCAAGAATAAGTTGTTGGAAGCCACCCTTACAAGAAAACATAGTTATGTCAGATTAAAAAAAACCAACATTAGTCTCTTACAATAGGATATACGATACAAGAAGGCTTGAAAGTGGGCATCATTGTCCTCTGATGTGGGCACCATTACCTCCGATGTGGGCATCAGTTGTTGCGAAGTTGGCATCGGTTGTTGCATTAATTCTTGCGTCAACGATGCAAATGAGGGTATTTTCAGATGATTCAAGTTACAATATTGTTTCATTTGAATGAAACAAAACTGAGATATAAAAGCAAGAATAAGAAGTTGTTGGAAGCCACAAATGATGACATAGATGGTGAAGCCCATCCTAAGCTTTTCAGATAATCAAACATGTATTTATGACACAATTGCAGACAAACGTGAGTGGAGAACAAGAGGTGGAATGTGACTTTTTGTCTATTTATGTACCATCTTTTTCTTTGAGGGAAGACAAACGGTGCCCAATTTTTTTCCATGCGACGCCCAAATTTTGGGTAGTGGCTTTTGCATGGCGACGCCCAAATTTTGAGCGATGCCCAAAATTTTTTCCTTGTGATGCTCAAATTTGGACTATGGCTCTTTGTCCGCGCGCCTTTTCCTTCATTAATGGTATTTTCATCATTTTCCCTCTAAAAGTGTACTTTAGCAACTAAAAACAAATATATGAAACTTTTCTAGTTATAATTCCATCATATAAGACCAGCTCGGTTATCACCCAATTTTATTCTTACATTTTTTAAGCTGTTAAAACAGTTAGGCTAGCCTCCCCAACCCCACCACCTAAAAGAGGTGAGTTGAGTTAGAAAAATACGAGTCCACTAGAAGATGAGTCAAATGGGTTGAGTTCGCACGGGTTGTGAGTGGAGGTAGGGGCGAGGAGTGTTGGGCTGCAATTTACAAGTTCAAATAACAAAAGGGAACCACGAGTTTGAAACTATGATCTTAAATCATTTTCGTTCAAAGTGTGAGATTATTTATGATATCTTAAATATAACTAAATGATTATAAATTCATTAAAAAATGACACTTACAACAATATATGTCACAATAAAGTATATTAATCACAATATTCATCGGGAAAAATTATTATAAGAACGAACAAAATAAGTCATAGTAAACTGAGTTTTTTATTTCCACTTTACACTACTAGTAGTAGAGAATGTTGTTCAATTGTGAATTTTTTTTTGTTATTTATTATTATTTTTTTGTGTGGTTAGTTGAGAAAAATAATTGGTGGGTTAACCCGTCTAACCCACAACCTATGATTGGTTGGGATGGGTTGGCAATTTCTAGGTCCACTATTTTCGTGGGTTGGCTCGTCCCGGTCCACCAAATGATAGAGCTGGCAAAAGAAGCTCAGTCCATCCAATATTTTGAAGGGCCAGATTTCAAATATTGGCGATCTAAAAACAGTGGGCCTTTTTGGCCCGGGCCAACAGGCCCATGGATTATCCATGCTCGGATAAAAAAATCTGAGCTTTATCGGGTCAGCCCAACCTAGTCAAATTTAAATTAAAAAAAACAATTTTTTTCTAGTATAGTGTATTTAATTTGTTGACAATATAAAATTACAATATTGTATTTGTATTTTTTTTCTATTACATTGTATTTATAAATTAATATTCATTATTTCTTATAATTTATATTCAATTTTATCTATTGATTTTTATTTTCTTTTATAATATAAAGACGTTCCTTTCTCTTTACTTGCAACAGTAAATTAATATTTATTTATCTTTACTTTTTCTTATAAAATTAGATGCACCAGAAGTTGAAGAGATTCAATTGTCTATTGAAGCTTCTAATATTCTTATTCTTAATGAGTGAAGCTTGAGTCTTACTGCTACCCTGTTAGACGGCTAGTGTCTACTTTTTTCATTCAAAAGTTGTATAATGTATATTAAGTGGTTAACTATCAACTCTGAATTGGTGCTACATGATTTGGTGCTACTACATTGACCTTTTCAAATATTTTGGTTAAGAATTAAGAAACTTATAAGTTGTAAGGCACAAACATGAGTTTATATTTTTATTGATGTAGTCGTGTTTCTTATATTGAATTTGATGATGCAAAAATCAATCTTGGGCCGTCCGATTTGATAAGTAGGATATCTGAGCTTGATTGTATGGATTGGATCTCTTCACAACCTGCTAAGAACACGAAAACACCTTAGAAAGGTTTGGCCTCGTGAAACCACTTTGGCGTGAGAGTTAGTATCGTGCTTAATCAAAAAATAATTTGACAAAGGTTTGAGACTGTAAAGAGTGTGTACCTTGTTTAGGGTTTATGAAGGGGTATTTATAGGCCCCAATGTCATAGAATTCGTTTAGGATTCACTTCCATATTTACCTAATAGGTTTAGGAGGAAACTCCTAAATTATAGGCATGATAGCGGCTGGCGGCAAGAATGTCAAAGCAGATATGACAAGTGCTCTGCTCGGATAAGGAAACTTTTGACCTGTCTTGGAGAGCAAGTCTCGGAAATTCCCTGCTCGATGCTTACCCGGGCGAGCATGGCTCTGCCCGGCTGCATGATACAAGTCTTTATGATGATAAGTGTAATTCCTAGGCATGGCCCCCTGATCGAGCAGGCAAAGCATGTGTTCGGCCAGGCTTGGACGGGATATATCTAATTCTCTGCTCAGATACTCTGTTAGATCTGATCGTTGGTCTTATGGGTCCCATGCTAACAAACTCATGACCCGCACGTGGTGATCGCTTGTGATCGGGTTTGGGCCGGACACAATAAAATTATTGTATTTTTTTACGTGCTATATACATTAGGCTTTTCATCACATGTTTTTGAATTTTGAGTTGTAAAATTTATAATTTTATGTTTATGGTTGATTTTATTTCGGGCCAGGCCGATCCGGTTAAGGCATGCCGAGTCGGGCTAGCATTTTGATAGGCCCATTGCTAGCTCTAATCCAATACCAGAAAAACCCAGTTAAGCTTTCAAATTGTAGAACTTAATGGAACTAGAAAAGATCCAACTGAACATCAAGAGGTGGTTGACAAAGTCAGAGTGGCAGCACTAGAGAATTGGGGTTTCTTCCAATTTGTCAATCATGGAACCCAGGGGAAGCCTTGTTTGTTCGAGAGCATCAGTGGCATGCTTCGTTAGCTAAGGTTTACTTCCAACCTCAAAACTGTTTGAATCTATAAAGGAATTGCTATCAGAAGAGAACCTGACCAATAGTTATTGGGAAACCACTTGCAATTTGCAAACAGAATGCTGAACTTCCAGGCAAAGGGACTTGCTGGTAGTGGTATACGTGGTTTGGTTTAGGCCAAAATTACGAACCGAATCATCCCTTATTGTTCCAAATAAATATCCACAATCGAATCCTTTATTTATTGAGTAGGTCATGAAAGACATCCGTTAGACAGAGGTAATAGAGCTATGCAAGTTAAATGAGTTAAAGATTCAAAAATTGCAATGTTACTCCTCAATTTTTGAAAATTGCAGTGTCACCCCTCAGATTTGTAAATAAAAAATTTCACTTTTGGTATTTAAATTGTCACTAATAGCCCACAAAAGTGTCATTTTTAGGATTAAAAGTGTCACGTTTGTATTAAAAATGTGATACTTAACGAAAAAAATGTGTCAGTTTTGACATTAAAAATGTTACTTTTTAGCATTAAAAATGTCACTTGTGGCCTTAGAAGTGTCACTTTTTATTTTAAATAAATTTATCACTTTTGACATTAAAAAGTGTCATATTTGACTTTAAAATGTATCACTTTTGACATTAAAAAGTTTAATTTTTTTTTAAAAAGAGTCACTTTTGACGACAAAAGTATCACCTTGCATTATAAAAGAAAATCATCACTTTTGACTTTAAAAAGTCAATATTTAGCATTAAAAGTGTCATTTTTAATATTGAATGTGTCACTTTTGACTCCAGATATATTACGTTGCAATACAAATGAAAATCGTCGGTCTTAATAGTGTCACTTTTTTTACAATTAAATTGTCACTTTTGGTCAAATTATTAGTGTCCCTTTGCATTTTTAATTAATATTTTAATTTTTTCCCTTGACAGTATCACTTTAAACTTGAAAATTGTCACTTTTGCCTCTAAATGCGTCATTTTTTACATTAAAAATGTCACTTGCATTAAAAATGAAGTTAATCAAAATTTTAAGTTGATTTAGGATGAAAAATGCAAAGTCTGGAGGAAAGGGATTTCGACAGTCAAATTTTTAAAATAAAGGGGCACTAGAGCACGATCTGAAAGAAGGAGGGCACCGGTACAAATCACCAAAGTTTTTATTAATGTGATGTCATGTTGTGAGTATGCCACATGTCCAACCTATATTAATTATGGTTGAACCTTTCCGATCATTTCATTTTCAACATGTACATCTGCATATATTTAATTACGGTTGGAAATAGATTCGGGTTGGGTCGCTCCATCTCACCTGCTTCCAGCCCACTTCTCTATCTTATTTTGACCTATTTTTCTTGATGGATAACCCACAGTTTCTGCAAATGAACTGTCTTTGCTATTCTAATCCCTATCAAAAAAGGAAATAAATCACATTATATGCCCATGCTCTAACCAAACCCAACTCCTGTTTCTTTCCTATTTAGGGCTCCGTCACACATAAGTTTTTGCCTTCTGGTATTTATAACATAGTTAATTATTTTTTCTTAATTCGTATATTAGGTCAAATACGACAATCTTTTAAGAAGTGTGGAGTAATATTTCTAATAATGTCATTTTATCTACATCGTGAGTAATATTTTTGCACTCTTTTTTTGTCCCTGCACATTTGGTCAAACCCTAGCTCACTTTGAAGAACCGCGATCAGGTAATTGCTGTAATGCTGTTAATTTTGGCAACTGCTTTCTTCTGTAAAGGCTAAACCAAGCTCTGTAGCTTTTGGTCATCCATATCAGTATTATCATTATTCTTGTCTCTAACTCGGATGTACACATGTTTATCATGAATTTTGGTGCTATGGAGTGTCTTTTAATTGCCCAATAGTCTAAATCGAAACACGTTCGGGAGGCGGCAGCGGCAGCAGCAACAAGCATGACACACTTCAGTAATGGAAAATCTTAGAAAGGATAATCTTACATGTATTTTATATAAGACGAATCCTCTTAACTTGACCCACCGTGCGTTGTTGAGTTGTAAGATAGTAAAGCTCCGTCTAACGAATTAAAATCTGTAAGACAGCTTTTACAGGAAACATATCATTCATAGTCTTTAGTAATTAGCTAGAAACAACAAAGAACATGGAAGCTAAATAAAGTAGGTGTTCAATTAACATTTGTTTGAATAAATAAAGTAGGTGTTCAATTAATATTAACTTTGAATAAATAAAGGGAAAAATTATCAAAATAACAATCGTACTATTCGTAGGTAATCGATTTGGCCAACCACATTACAATATCTTAAATGTAACCAATGTACTCAGTATATTGGGTGCGATGTGCTCCTTACCGTCAACGCCCTATTTTGTAACAAACTTGTTGACGTGGATTAATGAATGGACTATACGAAGGGTATTTTTATCTTTCAATAAACCCAGAAAGGTGGAATTGAAGGAAAAATGTTTAGAGAAGAAATGAGTGCAATTGAAACCTTCTGTCAAAGAGGTGTTAATTTCTTAAACGGAAAGGTGAGTTGGTAGCTGACGTGAACACGAGCGGGAACCGACCCATTTCTCGTGTTTTCGATTGCAAATAAAACTTTGTATATTATTTTGTTTTGCAAAATAAACCTTGGACCAAACCAAATTTTAATTATTTCCCACCTTTTCGCTTGTAAATAAAAGCTTGTACATTGTTTTGTTTTGCAAAACGAACCTTGTACATTGTTCTGTTAAGTACTATTAATAGAAGCTACTGCTACTACATGACGAATTTATATTAAAATGATCAATTTCACCAGAAAATTACACACACACACACACACACACACACACACACACATATATATATATATATATATATATATATATATATATATATATATATATATATAATTATTAGTTATTTCATTTTTTAAGTTTTTTTTACAGAAAAATCAAAATCTGTCAATTACCAATTCATTGATCAATTTCAATATTTATCTTATTTTATTATTGTTCAAAGTATTTTGATTTAAAATTTCAATTACTTGTAATAAGTTTAGAAAATCATGCATCTTATTTTATAAATAGCATTTGCAAATAAAAATATTATTCGAACAATGGGTACAAACTAGTTGAAGACTGATTTAATAGTCACATAGCCAAATCAATACATCCATTAAAGCTAGTAATAACATCACAATAAGTCTGTCATGATTAACAAAACATGATTTGCACCTCCCTTGCACATTACCTCTACTCTCCACAAGCTTAGAGCAACTCCAACTCTCCAAGGGTACCCCTTTTCCCTCATTTTGGGGAATTTTGAGCCCTCCAGCCGAACTCCAAATTTGGGGTAGTGAACAGTGATACCCCAAATTTGGGGTTCCACTGTTCATACTCCCAAATTTGGTATTAGGTGGGACCCATGATATAAATTAATTTTTAATGATTTTGCAATTGTTACAATTATTTATAATATGATATTCTTAATTTAAATGTATTAAAAACTAATAAATAATAAATAAATATTATTATTATTATTAAGTATTTTTAAATTATTGAACATTATTAATTCAATAATTTCTATGAGTGTTTTTGCAATTTTTTTTGATGTATGATTTTTGTTATATTTTGTATTGATTGGAATATTTTTTATGGTATTTTCAAGTACTTGTAAGTTTATTAAATTATATTTCTTCAATTTAGTTAAAAAATTACTAATTTTTAAATATTATTAATGACGTAAATAATATTATAAACATATAACTATTAAATATACTAAAATTATTAATTGTGCAATCTTAATAATTATTATTTAAAAGGTTAATAGCAAATTAATATGCATGTTGATAAATAAAGTAAAAGAAATAAAAATATAATATGCTAAGGAATATTCTATTTGAGGGTAATATTTGAGGTTGTGAGTTGGAGTTGAAATAGTGTTTAATGTTGAAATGGACCAAATTTGAGGTTAAATCTGACTAAATTTGGGGTACATTGTTGGAGATGGTCTTATCCCTTACATATAATGTAGTTGTATTTAAACCACTCAAGACTTTGTTATTTTTACAATTTGGGACACAATCATTTCCAAAACCACACTTTAATCATTTATAACTTATTTATCTAAACACCAAATTGGACAAATAAATACTCCTTCCTTTGCGGGAAAAGAGTCTATTATTCTATTTTGAGATTTTTCACTTAAATAGTCCACTTCAAAAATTAAGGCATAAAAGTGTTATTTTTATTACTAATGATCTACTAAAAGTGTCATTTTTTTATAAATGTTTTACTTTCAAACGATGACTCTTTGCATGGAACGGAGGGAGTATATGATTTCGATATTCTCACGGAGTTGAACACATTTTCACAATTACACATGTCATTTCATATATGGCTCACAAAGAAATTCATATATCAAGTTTGCACAATTTGCTTCACAAAACACAATTTTTCCAACATCAAAAACATTTATCTAGGACGAAAGGACTATTATTGAGCAACGCACTACAAGAAATGTACCTAGGTTCGGATGTAAAATGTGGAGTGATAAATATAACCTTGTTAAATACTTTTATTTTATGTGCAAGAAGAAGTTGAAGAGAAAAATTAGAGTATCACCAATGCAACCGTAGATTTGATCATACATGGCCGTGAGTAATTAACACACTTAATCATATATTTCAATTTTTTCTCTCTTCATTCACATTCAATCAATATGGATCTCTCCAATGCAAATATGAATTTAATCTTACGTGACATGTATCTCATCACTAAAAAAATATTTGACAAAATAAAATAAAATAACCAATAGAAATAGTTTTTAAAAAGAATAATGATGATTAGGATATATCTACACTCTCAAGTAAAATGTGAAAAATTGATATAGTTATCCATAATGTGAACAAATTTGGTTGTCACATCATACCCATACTCATTATCCATATTTGCATTGGAGATGTTTTTTCTTTTAAAAAATAAAGTAAACCCTAGGTGGCATCTAATTCATTTCACATCCACATTAGCATTTGAGATGCTCTTAGGAGAGATAAAAACGGGGAGAAAATACAATATTTAATGAATAGATAACTAATTGCTAAGGCTTGGAAAAAGAGATAAGTGAATAAAACAAAACATGTTTTGAAGAGTGGGGCTAACCACACCCTAATTTTTTTATCTTTGTACCACATGTACTGCATTGAGATGTTGTATAATGCATGATATGAGATATAAAAATAAAAAATTGGGGTGTGGTTAGCCTCACTGTATTGAAATCTTATATTGTCGGTTGAATTCATGACTCAAAAGATATATCTAAATATTGAACACTAATTTTACTAAATACCACACTTTTTAAATGTGGATTACTATATTGCCCTTCACCATTTAAAAAAAAACTTGAAAATTCATGGAGAGCCGACATGAGTGGGCGGCACTTCTCTACAAGTTGGCTGGCTCTCCATTGAATTAATTTTTTTTTTTTTATAAAAAATTTGAACATTCATAAAAAAAAAAAAAAAATTAAAAATTCATACATTAGTAAAAATCTAAAAAATTCAATTGGCATAACTCCTCTAGTCATGATATAGTCTTAATACTAGCATATAGATCACACGAAAGTACTAAAATCAACGCACCAGTTTCCAGCCCACATGATACAAATAAAAAACTATACTTACCATAGCCTTTTTAACAATTAATTTATTTATTTTTTGTCTCCAAAAATATCCCAAGTTTGAAAACTCAAAACTAATCCTGAGTCTTGTAGGCCTACTAGGTAGGTAAGACTCTCCCTACCAAGTTTTAACGTAGTTCAGTAGTTGCGTTCCCATATCTCAAACCCCGGATCTATGTTGGCGCGTAGAACAAAGATCCTTTTCAACTTTAGTTTATAAATAGATGAAGAGTAAAAAAAATAGGTGAAGGGCAGTATAGGATTTTACCTTTCAACAGTGTGTATTTACTCCCTCATTTCCACCCAAAAAGTTTATATTTAAAAAATCTATTAATTATTAAAATATATATATAACTAGTATTAAAATTGGTTAAAATTAATTACAAAAATGCTTGAGGATAAAGTTAAAAATACACTTTTAAAGTGAAACATCCAAAATAGTACTCCATCCGTTCCAAAATTATTACCTAAAAATTATACATCAATTAAAACTAAAAACAATACTCTCTCCGTCTCTTAAATTATTGTCCTCCTTTATTTTTTTCGTCTGTCCCCAAATAATTGTCCAGTTTGAAGTTCAGTTGACAACTAAACAAAGCTGGAGAGGGGGATGCATAGTCTTTCAAAGACTTTAGCGATGATTTTGAAAACCTTGAAAACTGGCAGCAGAAAGATTAAGTTATCAACAGATAGAAAAACTTTCTATCAGCAAAATACTATGTGTCAGCTTGTTGACACAGGTTTACGTTGTAAAGGTTTTTAACAGATCAATGATATGAGAAATGAACTTAAAGATAATATACAAAAATAATTAAGTAAATGATTCAAGAATGTAACTAAGTAGATGAAAGCTGCTTAATTGTTAGAAATAGTTCTATCAGTTGAAAGATAAATGACAGAGTATACATGAGTGGTTCACAGTGTAAACTACTACATCCACTAACAAGTTGGTCAAACTTGGATTTTTGAAGTGCACTAAATATTATTGAAATTCTAAGTGATTACTAACGAATCTGTATACAACAAAAATCAGTGTTTGAGGAATATGATTGAGAAACAATCAAACCCGTGCAACAATAAAAGGTTCCTTGAAAATTCGAAAAAATAAAGGAACAATCTAAACAGTGATTGTTTAAACAAAAACTAGAAAGAGATTGCATATGAACGACTGTCTAGTAAGTGTTTGAGGACAGGATCACATCAAAGAATGAATTGATTGAAAGAATGTATTGCTTGTCCAGTTCTGAGTTGAAACAAATTAAAGAGAGAATATAGTGAGTAATTAATGATAACTTCAACTGCTCTATTCCCTGTCTCCTATCTCTGTTTTTCAATCCTTGCTTCAATGATATGTATAAAGATCTTAAATAAAGCAGTTTGAAAGAGTAAGGATGATCTTTGAATATCTTTGAGGAATTATAATGAAAATCTTTCATTGAATGCACATAGATATTGTAGATGTTTAGAAGATATCTCATAGCTTGAAATAATAAAGAGGGTGGTTAGCCAATAGATATGATATACTGTAGAACATTTAAGAAAAACATAAAAAGTCTTCTAATGAATAGTTCTATATTTGAAATATGATAGCCACGTAATAATTAAATATTTAAGCGAAAGCCAAACGTTTTTTAATTAATACCGTTTGGAATCCTTTTAACAAAAGTTGAAGATTTAAACTTTTAAATTTTTAGAGCAATATTCCAACAGTATACAGTGTTCAACATATAGAGAATTTAAACATTAAGTAGACGCTGACATTGAAGTATCAGCAGCAGCTGCTAGCTGCTAGCTACTGATGACTAAATTTAAGCAGATATGATATTTTACTTTAAGAAGACTGCTTAACATAGTCTAAGTGATATCTGATTTGTAAACAACAGTGAGTATCTATATGCTGATCAAGGTTTAGCAGATGGATTTAAACTTGCTATAAAGTCTAAGTAAAACAGTGTAAATGTTTATAGTAACTAACGTTTTAAACTAGTTGTTTTAACTTAATAGTTTTAAGTAAATCTTAAATATGTAAGTTTCTACAATAATAACTACCACACATCATGGAGGCATCTCTCCGAATGACATATGAAAACAGTTAGTTTATGAATGCCAACTCTCCACAAATGCAGAAATAAGGGGTATGTTCAAGTCTGAATACATGCTACCCCTCAAATGCGCCAACTGTGATTGAGCAATGAAGTTTAATTCCTCCTGTGAAAATATTGACCACGAAGATAAAGATAATCGTTCAGCACTGTTGTCACTAGGGCTGATGATTGGGTGAGTTGGGTTGGGTCGAAACGAGTTGGGTCAAAAGGGATGGGCGGCATGGGTAGTGGGTCAGGACGGCTCGACCCATTTCAACCTACACTTTCCATTAAAAAAAACTATATTTATATAGCAAAAAAATAACGACTCGAAATGAGTAACGGGTTCGACCCGTTTTAACTCGACTCAAATCGGCCAGTTAATTTTTTTAGATTGAAATGGTAACCCGTTTCGACCCAAAAAATAACGGGTCGGGTTAAGTGAGTTAACATGTTTTAGGTTGTAATTTCTAGGCCTAGTTGTCACCAATCAATATACCTCATTCCTGTTGAGCAAAATAAAATATACATTAGCATAAACAAAAATAAATTCCCTAAACATTACAATATTTTAGCATGAAAAGTAATTATTACCTCACCATTCAATATTGAATACGCAACATGGCCAAGAAAATGGTAGAGAATAGTGGACCCATCATCGAGTGCTACCTTCAACCTCCAACTCTACACTATACCTCGAGCACGACCTCGACCACAAACTTTCCCTTGACCATGATCTCGCTCTTCTTGTAAGTCTCTTATTTATCCACACTCCTCCTCCTCCTCCCTATGCTCATCACTGAAGGAGTCACCACCTAAGTTTTCCTCTTCCTCCCCCAATGCTCATCATCGAAGGAGTAACGATCTTGAAAGCTAAGTCTCTCTGCCTTCACTAGATTATCTGGAAATGACGAAGACCAGCCTAACAATCGTGGAACCTAGGTGGTACCGAACCGAGTGCAAATGGACGCTATTTCTCGGTTGATCAAACAATTTGAACCCGTTCCAAACGTACCCATTGGTGATTTTACTTCAAAACTAGCTCAAATCATGTTCTACACTCAGTTCAAGCACAAATTTGATCTTGGTTTGTGTTAGATCTTTGAAAAAATTAGATTCAATGGGGGGTCTAAGTGATAAAGTAAGTTAATCATAATTAATCAGCAAAACCCCTCACTTGGCCACCCAACTTTTCAAAAATTTGCAAGGCGGCCACCGAACATTAGTTAGGCTGCAAGCGAGCTTATTTTTTGGATGGATGTTAGTTCCATCATTAAATCAGAGTCAAATCTCTATTTTGTCCTTTTAAATTGAAAATTATTCCTTTTGCGTGATATTAGAAACCTAAAGGGGACCAAGTGAAAAAAATGACATTGTCTTCTCTCTCTTGGTTGACCTAGCTGAAGGCTTCTCCTCCCCCACCTTCTTTCTATTGATTATTTTAAGAATTTTCCTCTAACTGGTCCTCAAAATTCAAAACCACTCATTAATTTACGATACCTATCAAACCCAAATGAAAATTTGGGAAGAACCCAAATAGAGGACCCAAAGATTTTCTGAAAAATTTCCCCATCGATAAAGATTTTGAATTTCTGAGTTGGAATTAATGATTTGGGTAAAGGGGCGGTGAGATCATTGTATGAGAGACGGAGGTTCTACAAGTTTGGGAAAATCAAATATTTTTGGAATGGTGCCGGTAATGCTGGAATGGCTGACGGAGAAAGTGGCTAAACTTCCACTTTGAGTTAGTTCGGTGGGGATTTGCAATGGGGATAGATTTGTGTTGTAGCCGATGCTTAAGGTTTGTAAGCTAGTGAGGCCGAGGAAGAAGTCTGGTGGGATGGAGGTGAAATTGTTGGAATCGAGGTAGAATTCTTAGAGGTAGGTAAGGTTGGAGAGGGAAGGTAAGTCGACGCAGAGGGAGTTGGGATGGAGGGCTAGGGTTCTGAGTAGGGTAAGTTGGTTGAGGTCGGTTGGTGCCGGAGAGAGATTTTGAATGGAGATTGATTGAGGTGACTCTTCTGGAGTTGTAACAGTTGATGTCATCCCATTAGTAGTAGTCGGATTCTGACCAATCTGTTCCGGAAATGGCAGCATAGAGATTTGTCATTACTGCACCGTTGTTGACGGTGGAATGTGAGATGAGGAAGAGGAAGAGAGAAGAGGATGAGGAGGGCTTTGAGATGAGCCATTATGGTTGGGATCTTGGGTTGGGAGTAGGGTGTGGGCGAGACCATATAGTGTGTGTGTGTGAGAGAGAGAGAGAGAGAGAAAGAGTTGGTTTTAAGCTTTGCTGGCTGTTGTAATGATGGGGGATACTTTCCATAAAATCTTTGAGTCCTCTATTTGGGTTCTTCCCAAATTTTCATCTAGGTTTGAGAAGGTGGGGGGAGGAGAAGCCTTCAACTGGGTCAGCTGAGAGAGAGAGAGAGAGAGAATACAATGCCTTTTTTTCACTTGAACCCCTTTATGTTTCTAATATCACACAAAAAGGAATAATTGTCAATTTAAAGGGGCAAAATAGAGATTTGACTCTGATTTAATGACAAAACTAACGTCCATCCAATAAATAGGCTCTCTTGCAACCTAACTAATGTTCAATGGCCTTATTGTAAGTTTTAAACTTTCGGTGGTCGCCTTTCAAGTTTTTGAAAAGTTGGGTGGCCAAATTATGGGTTTTGCCTAATCAATCAATTGATTGTTTGTTATTATAAGTTTGATTTTGATTGCGGTTTTGTAAACTAAAACCCCTCGGTGTGTGGATTGCTGGCCGTAATTAACGTCGGTATTGATCTTATGTGTTATAGTGTGTGTGAAATGACTCAATGATTAGTCAATTGAGTTTGTTTTCTAGGAATTCTAGAAAAAATGTACTTCCTTTGATACTCTCTATGTCCCAAAATATATGATGTTTTGAGGTTTTTTACACAAACTAAGGAAACATATTATAACGACTAAATTGCCCTTATCCAAACATTATGAAGTCAATAAATATGGTAGAATTGGAAAGAAAAAAAAGAAAAAGTTCCTTGAAAATTGCAAAGTATCACTATTTTGGAACAAAAAACTCTTCCAAAACGACATATATTTTGGGACGGAGGGAGTACTAAATAATCGTGATATTTGACCCGACACACAATTTAAAAAAAATTTTGATTCAAAATAACATGTTTTTGTAACTTTCTGCTTTTTACACTTATAATAATGATAACTCATATTAAACTTTTTTGAAATTTGTAATGATAGAATATTTTACTTCCAACAAAATTTTGAAATTTGAACTAAGAGCATCACCATTGTGTAAATTTAGTTCTTCTTAAGCTTCTTCCTATTAAGAAGATTCAATGCAGCAATCGTAGATCATCTTTTTATCATACCACCTAGGAAAGGAAAAAAATTATTCCTAAATAAGAAGAAAATTTTGGGAGAAGAAGAATGAGCCAAAGGGGGGTGGTGTGGTGCCCGACACTTCCACACTGGGCGCGTGCACCACACACATGATAGAGGCAAGTGAAAAGGGACGTGGGGTGGGGCCTGGCTTGAGTATACATACATATTTTTAAAAAAACAATACAATTTTGGCCACTTTTTGTTTGGGGAGGGGCGGGGTGTGTGTGTGTGGAGAAGGGGAAGGGGGGCTTTGTATTTATGTGGGGTGTATGGGTGCATGGGTGGGTTTTTAATTTTTTTGAAAGATTTTTTTAAAAAAATTTCCTTTCCTTCCCCCATTATATATATACCATCTCAACCTTCTTTATTTACACCACAACTTCTTTATTTTCTCTTCTATTTTTTCATCATCTCTTTAAATTATATAATTTATGATTAATTTAATATTTATAAAATAATTTATGTCTTAATTAATAAATTAATTTATTTATACAGAATATTTAAATATGAAATATATCAAATAATGTTCCCAATAAATTTATTTGTTTAAGAATTATAAAAAGAAGATTAAAGTGTAAAGTTAATGAAGTGGGAGTGAGACCCAGTTGAGAAGATGTGTAAGAAGAAATGAATGAGAATATATATTCTTAAATGAAATAAAAATAGAAAAATGTATAAGTGGGAGTAAGACTCAATTAAGAAAATGTATAAGAAGATGAAACATTGAATAGCTAAGGGATGGGCCCCATGCAATGGATCCTACTAATTGAAGAGTAAAAATTAAAAGAGCAAAGTGGTAAAAATTAATTGTTTAAAAAAAAATTACAAAGCAAAGTGGTAACAATTGATTGTTTTAAAAAGAAAAGTTACAAAAATGATAATATTTTAAAACGGACGAAAAAAGAAGATAAGAAGATTATTTAGGAACGGAGGGAGTTTCTCGCTTGTCAATTTGTGGTTCATCTTTACTCTTCGGCTAAATAAATTCAAAACTTTATCCGTTGTTGGACTTATCATATCAGCCTATTATTGTGTCGGCCCAATGACAGCTCGGCTCGATCAATTTGACACCGTGTTAGCATGTCGTGACAAAAAAAATTAACAAGAAACATGAAACAAAATCAAATCAATCAAATAGACAAAAAAAAAAAAAAAAAAAGCTCCAAACATTTTTAGCTTTTCAAACGTGGGAGCAATTCAACCGTTTACGATGGAGATTTAACTAAACCAACTACAAAGTTGAATGCTAACACATCGTATCACAATGGAACTCTAAATCTCTGTAGGAGATTAGTCTACAACATCAAGAGCTGCAACCACAAGTTTCCTCTTTTGATCAGCATGGACAGGGAAAGCCACAAGTTTCTTCTTTTGGGACATATGGAGCCACATGCATTACGAAAATGACAGAACTGGCAAAATCAAACCCTCCACAAGATAAACAAGATGTTCACTATAAAATGTTCACTAAATACCTCCTTATATGAAAATTATCCATACATGAATCCGAAAAAAAAAATCCAGATTTAAAATAAAGATTAAAGAAAACAATTCTCAAAATACAAATGCATGGGGGCTTAAGGTATATCAATTCAGAGTATGTTACCTTCTGGCACTTCCTCGGCAAAGCGACAGACAAAGAGCAGATGTCACCAAACTTCAGTAAAATTTTGTACACGTTTTATTATGTAACTTTACAGATTCAAGTATTCAACATACAACTAGAGCCATATAGTCTCTCAAATCATCCATCGCGTCAGGTAGCCGTGTGCTAACTTTAATCATTTCCTTATCCAAGCCTAGATGTAGAAACGTAAGAGTGCAGAAGTGCCATCAAGTCCCTTGGCTCGATAGTACTCCACATATTCCTTCACTGTGGTTGCACGATACTTGGGGGGATTCTCTTCGGATAGCAACTCCTTAATAGGTCCAAACAGCTTTGACGTTGGAATCGGCCCTGTGCTAAAGAAGCTTGCAACTGACACTCTTGGACCAACATTGTTTGCAAGTACTCTATGTACAGCACTTGGAAACTTGTCATTTGTTATGAGCTGAAAATTTTATCAATTGCAAATGTTAGTTCAGAACCAAATCTAAATTTTTGTCTCTAAACGACTTAAATTCTGTTTTTCTTGGTTTGAGGGTCAAAATCGTTAATTACATTACGAAACAGAAATTATATAGTTGCTCTTGTTATATACGGGCCGAAACCACAAAGAAGTATAGAGAGTCAGAGAATTACCTGCAGAAGATCTCCAAAATTCACCACAAGAGCTCCGGGGCTAGGAGGAACATCAACCCATTGGTTTTGATGAAGAACTTGGAGACCACCAATATTGTCTTGCAGAAGCACTGTAAGAAAGTCATTGTCAGCATGCTTTGCTGTGCCAATGGTTACTTCTGGCTGCGGACACCAAGGATAGTAATGGCAGAGGACGGCAAGCCCCTCAGCACATCCCAACTCTTTGAGATAATTTGGATCAAGCCCAAGAGCCTCTGACAATAGCTCGAACAATAAACATCCCAATTCCATCACTTGCTTCGAGTAGTCTATTAGAATATCTCTGCAGGAAAAGTAACAACCATATAACATTGAGGCACTAACGAACAATTTACAAAAATGTTGAGATTATCTTCCCTCTATTTAGCCAGCTATCAGATCACCAGCTGCAACTTCTATATATGTGGATGTTAATCAATCAAAAACACAGTAACATGTCATAGTTCTGAAGTGATGAAGAGGTTTCTTGTGTACTTCAAGTACAATCAAGCCTAGCAAGCAATTAATAAAGTTTCTGGGCAACAACTCTCACAAGTCAATTGTTTTCGAGATGGACCCCTAGACTTCAAGATTTTGCTCGATCATTACACACAGTTTCCCAGTAACACATTTTCCTGTCTACTTAACTAATTACAAGTTTATATATCTCACTACCCCTAATGATCTCTATGCACTCAGATGGAGCAATTTTGTTACTCTATCCAACAAAACACTTTGTCCTCCCTTTTGATATGTCCTGTTATGGAAGCCCAAATCAAATCAGAAATTTATAGTTCAATGGAACATATAACGCTGGGGATCTTTAAAAAAAATAAAAAATAATCTCGACTTCCATTCTCAACACAGATGTCAACTACTCCTCCTGTTCCAAAAAAAAAAAATACATATATATATGTATATATATACATATACATATACATATACATATACATATACATATATATATTGTCTACGAGACAAACTTTTCTAACATTGTAGCTTTACTTGTTTGTAACTCTTTTACATTGCACTATACATTTTTATTTATTTATTTTTGGAATGAAACTATTTTTGGGAACATACCAACTAATTTTGAAATTATCAAACACCAACATAGCCACTGTACTTGACAGTCAAAATCCAAATATGGGATAAATGGGGGTTTAACTCTAATTGCATACAACAGGTTCAGTAATCAATTAATCATCAAAATTCAAATACACTAGAATCAACCATCATCAAGATACATGATATATACCTGCAAGGTGAGGGCAATTCATCAGGGTGAGGGGGATTAGGAGCCATCGTACAATACATGGTATCCCTCCAGTTAGCTGCTGGTGAACTAAACAAATCAAAATTAGCATTAAAAATCACCCTTTTCTCACCACTTGATTCTCTACTATACCATTGCTTCTTGTCCTCAGTATCTTGCTCATGAAACCCATGTACCCCTTTAATCATCTCCTCCAACACACTAACTGGGATGCCATGATTCACAATTTGGAAGAACCCCCACTTCTCAGAAGCATCCAGAACTTTCTCGACTATCTCCTTTCGTCGAATTGGATCTGTTTGAATTCCACTGAGGTCTATGAGCGGCAACTTGAGTTGGGTTTGGGTGGAATTGGATGGGTTGTTTGAGGTTTGATCAGGGGGTTGAATGAAAATTCGTGGGACTTGAGTGATTCCGGCATCGATGAGTCCTTTGACTCCGGATTTGGTTCCGTCGAATGACTTGAGCTCAGCTAATCGGTCGTACTTGGTTTGAGTTGCTGGTTGAGCTTCAACTGTCTCTGTGTGGGAGACGATCATTTTTCCTACTAACTCCTTGTTTTCTTCTCCTATCTATCCATTCCTCCTCAACTCCTCCCCCTGGTTTATTAAAATGGATCTGCATTGCATCTTACTTTTGAAAAAATTATTCTTATTGAACAACGAGCATTATCTCTCTTTACTATAAAAAACTACCTACTTATAATTTAACTAGGAAGGTTCACATGCGTTGCACGTGGTTTTAATGATTTTGTTAAAAGTGATTTATTGGTTCCTTTATTTTTTTTTTTTTTTTTAATTATTAGATTTTTATGTGTTTTAGTATTTACAGTTTTTGAGACTTATAAATTATATTGTTGTGTGTTTAGCATTTATGGTACTTTGTTTTTCGATCATTTATAATATATGCTTTTAGTCATTGTATAACAACTTATCCTATACATTTGTCTTTTTTGTTGGTTATTTTTAAATCTCTTTTTTTAATATCAAACATGAGTTCATTCATTTTTATCAGTTTGTAATTTGAAAACAATTCAAACTTACTATCTTAGATAAACATATTGTTGTTGGAGGCTTTACTTATGTCGTTTATGGAATTTATGATCCTTTAAAAAAAATTTGTGTTGGAGAATCAAACTCTCAACTCCAAAGTATATAATTACATTAAAAAATATAAAATTCCACCAAAGTATCTATGAAGTCCCACATTGCCACACACAACCTAAGTTTTGCGTCATTTACATATCATTTTATAAATTTTTTCTAGTTTACTTGATCGATTCAGATCCAACGAAAGCGATGAGATCGCAACATTGAAAGTTGATGAAACACCATAATTATCAGGTAATTCTACTTCATAAGTATTGCCACCAATCTTTTTCAAGATCCCGAACGGACACGCCCTTGGTTTCAACTTTCCATGACGTCCACGAGGGAATCGCTCCTTCCTCAAAGTAATCCAAACCAAATCTCCCTCCTTGAAAGCTGATTACTTCCGATGCTTATTTGCACTTTTTTGGTACTTTCCATTTTGCTTGATAATTTCTTGTCGAACCTGCTCATGTATCTTCTGGATGTACTTAACACGTTCTTCACCGTCACCACTAAAATGTTGAGTGGTAGGAAGGGGAGCTAAATCCAATGGAGTAATTGGATTATGACCATACACAACTTCGAATGGGCTCCTACCAGTAGTTTGGCTAGAAGATCGATTATACGTAAACTCTGTTTGAGCCAATATTGCATCCCATTGACGTGCATTTTGCTAATCATACTTCGTAAAAGATTTCCCAAGCTCTTGTTCACGCACTCGCTTTGTCCGTCGATGCCTGGATGATGAGATCGAACTAAATTGAAGTTTAGTTCCAAGCTTCCTCCAAAGTGTACGCCAAAAATGACTCATAAATTTTGAATCCCAATTAGATGTAATTGTCCTTGGAATACCATAAAATTGCACAATTTCCTTGAAGTAAAGATCAACGACATGTGTAGCATCCAAAGTCTTTGTGCAAGGGACAAAATGTGCCATTTTTGAGAAGCGATCAACCCACCATGACCTGAATCTTTCTTTCTTTGAGTGCGAGGCAACCCAACAACAAAATCCATGCTAACATCCTCCCATGGACTCATTGGTATAGGTAATGGAGTGTACAAACCAAGATTTTTTCCATGACTTTTGGCAATGTGACAGTCCTACACCGCTTCGATACACTTTTGACATCTCGATCCATCCTTGGCCAATAATAATTTTCTGAACAAGTGCAAGAGTCTTATCTCTACCAAAATGTCAAGCAAGTCCTCCATGGTGAGCTTCATTGATAAAAGCTTGTCGCAGAATATTCAGAATACACAAAAGTTTATCTATAAAGAGAAACCTATTGTGAATCAAAAAAAAGTTTTAAATGGAGTCTTCAAGCATTCTTCCCAAATCTTTCCAAAATATGGATCATCTGTAAAGATATTTAATTACCTCCAACCCAACCACATTTATTTGCAAGCTAGACAACAAGGAATGTCGTTCATAGCGATCCGCTACACCATTTAAAACTCCAGATTTATGTTTGATAACAAAATTAAATGTCATGGAAAATTCAACCCATCCAAAGATGATGAGAATTCAGTTTTTGTTGAGTATTCAAGAATTTCAAAGCTCATGGTCCGAGAAAAGAACAAACTCCTTCTCAAGCAAGAGATAATGCTCCTGGGTCATCCGATCCAAGGTGCATAATAGCCAAAAAATCTTTGTCATAAGTAGAATAAATTGCATCAGAAATGATTCAACATCTCACTAAAGAAGCAATGGGTTTACCTTCTTGGCTAAGAACACCTCACCACTCCTATATTTGAAGCATCACAATCTACTTCAAAGACTTGTCAAAGTCTAGTAGCTCCAATATTGGAGCTTCTGACCTTTAAGAAGTTTGAAACTCTTTTCAGCTTTTTTCGTCCATTTGAAATCGCCACCCTTCAAGCATTCACATAGGAGCAATAATGGTATCAAGTTTTGAATAAAACTCATGTAAAATGAAGCTAGCCATGAAAACTCGAATATCATGAATAGATTTAGGAATTAGCCACCAGATAGCTTCAAGCTTATTGTCATCCATCTTGATGCCATCCGAGAAATGATATAGCCTAAGAAAATCGTTAACAGAAGAAATGACATTTCTTTAAATTGGCATACAACCTCTGCTCTCTTAACACTTCAAATACCTTTCGGTGCTCCAAATGTTCTTTCTAAGCAGTTGTAAACAAGAATATCACTAAATACACCACAACAAACTTTCCAATGAAGGGTTTAAAATTATGATTCATAAGTTCCATAAAAGTAGTAGGAGCATTAGAGAGACCAAATGGCATAACCAACCATTCATAAAGACCATCTCTTGTTTCAAGGTTGTCTTCCATTCATCTTCGGCCTCATGTGAATTTGATTGAGCCACTTCAAGATCAATTTTAGAACCAATCTTGAAACCATGAAGTTGATAAAAAAGATCATCAAGGCGAGGAATAAGAAAACGATGATAGTACTTTGTTTACCGCTTACCATCAATGCACATGCTCACGAACCATCTTTCTTCTGAAGAAGAAGGGCCGAACTGCACAAGGACTTTTACTTTCTGGAAAATAC